>CM061140.1:19630063-20012563 GCA_030789695.1 Scilla litardierei
CTCAAGGTCGTCCCACAGCTCGTAAGGATCATCTACAGTGAGGTACTCGTCCTTCAGGGTCGAGTCTAAATGTTTTCCTGATATAGATAACGGTTTTCGCCTTTAGTATATCGGAAACTTCCTCTGTATGAGATGCTTCTTTAGAAGCATCCTTGTCGGCTGGGGGCAGTACTTGTTGTTGCCTTCTCAGTTGGTGTGAGACTGAACCCATGAGATCGCAGATGGAACTTCAGGTCCAACTGCCAACTCAAGTAGTTCGACCCATCGGCCTTCAGGACCGAAAAGTCGACATTCACAAGTCTGGCCATTGAATAATCTAGCAATGTAAAAACTTTATGGATTATTAAACTGTAAAAACAATTAGACATCCACGTATGTATTTTTACCAATTTTATAAAGAAAATTAATATTCATGCATGCTTTTTAACATCTTCATATCGTGAATTAATAAGGGAAAACTTAACATCCGCGTATGCTTTTTAACAGTTTCATTGTAACATTAACATAGCATGAAAATAGTTAGCATCCACGCATTTAATGTATAAGCAATGAAAATAATTTAGGCCTATGGGGATCAGCCAGCCGACACCGAAATAAAAAGAAATACAGTCCGAAGTTACATTAAAAATTGCATGAAAGAATAAATACAACTTGGGAACTTCAGAGAGAAGCCCCTTTCTTCTTTGTGCATACGCCTTCAGCTCCTTTTTGGTGTCCTTTGGTCTTCTTTTTTTTCATATATTTCATCACTTACAAATTTCTCTTAAAAAGAAAAAAAATTGCAGAAAAGAAAAGATGTCGGAAACCTGGCTGATTCCTAAAAACATAGCCTAATCGCACATCCACGCAGATAATATATGGAAAATATACAACCACGCAGATAATCATTTCACAGGCAATGTAAAGATTAATTAAATAATCTAAATAGTGTGTGACGTGCTTAAAAAATTTTTTTTGAAAAACTTTTTACCTTTGATCCATATTTTTAATGTTTTGTTTTCAGCTTTAACCCCTATTTTTAAAGTTTAAGATTTCTTTAATTATTTTGGGCTTTTGGGGCCAAAAATAAAAAAGGAAAAATTATTTGTGTAAATGGGCTAATTTTCAAGCTTTTTGGACCATGAAAACAACCCATTAGGGTTAATTGGGCCTCCTCGAAAAATGGCCTGTTTAAGGCTAGGGTTTCCGAAAAAACCCTAGGGGGCCTGCGCGGCGCGTCGCCGCGACGGCGGGCCGCGTCAGGCCGCGGCCGATGGCCGCGGCGTTTTACCGCCGGTGGCGCTCGTAGAGCACCGCCGGTTCGCCCTTCGGGCGTGCGGGGTTGGATCAATGTTGGATGTAAAAAACTAATTTTTCTAGCATTTAGATTTCTAAAAAACTGATTTTTATTGTTTTTAGACATGCGGATCTAAATAAAAATGTGATTTTTACCGTGTTTCTAAACTTTTTGATCCTAAAACATGCAGATCTAAGGTGAAACGCAAGTTTAGATCTAAAAAGTTTTGATATTTATCTCTAAATTCGACGAGGGAATCTAGACGACGGTTGGTGAATGATGCCCTTTTTCGCTCCCCGTTGAGAAGATTACTATCTTCTTAAACTGAGCGGTTGATGGATCTCCTTCCTCGCGCGTCGCCGCCTTTTCTAACGAGCGTGATCGTGCTGATAACGTGTTGTGAAGGGAAATATAGGGAAATAGGTGTAAGGGGTTAAGAGCCCCTCTACCCTCTTATTTATAGCTTTCAATGATGGGTCGGATACCCAATGGGGCTCATGGACCTATTCATAACAAAAGAGATTATGAAAGGACAGTGTTTTTTTCTATTTATAAATGCAATCATTACATGCAACTTATTTTTAAGATGCAGATAGTATTCATCTTTTTTTATTCATCGAAAAGAATAATTAACCCCACCAGAAGAACTGCACCCACGAATCGATGGTCCGCTGTTTGGCGGTAAAAGCAATTAATAGTTAAAAAAAGAGTAAACAATTTGAAATTCCCGCCAAATTGCCCTGCTTACTTTTTTCTCTCATCATTTTTCCATTGCATCATTCCTATGCATCAATAGACTTCCGTTCATCAGAAGGCACCTTCCATTTTCTTCAAAAAATAAGCATGGCAGAGAAAAAAGCCACAAACAAAATGGATTCTTCTACTACTCATACTCTTCCCCAAAGCCCTAACCCTAGCCCTAGCGCTGGCCCCAAAAAGATGTACCAGATCTCAGGCGTCCCCGTGGAGTTCCCGTACAAGCCGTACGGGACCCAGCTGGCGTTCATGGGGCGGGTGATATCGACGCTGGACCGGGCCAAGCGTCAGGGCCGCTGCCACGCCCTCCTCGAATCCCCCACAGGCACCGGCAAGTCCCTCTCCCTCCTCTGCTCCGCCCTCGCCTGGCAGCAGCACCACCCCCGTCGATTCCCCCACTGTGGGCCCACCAACACCCCCACTCCCACTTCTGACCCTCTAGCTCATGGCGGCGGCTTCATCCCAGAACCCTCACCCTCGGGTAAAAATGAAAAAAATTCAAATCAAATCAGAAAAATTTTCTAATTGATTTTGACGTCCATTGATAAAGATTGTTCCTTTTTTGGCTGGATGATAGTGAGCTCAGAGCAAGTAAAGCCGGGGATAAGCGCTAGGGCTAAGAGGAAGATGACTTATCCGACGATTTACTATGCCTCGTGAGTGAAATATGTTGGGGTTTTAACGCTTATGGTTGAAATATTTTTGGGTTTTTATTTGGTTGGTTGATTAGGGAATTTTCTTTTTTTTCGCAGGAGGACGCATTCTCAGATAAGTCAGGTGATCCGGGAGTTTAGGAAAACATCGTACCGTGTGCCCATGGCCGTTTTGGTAAGCTCCATTAATAGTTTTTCTGATTTGGTTCTGCTTGTAGATGTCAAAATTATCTCTTCGCCAAACCACCACCACCACCACCACCACCACCCCCCCACCCGGCAAAAAAAAAAACCAAACCCACCACACTCCCCAAACCCCCAAATCCACGTGCGCGCGCACACACACCCACAAAAAAGAAGAAGAAATAATGATGCATGTATGTATACTAAGGGCCAAGTTACGGCTTTCTTCATGATTTTGTTAGAGTTGCTCAAATTTGGGAACATGACCTTAATGATGAATCGCTTCTGTTACCGTTCATACGTACTTTTTTCAACCTGCTGGTTGAACAAAACTGCAAGCACAAATTAAATTATGTTATGATGTTCCATGGACAATGTTGTCTAGGCGTCCTCGCAAATAAAAACAGCACATGGATTATGGATATAATTGTTCTTACACATTTGAATCCTAGAGGCCTCCAGATAACATTCACATGCTAGTGGTGTCATTAGTTAGTTACTCAACTTCGATATAGTACTGTAATTATTAATTGCTAGCTCTGTTTTTCTTCAAAAAAAAGTCACGTTACATCTATTATACAATTAAGGGATGTTTTTGAATTGCTTTGCTGACTAGGACAAAAATACGAGCAGAAGGACGACTGAGATTGAATCACGAGGAATCAACGATCAGGGTGATATGATGAGGGTTTGTGAAAATTTTGTTTGGAAACCTTAAAATTTTAGTGATAATTCTTAAATTTTAGGGAAAACTAAATCTGGATGGAATAAAATTTTGAAGGAAACTAAATCTGGAGGAACTAAATTTTGAGAGAACTATAATTTTAAATTTTTGAGGGAACTAAATCTGGCGGGAACTAAATTTTGTGGGTGATTGAAATTTTTAGAAAAACTACATTTTCTGGGGAACTAAATTTTAATTTAAAATTTCAAGGGGAACTAAATCTGCATGAAACTGAAATTTTAAATTTTGGAAGAACTAAATCTGGAGTGAACTAAACGTAGGGGGGAACTAAAATTTTGGGGGGAACTAAATTCTTTATGGGAACTAAATTTTAGTTTGAATGTATTAAAATTTTTTGTTGAGGGAATATTTTAAAGGTGACTACAAATTTTTAAGGATGATTTTGCGGAGATTACAAATTTTTTTGGGTTTGGGTTTTTGAATATGTTGAAATTTTTCGGGAGAATAGTTTGAATATACCGTGACCCATGGTCACGTGTTATGAGTAGTTCTATTTTATGTTCGAACTGTCTTCTTGAATCATGCGGTATTTCAATATGTTAATATCGGGGTGTGTCCATGTATGGTTGCAGAGCGAACATGTATAGTTTGGTTCCAATTTTTTGTTTTTTGTTTATGTTGCTTTTTTTGAAGTATCCTATTAATTTGTTTGTTACTGATCTCTGATCTATTTTCTAGGCATCACGGAAACGCTGTTGTACCAATAAGCATATATGCATGAAAGAGAATGTAGATGAAGAGTGGTACATCCTTATTCTCAAAGGAACTTATATTGCCTTGCTCTTGATTGTATGCAATTCATGGTATGTGATTTTTGGTCTCCTTCTGATTCCAGTAAATATCTCCTGAAAGACGATGGAGCAGGCTGTCCTGAATTCAAGTGAGTTGGTTTTGTTTGTTAATGAATGCTGTTTTCTGTACATTTTAATACTTGATATTCAATTAACAAGAAACATGAAATTCATGCAAACAGAAATGCTCATAAAGTCAAAAGTCATTCATCGCTACAGAAAGGTGGAGCATATGAGGTTCATGACATTGAAGACCTGGTGAAGATTGGCCAAACTGTGAAAGGTTGGCTAAGCTATACATATTAATATGAAGTATCTTTTCCGAGTTTCAAGGCATGCTATTATGCAAATACCATCTCTGCTTTGTTTTCATTTCAGGCTGTTCTTATTTTGCATCACAAACTCTAGCAGAAGAGGCCCAGCTGGTTTTCTGCCCATACAGCTACATCATAAACCCAATTGTTCGCCGAGCAATGGATATAGATATCAAAGGATCAATTGTGATTCTAGATGAGGCCCAGTATGCTCGTGTATCTTCTTTCAACTAAGAACGTTTAAGTTTAACAAATGACTCTGCTATCTATATCTACACGATTTCTTTCTTTCCCCCCCTTAAATCACAAAATTTCTCCTCTTGTAGCATAAAGTCTATTACCGCATGAGAATGCTTAACCTAACAGATCAGCATCAGAACTTTGACTGCATATCTGATTTAAGATATTCCCATTTTAATAAAGTAATATTTTTTGCTGCCACCAATTTGCAGCAACATAGAGGACATGGCACGCGATGCTGGCAGTCTGGATGTTGAAGAAGATGCCCTTTTTGGTAAGATCTGCAGATTCATCTAATCTTTCATTTATTATCACGTAGAATCCAATCCGTTGCAAATTCAATGCTTCTCATAGTAGGATCTACATATCTGATCTTCCTTTTATCATCACATAGAATCTAATATGGTGCTTATCATTTTGATACCTCCATAGCACTGCAAACGGAATTAGGGCAACTCTGCATGGGGGAGGGTGTTTCACAGATATATCGACCATTATATGACATGATTCAGGTAATTGTTGTGAAGTTTGAAGTTGACATAAACTTGAACCAATCTGATCAGCTTTAGATTCCATGGCATTTACAGGGAATTATCAGCTGGATAGGTGACAGGAAAAACAATTTAAAAAAGTGTGAATTCGAACGTCACTCCTCGCAGTAAGTTTTTGGGCCCCCCACCCGAAAATGTTATTTTTCGTTTTAAATTTAGCTTAAGTTCAGGACCCCTCTCCTCAAATGCCTGAAACTGCGAAACCTCTAATTCAATTATTTTCTTTAGCATTACTCCTAGTTAACTAGGCTAAGAATCAATGGTATAAGCTTGCATGTTTAATTAGTAAATGAATGAAGACAGTTGTTAGTTTACCTTGTGAGTTTGCAGTTGCTTTTTCAGTGGCCTGGGCCATCAGTACTGTTCCTTTCTGTCTCTATTTAAATATTTGACTGACGTGAAAATATAGAGTATTGTAGCATCTTACTGTCATACAATAGTTTCTTCTTGTGACTAGACTATAGTCCTATTAATGTTTTAGCATTCATGGACATAGTGTTGGGGCCAATCTAAATTATTCTATGAAGACCATCGCTAAATAATCTAGTATAATCATGTCAAATCAATGAAAAAATAAACTGAAACGTAATACGGAAGCACCTGAATCCATGAAGTCTAGATCTGTAGAACTGCGTGGTTGGCCTTACAGATCTACACGAATCCAAGAGAGAAATCCTTTAGCTTTTACCATGGAGTATTAAAAAGATACAGTGGTTCAACTTATCTGCCAATGCATCTGTTCCAACTGTTTACTAGCAATATCCTACCTTCCTGGCACCAAATCTCATCTGAACTTTTTATATCATGTTATCCTCACATCTAATCCTTGGAATGCCATCATGCCAATCTAGGTGGACCGGGGATAAAGCTATCAGCGAGCTTCAACTAGCTGGAGTTACTCACCAATGCTTTCCGTTGTTACAAGAATGTGCTACTAAGGTTCTCTTAAATATGGACTTGTCCTTCTTTGCTATCTCATGTGTTCTTACTGATGTCTTGTATCATTCATATTTGTTGCTGAAGGCGATTAAAGCAGTTTCAGATGCAGAGTCAGAAGGAGCTCATTTAAGTGGCATACCGGCAATCACATTGGAGAGTAAGATACTGTTCCAATCCTTCAATTCTACACTCACTATATTTTTTAATAACATTCTTCCCGTTGCAATTCAGGAATTTTCAGCTCATTTGGTTACTTTTTCTCTGAAAATGGCCGCCATGCCCTTGATTACCAACTTGTACTGCAGCGATATGTCAAAAGAGATAATAGTAAGTGCTTTTTTGGATATTTTTGTGGAAAAGATAAAAATATCAGGCACAGTATACCAATCTTTGTCCATGCTTTCCCATTCTTGTTTGAGAAAACCAAGGAGAGTGTTCATTACATAGCTAAGTCTAAAAATTCTTAACCATATTCTAGGCAAGGTTTTAGGTCTCGGTTTCGGTCTGGGTATCGTTCTTCTTAAAATTTAGGTTTCGGTATCGGTATCGCCAGTTTCAGCAGTTTCGTAAGCAAGTTTCGGTTTCGTCTGTTTCGACAGTTTCATTTAGAATATCGGTTTCGGTTTTGGAGGTACTTTAAATATGTATATATTATATACACACAATGATGGTTTCGGAGGTTCTTAAATCTAAACCTATCAAATACTATTAAATACTTAACAAACTAAAATATTATCATGTACCATCAAATACTAAATACTAAATAGATAAATTAAATTTGAGTTCGTAATCATATCAAATACTAAATACCTAAAGTTTAGTACTTAAATACTAAATATTAGATAAATGAACAGTATTAAATACTA
Source organism: Scilla litardierei (assembly GCA_030789695.1). Classification (NCBI taxonomy): domain Eukaryota; kingdom Viridiplantae; phylum Streptophyta; class Magnoliopsida; order Asparagales; family Asparagaceae; genus Scilla; species Scilla litardierei. The sequence continues at coordinate 19,637,378 of CM061140.1, forward strand.
AATATTAAATACTTAAATACTTAAATACTTGCGCACCCACCATTTTACCTTGTGCACATACCACTTATTTACAAGCTTGCCAAAAAACGCTGGGCATTGCTTTGTGCACCCACCATTTTGCTTTGCACACATACCACTTATTTACAGGGTTGCCACAAAATATCCGCTTGATATGCGCACAGACTATTTTACTTTACGCACATACCACTTATTTACAAGTTTGCCTTTTAAAGAACGTATCATCTCTTGAAAGGTGACTCGGGTCTCTCTCTCCCTTTGCTGTCTCTCACTCTCCGCTAGATGGTCGAGCCGGATTCGGCGAGGCACGCGGCATGTTCGGCGAGTCAGCGACACGATGAGATGAGTTCAATTTTTTCATCATCTTCATTTTGCCCATTTTCTTCTTTTTTCAGCAATTTTTTCTTGGTTCCGACTCTTCTTCGTCTAATTCTTCATCATTTTCAAGCCGAAACCCTAGGGTTTTCTCCTCTCTTTTAACCGAGCTTTCTATACAACCTATTGATTCACGAAATTTTTTAGGTTTTTTTAGATATTTTTTATTTGATTACACATTCTTTTTCCTCCATCTTCGACCGGTACTGAATGGTATCGGTCAGTATCGGCCGGTATCGGCCGAAACTGACCGATATCGTTCAGTATCGGCCGATACTGAAACTAACCATTGGTTTTGGTATCGTCAACTGCCGATACCGATACCGATACGGCTGATACCTAATGGTATCGGCCGATACCTCAAACACTGATTCTAAGTAATTGATGCATCTTTTTATAATGTGAAAGATTAAACTAAAAATCATTTAGTCATTTCTCTATCTGCTGTCTTAACAAACACTGGTTCAAATCACCCCTCATGATTAGGGACAGGGTTTACGACCTTTCTGAATAATTGGGCATGTTGAATGCCATGCAACAAGTAACCTCACTTTGTAAAACATGAGAAGAATCTGAAAGCATATAGTCCCATTGGAAAGCCACATAAGCATATTGATATATAAAAAAAGAACTTTACCATTTGGACTGTTTATATCCAATTTTCTGGAAACATACACAACTTAGTCACTTCTAGAGCTGTAAAGATTATATATGTAGTGGGTGGAGCATCATGATTAGCATTTATAAAGGGCAAATCTAAAATATGCGTTTTTGTGGTAGGATTCGGGGGATAAGCAAAAACTGTCAAGAGTACGAGGAATCTTTAACCTGTCATTTTATTACAGCCCGAACACAAACTATTAAGTTCCAATAATAGTTGGCCACATGGAGGAAGCAATACACAGTTTTTTTTGGAAAAATCCTAATACATCCTTGCTGATTCTCTTATAACTATTTCCCCTAAATTACTCCCTTAATTTCTCCCCAATTATAATTGCATAGCTTCTTGCTTGATTTTTCTGGGTTTGGCCCTTGTAACGATAAATTCATGCTTCAATCCTTTGGCACATTTCCCCCTCATAAGGAGAACTGCAAAACATAGCTTCCACTTGCTTTAATTCCAAACATTTTTACATAGATAAATAACATACTTCTAATGTTCATGTCTAGCTAAAAATACTTTCATATGATCTTCGTATTTCCCAAAACATCTTAACATCCATCATTATACACATAATTTTGACCTCAATTCCTTACCCAAAAAGGTTATTATGATTAGCACCTAGGGGTGGTAAACTAACAAATTAAAAGAGAAATGCCTTTTTTGAAGCATCAACGAGCTTTTTGTTCGTGAGTGGAAATTATAATTTGAAGCTGAAGTATGAGCAGAATGTAGAAGTGGAATTGCAGTGTATTTTTATCAATATATGCAACACTACCACCTTCATTTATGTCATAGCCTATTTTCTATTTCAATGTGTAAATGCACCTTTTTTGGGGGGATTGATAGTGCAAAAAAAACTAAGACCTAAATTTGCATGATACAGTCGACATTTTGGTAGACCCAGACAGAATAATAGTCTATCCTGGGGATGCCAACTAATATCACTAGCCTTCCTCATAATGTCTTGGTCATAGTGGTTTATACAGCGTGTTTTGTTGTGGAAGGCGATAACAAAATTATGAGCTGAGTAAATTATACCATAGAGAGATAAGAGTAGAGAGAAAGAGAGCACATCAAAGGGACACCAAGCTGCTTGGGTTATCTACGAACAATCCTTCCTTAAGTTCACCTGAGGGCTGATAGGAAACAAGGAAAGATCTGATTTTTATTTATAAAACTGAAAATAGACAAGATAGATGACCACAATTATAGTGATGGACGTCTCCCAAGACACCAATTAAAGAGGACGTCCACACTCTCTTGATGAAGAGGGATAATCTCACCTCTCCTATGGCCTATAAATACTAATCAGAAAATCTCTCCCCACCTATGGCCTATAAATACTAATAAGCATAAGAAAATCTCTCCCCAACTAATAAGCATAAGAAAATCTCTCCCCACCTATGGCCTATAAATACTAATCCGAAAAAAAATACAAATTAGCAGAAAAACCTAAAAAGATTGAAAATTCTGAAAATGCCCTTAGAAATTCAAAAATGGGCCAAAAACAAAGATATAGCATTACACTGTTCTTGAAAAATCACCTTGTCCTCAAGGTGGTGTATCAAGTGCGTGGGCAATCCATTCTAAGTATGTTGCATGCCTCCTCTTGGTCAAAAGGATAAGATTGGTCTTCGTCGCCTTTAACGGCGTCCAGAAGAAAGCCACGGTAATCGTCAATCACATCTGAAGGCCCTCCTTGTCCAAAACAGAAATGCTGACGCTCGGAAGGATGTCCAACTAAAAACCAATGGTCTTGGGTTCATGTAAGAGTGTTGCGCCATGACAGAATCCCAAGGCGGGTCCCATAGACGTCGTCGGGTCAAGGCGGGCCCCATAGATGTCGTCGGGCCAAAGCGGGTCCCAAAAGATGTTGTCGGGCCAAGACGGGCCCCGCGAGGCAGTGGCAGGGCCCGGCCCACTTGCAGGGGCGCGTCAGCCCTTGACAGGGACGGGACATGTGTTGGGAGATGTATGCCCTTAGTTCATTTGTTTTTGATGCAAATGATTTTTTATAATAGATGTGGGAGTTTTGCATATGATGCAAAGGGAATTAAATGTATCGTAAAATGTTTACATGCATATTTAGTATAATAAATGCGTGAAAATAGTTACCTAGATGACGGGATCGTCCCGGTCTAAACGCAGGTTAAAACCGCGTCAAAAACGGACACCAAACGCACAAAATAGAGCCAAAACAGTAAAAAAGCCAAATTTGGCATTGCGGGTCGGGCCCGGCTGGAGGCCACAGTAGGGGGTTTAAACCCAGTTTTGTGCGACGGCTACAGTTTTTGCGAAAAACTAGGTTTGGGCTATGTTTGGACACTCGTTTGAGGGTTTAAACGAACTCAGAATGATGTATCGTTTCTTCCTACGCGTTCACCGTTCAACCCTCTTCGATTTGATAGGTTGTATCACTTGCGAAGATCAACAGTGAGGTAGGAAAAAGTCGCTAAAGTTTGGCTTTGTGAAAGACAAACTTTAAGTAATTTTTTCTCCAAAACTTTTAGTCCCACATCGGATATGGAGTGAAGGGGAGGGGTCAGCCGCCTATATAAATAGGGGTCTACCTCCCGCTTGAAACTCGTCCCAAGCTCCAGATTTGAGTAGCACCATTAAACGTGAGCAAGTCCGGATCTGAGTTTAAATTAAATATTCTCTTTCTCCCTAAATTTCTTCCTTGCTCCTTGCTCCTGTTCATGCTCTAGCAAAGCTACGAAGGAGCTCGGATCGGATCCGAAGTCTTGACAGAGAATCCACTCAAGGTGAAATCTTTTTCGGCGCGTGATTGGCTCGGTGACAAGGGTGTTGCTCGCCTCGGAATGTGGTGTGGTTCGGCTCGGGACACGGTTCGGCTAGGGAGAAGCGACGCGGGGCCAAAGAAATGTTGCTGAAAACGACGCTTCGTTTTCTGTGGAAACGAAGTGAAAGGTATGTAATTTAAATTAAGCACGCGTTTATAAATTGCAACTGTTAGATAGATCTATACTTAGGGGTTGGTCGGACCCAACCCGGGATAGTAGAGATCTTGGCTAGGGTTTGTTACCTTTAGGGCTTAAATTAAAACTGGTTTAAGTTTATTTTCCGCTGTTGTTTTGATAACTTCGTCCGACCGATTTAGGCCGGCCGTCGTATTTATGGCCCTAAGGACCCAGAAAACCCTAAAGTGGTATCAGAGCCATGGTCTACATTGATCTATAGATTTGCAATTTATAAAATGTATGTGATACAACATGTTTCTCTATGAGATTGAAGTTTTGATTTAAAATGTAAAAATGTCGTTTTAAAGCAACAGGTTTATTTTCGAAAATTGTTTTTGAAAATTAGATTTAATTTTATTTTAAAATTAAAATCTTTAAAAATTATGTGATAATTTTTGATCTAACTTAAAATTATGAGATACTATTTAAGTTGCATGTTAAGCAAGAAAATTTTATGAGAGAAATTTTAATTGCTTTGTTATGCTTAGCTAAATTGTTTAGATAATATTTTTAATGTTTATATTAGTTATTTTGATTATGTGATAATTCAAAAAATATATTAGGATAGCCGTTAAAACCTTTCAGAAAATTATGAGATAATTTTTGGACATGCTATGTTTTAAAAATTGTTGCAACATATTAAATTCATGTTTAGGGTAGCCCTCTCCAAATTATTATTTTAATTGTTCTAATAATAATTTCGAATAAAAGGCTATGATTTAAATTGTTGCAACTTGAATCTTAAAATGACTAATACTTGATTAGGATAATACCTTAAAAATCCTTATAGTTGATAAGGACATTAATAAAAATTATTAACAAATCCTCATAATTTCGAATTTTAGGGTTCAACTAGTTGATAGGATTAACTAGTTTTAATGAACCCATTTCTAATCGTACAGACACCTATGAATAATAAGTTTCCTTCAATGGACCATGATCCGGTCTAGTGTGTTTTGACTAGTGTTGAAGATCACACTAGCTTGACTTGGGATAGTGATCCTGGCCTAGTCAAATCCCTGGCCGTGTTTCGCTGGACCGCAAGGATGCAAATTATGATTATGTGACATCGTCGATTATATCTAGTTAATTACGTTAAAATTCTTCTTCAAGGTTAGCAATAACCCTCCTTGTTTTAGAGGTTGGCAACTATAGGTTCTTTGACATAGTTGTTGAGCACACTCAAACTATGTTATAGATACTTTATGGAAACCAACTTCTCAATACATGAGATGTAGTTTAGACTTGACCCAAACTGTCGCGTCGTGCCTATATACCGAGCGTCGACGTAAGTTAGGCTAGACACGAAAACAAGGGTCCGACTAGACTAGTCATTGTGATTTGGATGAGCAGACTCATGTTCATAAGTAACCAGGGGTAAAAACCAATAAGAGAATCATATATGATATGATTGATGAAGAGTCATCTACCAATCGCAGAGTCAAGCAATTTGTTGAGCACACTTACGGTTGTGAGGCTCAGTGTGGTTGGATCTCTTTCCCATTTAATTTAATTTAATTAAATCGTTCATTATTATGGTGAAAAATGATCGCAAAAATAGTGGGATGATATAGTTAGATAAAAGCCATTCTATCTATATTTAAAATTGAACATATGCTAAACTAAGCTAGTTCTATGTTTACCAATGGAATCAAAATGATAATATCTAAGAGAATTAATTAACTGGTCAAAAGGTTGGTTAAAGGAATATCAGTTAAAATTCTAATTGATAGATTAAACTATGTTCTCTTTGACATTAAAATGACCTTCTTAGCACATGATTAAGGACAATGATTTTCTTAAGCTCTGGGTCCAATAAAATAAATGCACGTACCTGTCACTCGCCTCTATGATGGACAACTTGAACTTACTGATGTTCAAAGCATGTTTCTCCATACAATTTGTTGAGTCACCTCAAGGTTGTACAGAAAACGGTTTCGATCCGTAAAGTTTAAAACTTCGATCAAATTGTTTGAATCGAAGTTGAGTGCATGAGCGGTGCAAGACTATGTATCCCAACCGGATCTTGAGCCGAGCAACTTGTTGAGCACAGTCAAGGTTGCAAAGCTCAAGCGTTTGGATGCATGAAATGTTTGCACGGCTATTATTTTTGTTGAGACGAGTAATATCTAAATGAGATTTAGAAAAGGAAGAAGGCATTAAGGTAAGTCAATTGAGAAAGAAAGTTTTATCTATTATTAGTGAAGGAAAAAGTAGGAGGGATTGAAAATGTGACATATTTGATGTCATGACTTTAGGATAATCATAATACAAAATAGATTGTCATATGTGTTGGAAAAAGGAGCAATTGTTGTTTCTTGGACCATAAAGGACGTCTAACATTTTTGGCGAATGTCGTCATCTTTCTTCTGAAGAAATGAGTATTTTGTATAACTATAATGTATTAAATGTTAATACATGAATACACAAGAAAATAGCAAAACTTATATGGCTAAATAGACTAGGCCGTATCAAAGAGGTTAAGCTTCACAAGTCACATAAAGAGGGGTCTGACCTCTCATATTATGAAGTCACTAGACACTTGTGAATCTTGTCTCAAAGGTATGATGGCCGAAATTCCCTCTGTAAGACAGTGGGATAATGCGTTGGTAAACTCGTAAGTCTGGTACATACGGATGTACCCGGACCCAAGTCTAACTTAGCCATGATAAGGTATTCTTATTTTATTACGACACGTGTTTTTTGATGAAACACAGGTCTGATAAAATAGCGAACACAATGATAGAAGTATTTGAACTGATTCGATAGGATCGAAGAGTCGAATACTTAGCAATATAAATCTTGCGTAATTAAAAGAAAATGTGATTTTCTCTCAGGTTAAGTCTCTTAATACATTAGTGTGTTGGAGAGCATGAATAACACTTTGTTAGACATGGTGTGATGCGTGACAAGTGACTCTGAGTTAAAATCCTCCCTCTGAGTTAACTCCTAGATAGTAATGCCTATGTTCTTAATAAGGCTCTATAAGGACCTTATCAATAAGATATTCATTAAATCAATCATTAGGAAGTTAAAGGATTACTCGAGTCTCGTGAGAGAAGAGTCGAGTAAGACATCATAATTGATGATGGCCTAGACAACTTCCAAGGTGCCATTCAGAGTAGTGACTCTATGAAATGGCTTGATGCAATCCGAACGGGTCCGTGCACGTAAATAAAGTATGGACTTTAGTTTACGTGCCTAAAGAAAGTGTTTCTTATTGGCTGCAAGTAAATCTTCAAGATAGAAGGTTGGTGCAGAAAGAAAATAGTGAAGTACAACTTATGTTGGTTGATCGGTTATCATCCTAACTCCTAAAAACGGATTATGATGAAACTGCATCGCCAACAGATGTGTACGGATCTACTCGGACCGAACTCGATGTAAATGCTCATGATAACCATGAAAACTAGAGCATTCATGTATAGTCTGTTTTCTAAATATGATTTAGAAGAACGAACTTATTTGAATCGACCAGAGAGTTTTTAAGGTCAGTGGGAGCGAATATAAAACATGCGAGGCATCAAGGAGCCGAAACATATGGTTTGACAAAGTGGTCAAAGAGTTTGACACTTTATTAGAAATGATTATGAACCGACTAAATAACCAGTAAACTTATTTGGATTATTCTCGTAAGGTACGATGAGCCGGATGAGATCCAGGCAAGACATTAATCATGGATTCCAAGAGACCAATGAAATTATTTGGATGAGATTCAAATATATGGTCTAACTTGAACATAGAAACCCCTTAAGTCTATACAGTAGAAGGTTTAGCAGATTCACTCACGAAGGCTCTGTCACATAAAGTCTATAGAGACTTATGTGTAAATGCGGTATGAGATACCAGGATAAATGGGCCTAAGTGCAAGTGAGAGATGTTGAGAGAAAAGTATGCCTTCAAACTCGAGGCATTTTATCTCTGTGTAAGTGTACAAACATCTTGTTAAAAATGACAAGTAAGCTGTTTGGTAAGAATTTACCTAAGTTTAATAATAATGTAGTCGACATTAGAACTTAGGTAAAATTCTAAGACATAATGTGAGAGGTTAAACAAGTATCGAAATGAGGTTCTCAATCATAGAGAATTGTTTGACCATTAGTAGCATAAGTCTGAAATGTTCGTGGTCGTAGATGTTTCGAGAAAAGGATATCGAAACATCGGATAGACCATTGTGTCTTAGTCTTCACCATGTAATGGTGACGATGATCTTATGGTCGTTAGACTTGGCGAAGTCGAAGGCGAGACATATGTGCTCATTGGAGAATGAGTTCATTGAATGACCCAACGAGAGTTATCATATGATTATGATTGACCAATCTGTTAATGATAACTCTTAGTGATGATAGGTAAGTTGGTCTTTTGACTTGGGGTCATTGTACGAACTTGTGCGTGAACGGTGTTACTTAGATCACTGATCTAGTCTCGGGAAAGCCCCGTTGAAAGATCTTTGGTTGGGTGACATTTGAAGCGTGCGAGGAGAGTAATGACCAAGATAGGATTTGTCTCTCCCGGTCAATGGGAGTTAGTGTCGCGGTGGTAGTTCGATCTTTTAGTGAAACTCTGGCCAGAGTATGTTTTAAGAAGTCCATCATTTTTTGAATAAAGATCGATGGAGATGAACCAAGTTCAAACTGGTGGGGTTGACAGTTGACCATACACTAGGCTTGACTAAGCGGCATAATTTTGACGAAAAGATTATAACCACGGTATTCATCACGGACACAGTCAGGGTGGTCCCGACAATACTCATGCCAATGAGTTAACCACATAAATATGATACCGAAACAGGGACGACACCTGGTGCTCGTGGTCTCTGTTGTCTGGGGTTTCGAGTCCCATCTGTAGTAGGGTCAGGCTGTAGGGTCTCACACAGAGTGAGACATTCGTCAAGTAATATGTAGAAATTAGGGAGAACATGCATTTGATGCAAGTGATAGAAAACTGCAAAGAGTTTGCAGTCAGCTTCTGCATTCGGGATAAATGATTCTGAGTGCAAGTGTGAGATGTTGGGGGATGTATGCCTTCAGTTCATTTGTATTTGATGCAAATGATTTTTTATAATAGATGTGGGAATTTTGCATATGATACAAAAGGAATTAAATGTGTCGTAAAATGTTTACGTGCATATTTAGTATAATAAATGAGTTGAAATGGTTACTTAGATGACGGGATCGTCCCGGTCTAAACGTAGGTTCAAACCGCGTCAAAAATGGACACCAAACACACAAAATAGAGCCAAAACAGTGGAAAAGCCAAATTTGGCATTGCGGGTTGGGCGCCAGCTTAGCGGGGGCCCGACCCGCCTGGAGGCCACTAGGGGGGTTTAAACCCAATTTTGTGCGACAATTGCAGTTTTTGCGAGAAACTAGTTTTGGTTTATGTTTGGGCACTTGTTTGAGGGTTCTAACGAACTCAGAATGACGTACCGTTTCTTCCTACGCGTTCATCGTTCAATTCTCTTTGATTTGATCGGTTGTATCACTTGCGAAGCTCAATGGTGAGGGAGGAAAAATTCGCTAAAATTTGGCTTTTGTGAAAGACAAACTTTAATTAATTTTTTCTTCAAAATTTTTAGTCTCACATCGGATTTGGAGTGAAGGAGAGAGGTCAACAACCTATATAAATAGGGGTTTACCTCCCTGCTTGAAACTCGTTCCAAGCTACAAATCTGAGTAGCTCCATTAAACATGAGCAAGCCCGGATCTGAGCTTAAATTAAATGTTCTTTTTCTCCCTAAATTTCTTCCTTGCTCATGTTCAGGCTCTAGCAAAGCTACGAAGGAGCACGGATCGGATCCGAAGTCTTGACGGAGGATCCACTCAAGGTGAAATCTTTTTCGACGCGTGGTTGGCTCGGTGACAAGGGTGTTGCTTGCTTCGGGACGCGGTGCGGTTCGGGAAGCGGTTCGGCTCGGGACAAGGTGCAGCTCGGGACGTGGTTCGGCTCGGGAGAAGCGGCGCGGGGCCAAAGAAATATTGCCGAAAACGACGCTTCGTTTCCTACGGAAACGAAGTGAAAGGTATGTAGTTTAAATTAAGCATGCGTTTATAAATTGCAACTGTTAGATAGATCTATCCTTAGGTGTTGGTCGGACCCAATCTGGGATAGTAGAGATCTTGGCTAGGGTTTGTTCCCTTTAGGGCTTAACTTAAAACTGTTTTAAGTTTATTTTTCGCTGCTGTTTTGATAACTTCGTTCGACCGACTTAGGCCGGACGTTGTAGTTATGGCCCTAAGGACACAGAAAACCCTACAACATGCCCCTTTAGGTCATGCAGGGGCGCGACAGCCACCTGCAGGTTCTGCAGGGGAGCAACAGCCAGCTGCAGGCCATGCAGCGAGGCGCGGCCCCCCCTGTGAGGGTGGTTAGAGTCCCCGTCCCCCGTGGTGTTCTTTTTGTCTTCCTTGGAATCATCCTTAGCGTCGGAAATGGTTTCTTCTCCAGATTCTTCGTTCTTTTCCCCTTCAATTACCAAAGTTGCCGTCTTTTGCTATAGATCTGGGTTTTCGTTCAAAACTGAATCTTTTGCTCTTGACCACACTGTGTTTTGTTGCATGAGTTGTTGATTTGATTGCCCGAGCTGTTGAATCGATTGTATGAGCTGTTGGGTTGTTTGCTTGATGGCCTCCAAATTATTCTTTACGGATCTCAACACATCCATCAAAATCGAAGCGATCTGATACCAAATTGATAGGAACCAAGGAAAAATCTGATTTTTATTTAATAAAACTGAAAATAGACAAGATAGATGATCACAATTATAGAGGTGGACGCTCTCTAAGACGCCAATTAAAGAGGATGTCCATTCTCTCCCGATGTAGAGGGATAATCTCGCCTTTTCTATGAATAATCTCTCAAAATAAACATAAGAAAATATCTCCCCACCTATGGCCTATAAGTACTAATTAGAAGAGGTACAAATTTGCAGAAAAACCCAAAAAGATCGAAAATTCTGAAAACGCCCCTAGAAATCCGAAAATTCCCAAAATGCCCATAATGGGCCAAAAATGCAGATCTATCAAGGGCCTTTTTCTAAGTTTTGTCAAAATCCACTATCCCAGCTTCTTCCAAAAGCTCAGTACAACATGCGTACCCTCTTGACAACCCCATGAGATAGTACTTCTCTCTCATCCACTCTTCCCCCGAAGAGCAACCTCAACAAGGGATTTTACAGAATTTTTTCTTTGAATACAGCAAAACACAATTCAGGCTCATTGCTCATGGAATCTATAACAATCTGAGACTACAACTTGAAGTTCTATTATTGCAACATGAGAAACACATGAACTAAGGCAAGCTAAATAGGGAATTCATTCAAGATTAAAACAAGCAAGATTGACACACAAAAGGAGAATTTTCTCCCGATTGTTTCCGGATGATTTGCTAATATTATAGGACTAGCTACAATCTGATAACATATATACAATGTTTGTGTCAAACATGATTAGTATATTTTTATTGTTGCAATAAAGTAACTAATCACAAGAAATTTATGTTCTCTATCCACAGATACAAAATAGAAAGATGCAAATTGATCTGTTTGCCTGCGGTCAGCAGTCTGCTTCAGAATTTAGTTAAACTGAAAGTGGATAGCCCTTACATGTCGGTAGATAGGCATGATATGAAATGTACTAGGAGTAGGATGACTACTTAGTGATTTGGACTTAGGTCAAACACATGTAGCTGATGCACTCAGCCTAACAGTTTTAGAAATAGTACAATGCACTGGAAGTAGAAATAGGAACTGTTCATGAAATCTTCTTTCACAGTTGACACACAGTGTTTCCAAAAAAAATATACTAAACCATAAGAGCATCCACAAGGGTTTAGGAGTCTGGACCAATGTAGGTTACTTCTCTCATGAAACCCCGTACCCATACTTGACATGCCGGCACCCTATTGGACACCATCACTTCCTCGGACACTCCTTTGACATGTGTTTGACAAAACATGTTAATTATATACTATATTTCTAATTTAGAACACTTCGCAAAAGCATTTGAGACATGTTTACTTGCCTCGTTCATTTCTCCATGTCATATGCTTGCAATTCTATGTCCATCATGAACGTATCCTTTTCATCAAATAACTTCATGGCTTAGAAGTTTTTTGAAATAAGATTTTGGCATACAAAACATTTGGCATAAAAGATGGGAAAAATGAAGTTTTTTTTGCCAATTGTTGTAACTTCAACCTCTGTTGATTGTGTTAGGAATAAACTCTCTTGTATTATTCCAAGGGCAATGGCCCGATATATATAGAGTACATGGAATGGTAAATAAGCACAAAAGACCCTATACAAAGGGAGCATATACATATACATCTAACACCCCCCTCAAACTCATGGTGGATCAATAACACTGAGTTTGGAAAGATAAAAGCTGTGCTGTGCTCTAGTCTGGGCCTTTGTGAAGAAATCCGCGAGCTGATACTCAGAAGGCACATACTGGAGAGCAATAACCTTATCCCGTACCTGTGAACGCGTAAAAGAGGCGTCCACACCAATGTGCTTGGTGAGCTCATGCTTCACCGGGTCACGAGCAATACTGATGGCACCTGTACTGTCAGACAACAAAGGAGTAGGTGTGGAAATGGGGACGCCAAAATCCTCAAGTAACCAACGTAGCCAAATAATCTCTGCTGTCAACAAGGTCATAGCACGCAACTCAGCCTCTGCACTCGATCGAGAAACCGCCTGCTGCTTCTTGGTCTTCCAAGTGATGAGAGAGCCACCCAGGAAGACGCAATAGGCATATAGAGACCGACGGCCCAAGTCGCATCAGAGTAAGCATGGAGCTGTAAAGGGCCAGAGCGTGGAAAGAACAATCAACGGTGGCTGGTCCCGCGCATGTAACGCAGGACACGAAGAAGGTGGCTGTAGTGGAGCTGAGTAGGTGCAGAAACAAACTGGCTCAAGATGTGCACGGAATATGAAATATCCGGTCGAGTGATCCCAAGATAGACCAGACTGCCAACAAGATGGCGATAACGAGTGGGGTCCGGAAGAGGCTCACCGTCACTAGAGCAAAGGTGAACATTCAGCTCCATCGGTGTATCAGCGGTACGCTGATCAACAAGAGAAGCCCGATCAAGAAGATCCTGAATATACTTCTCCTAGGAGAGATAGTAGCCATCAGGTGTGGAGGAAAACTCAATCCCCAGAAAGTAACGAAGAGGGCCAAGATCCGTCATAAGAAACTGCTCGCTCAGCCTTGCTTTCACAAAAGCAATAAACTGGGGATCATCTCCAGTGATAATCATATCATCCACATACAAAAGGAGAAGTATCCGACCACGAGATGAAGTATGAACAAAGAGAGCAGGATCATGATCACTCGCTATAAAACCAGCAGCAGTGACGACAGAAGAGAACCGCTGAAATTCTGATTGGGTTTGCTTGTTGCAGTGGCCATCCTAAAGCCACTCCTGACCGTGGGCCGATGGTGGAAATTGACGGCCACTATTGATGACCACCATTTGCCTGAATCCAGTGATTCCATTTCTTCTCCTTTTTTCTCAAAATCCAGAATTCTAGTTCCTTTCTTGAAAAATTGAGATCCAGTGAAAGGTTCTCTTTGATCCATGAATATGATCCTATTGTAAACTATCATTAAGGGAAGATGTGAATTGGGTTTGAACTTTGACACTTAACTTGATGTCAAAATTTTATCCGTCAAGCTTTTAATCCTCCCCCCGCCAGCTGGCTAAGAGGAAGAGGGAGTGGGAGAAGGGTGTTAAGCCCCTTGCTCACAAAATGGAGTTAGACAAGTGACCGTCTTACCACCCTTAACACCCACCAAAAGCCTTCCCTCATTTAACCTACCCTCATCCAATGCATGACAAGTAATTGTGTGCAATTTGGTAAGAGCCATTCATCTCCTTTTATCTGCACGTCAAGCCTCAAACAACATTTCATGAAATGCTTAATTTGTAGCATGGATAGTATTATCAATATTTAAGTAAGCGATCAAATTGTGGGCCAAAGAGTTGGGGTATCCCACTTGTTTACCTGTGGGATCTGTCTTGGATGGGTTCCCTTATTGGCATTCTTTCTTTTCTTTTCTACGAATTGGTTTGTGTCCAGATTAGTTTCTTACTTTCATTTTCAAAATATATTGTTGGATATCCAAACTTAGATTCCTCTGTTATTTTTTGGGTGCATGTAATGGAAGGGAGTAAGAAATGAATTTTCTTTATCAACTTTTCACCTTAGGACAGGCTATGATGCATAATTAGTAGGATACATTTTGGGAGATGTACATGCAACCAGGTACACAACTTGACAAAGAGATGCACATATGTCTAATTTGTGTTGATTCTGGATGAAAGAAAAGACTAGTATCGATGGTTTCACATTCTCATGTGTAAGATAAACAAATCAGGAGCGTTTTGTAACAGAAGAGATGTGAAGGCCCTAGTGCAGTATGCTAGTACCGGACCATTTCCTTAACAACTTGCCATTCATTTCCCGTTACTAGTATTTCAGCAATGAAGAACTTATACCTGAGAGTTGCTCTCTTTTAATTAAATTTACAACGTGCAGGTAATGCCGCAGGTGGCTGGAGCTGCTTATTAAGCATGTGGTGCTTAAACCCTGCTGTTGTTTTCAGAGATATTGCAGATCTATCTCTTTCTGTGATTCTTACATCTGGGTAATTGCTGAAACATGCACTGCTCAATCAATTATGAATGTTTATCTTGTAGAGTCTATGGTTATTGACACAAAATATAATAAAGAAGTTGCAAATATTTAATTTTTAGTTAAAATTAGTGGCCATTCCACCTTGTTCCATTAAAGTTGGGATTGAGGTTGCAATTACCATAAAGTATGTTGTTGGATTTGGTATAATTAATGTAATGCAATTGTCACACTCAATGATTCAAATTGGAATTCCAATTTGTTAGCCTAAGCGTCGGCCAAAACTAGCTTCTCAATCCATACTTGAAAAAAAGCTATGTTTAATCAATCATTAGAGTAAGGTGTTTATTATTTGTAACTCATCATTTTTAATCATTGCAACAATCAACCCAACCATAGAAACCAAACATAATCGTACAAATGGCATGTATTTCGAAAGTTCTTTACTCTGTACTCTAGAAGAAGTTGGAATGGTTGGGATCCGAACAGAGCAATGGACCCCTTATGACGAACAACAGTGAAGAATATAATCGCAAATGATTTACATGGTTCAGAAATTTGCCTAAATCAACGGGATAGAGGGGAAGAGTTTTATTGGTAACTTTAAGGATGTTACAACTTTTCTATTGGAGATCTCTTACAAGAGTACTTGATTGTCTTACTTTATAACGTTTCTATAGGAAATATATATCTTTCCCTCACCTAGTACTTATTCTAATCCTATTCATTCTTTAAACTTGGATCCTGACTTTGATGATGTTTCTTGTTTTAATTCCAAACCATCTGCTCTTTGTATCAGTACTTGACCTTGAGTAGGCATCTAAATCTGCTGGAAATTAAATCCCAATCGGGTTCAAAATTTGTTGGACAGCCGACACCTTAGACTTGTTCAGACCGAACTTCATCCAATGTCTGACTTACACACACAATCTTCATATTCCATTTGTGCCACTACCAGTAGCTTCATGAATTCGACCGTTTGAGGTTGGAATTTCTAGATACTTTGAAAAATTGGATTCTTCAATGCTTTAATCAAGAATCATCTTTGATCTCATCTTTAATGAATTCTAATCTCATACATTGTTCAATCTGAATGCAATCCAATTCACAATAGGAATATGATTCTAATATGGTTATCAGGCAATTCGCACCTGTATGGACCATTGCGGTGTTAAGCTGTTTAAAGGCTAAATTTTGTCTAAAATCTGGCTTGTTTTCATAAAAATAATCCGAACTTTAAAAAACACAAAACTACAGTAATGATTCTGATTTTATCCATGTTTTTCTTAAATAAAATGCTTTAAAACATTAAGATAATTGATTTCTAAATTTTATGTTTTTTTTGTTTTTTTTCAAAATTTTGGAGCTCATTTAAAGCAAAGCCCGCAACCTGTTTTGTTAAAACCCACAATCCATTCTTAAAACGTATTTCGATATTTAAAACCCAAAATCCATTTCGTATAATCCCAACACAAATATTCTTTTCTTTTGATACCCAAACCCGTTTAACCTATGTACCCGACCTGTTTACCTAACCATCCTATATGATATCTCTCAAGACCCTAACCCTCATTCTATTTCTTGTTTCTTTTCCCCCTTTCTCCTAAGGCAGATACCCCTCTCTGCACCTGAGCTCCACATGGCTTCCCTTTTCCTTAGTGTAACCAATGGTCATAATTTGGGAGTTTTCCTCATTTAATTACTTCCCTTCCTCCTACATTCTTCATCCCTTCACTTTATCATCGTTATATTTTTCTCTTCTATTTAAAAGCCTTGATTTAAGATTTTTGGGTACAAAACCCTCTGATCTTCTCACACACATTCAGATATGAGTTTTTACCTAGAGATTTGCCTCCCTCTTCATCGATGTGAGCAGTTGCATTCAAGTTTGACAAGCTGATAAGGCTTGGACGGCGGTGACATGTCATTATTCTTCCTTTTGATCTTGGGTGACAAGTAGGTTCCCTGGACTACTCTGCGTCCTTTAAAAACTCAGCCTTTATTTTTTGGTTAAATTTTGAATGAGTATAATTTGATTTTGGGACTTTGACTAGATGTTGTGTTTGGCTACTTATATATTTTTGGCCGTGAACCCACTTTGTAAGGACCATATATACCTTGCAATACTAACAACAAACATTCTAGAGGGAGGGGTGGTTGAATAGAGTAATGTCAATAATCGTGTAATTAAAAATTAAACTTGCAAATGCAGAATTATAAGTGTAATAAGAATTTAAACAACACAATCAAGCAAACACAAACACAAAGATTTTACCATGGTTCCCCAACTTTGGTACATCTAGCCACACCAAATATTCATTATAATTCTACACAAGGTAGTGAATACAATTTCACAAAGAGATAACCTATATAAAGGATTTGAATTCTCACAAATAAAATCTAACTCTTACAAAGAGAGTACCTAGCTCTCACAAAGAAAGCACTCAACCTACCATACACAAGGGTTAAACTCTCACAAAGAGAGAAATTAACTCTCACAAAGAAAGTTAGGGTTTGACTTCACAAAGATGAAATAAACTGATGAGATGAACTTACTCAATATGAAGAAGAAATCATGTAAGAAAATCTCCAAGTGTTGAGAGGAGCTTGATTGCACTTGGATGATTTCTATTGAGTTAGTTTCAAAGCATAAAGAGAATTAGAGCTCTAATGAGGGAAATGAGAGATTATGAGTGGCTTTAATGATCTCTTAATGATCTTCAATAGTTCCAAGAATTCTAAATGAACTAAGCCCACTCTTATATATAGGAAGCCCCCAAAACCCCATAAAACCCAAGCTAGAAGCCAAAGGAAGAATTCTGTAACGGCTAGAATCTGGGATTTTACGGCAACGACAGGCGACTGTACAGGAGCAAACAGTCTACTGATCAACGGCTAAAAAATTCCCAACGCATATAATCTGAGTCAGGACAGGCGATTATAGAAGACTACACAGGCGCTTGTATACTGTGCAGGCGCCTGAATATACTTCAGCAGGCGGTTGTCACATGAGATGGAATGGAGCTGAGAAAATGTAACTTTTGCTCTTGTGCATTCAGACGACTGATGACCAAAGTCCAGGCGCCTGAAGATAGACATGCGACTGTAAACTCTACATCAGTCAGCTGTCACACAAAGTGGATTGGTGTCCAAAAAAGAGAAGTTAAGCACATTGGCACTCAAACGATTGAAGAACAAAGTTCAGGTGTCTGATGGTAGACATATGTCTGTCAAATGAACTTCAGTCGTCTACACCAAAAAGCTCAAGAAAGAGTCAAGAAAAAGTTGACTTGAGCTGTGCACAACAGTCGGCTGTAGAAGGCTGACCATGCGCCTGAAATCATCTAGTCACCTGTCCTGCCTTCAGCAGTCGCCTGTTGGAAGGCCAAAAACTCCAATTTTGAGTTTTTGGTATGGTGAACCGATTGGGTTGGTTTCTATGATAATCCTAAGGCTCATTAAGATGGTTAATGCATATGCATGAATGAGTATGATAATCTATCAATGCATTACAAAATCCTAAACTCAAAAAGAGAAATGCAAGGAATGGAAACTATATGGATTACATTTTGCATCTCCTAGAGTCTAAGGCTTCAAGCTCTAGATGCTTTGATGCTCCTCATCATCTTCCAAGTTTTGGCACCTCTTGATGAGCTTCTATTCATCAAGTTTCAAGCTTTGGCAATGCTCCTCTTGATGTCCATCCTTGCACCAAGCTATTGGTCTCCAAAAAGCTTATTCTTCAATTGATAAACATGAGACTAAAACATTGAGAGTCAATAACAACAATATAATGTTGTGATCATCATCAAAACAATATTGGTCTAAAACACCAATAACTAACATTTTCCCCTTTTTTGATGATGACACATATTATGTAAGATATAAACAATTAAAGTACAATGCTAATGAGCCCCCTACTTATATGCACCAATTGAAAATAGATAACCAATTGTAGCAAATCAATAGTGACATATAATAGGCATGGATTACATAAACCATATCTCATATCTTTTCCCCCATATATGAGTATCTCTCCCCCCATACATGATATATGATGATTTACATGATCCATATCTCTCTTCCCCCTGTCATTAGCATACAAGAATTAACTCTTGTTATTGACTCCCTTTTAAAAATGTGACAACGTGCAAGAGATTAAGAGATGTTTGATACCTAATTGTAGATTTAAAGTGGGTATCTATCACTATACCATGCTCCTCCTAGATCATAGAAATGGTCAAAAAGTTGATTTCTAGGATCTAATTCCAATTGTAACGAAAAAGTAACATTACCAATTGTGAATAATAATACTTGGAGCCATGTGCCTACAAATTGTATCAATGCATAGATAGAAAAATCAAGCATCATTGATACAAATGACATTGCCAATAGAAAATATAGCATATAAAATGTTGGCAACATTAATGGGTTGAGTTTGAGATCATAATAATTAATTGTAGAAAATCATCTCAAAAGTAACCCAACACGAGAGTTAAAATATGTTTCAAAATACATTTAAATATACTTAACATAATAACTCTCCCATTGTCATACGTATGGATCAATAAATACATGCATAACAATGTAATCCATAAGGTCCCATTTTCATGAAAAATAATTTGAAAATATTTTCAAAATCCCGAAAAATCACACACAATCAATGAGTATGCTAAGATATAGAAATAATCACAATACTCATGCAATATGCACATGCGTGAGAGACCTAAACATTAGGGAACCACTCAAGAGGAGTTTGATTTCCTAATATAACCAACCTAATCAATATGCAAGAGTGCACAAAATATAAGCACAAATCATATTGATGGATGTTATGCATAAATGTAATGAATGGCATCCAACATGACATATGAACGGAAAAACTAATGCTAGCAAGCAAAAATATCATACTTCCCCAGAAATATACAATACATGCAAAAATGGGAGTAAGGAACACACTCACATAATATGGGTACAAAATGTAGACATACAAGTATGATACCCAAGCAATGAGTAACAATGTGAGTGAGCTAGCAAGGTGGAAACCAAACAAAAGTGGAGTTTGGTTTCCATATATAGTCATATGAAAATATAACATTTTGAACATATGAATCGATATACAAATTCCTATCACGCCAAGAAACATTCTTAGGAATCCACAAAGAAAGTGATTTGGGATTCTTAAGAAGAGATTTAGATACGGCATGAGTATGAGGTGGGGGTGCACGCTTATGAGATGGAACATAGACATTGGCGTGCCCCGTGTGTGAAAAATGAAATTTAGCATTAGGAACATTCACATAAGCATTTCTACCATGCGTAGGAACATGTGAAGCATGCAATGGATTAGCATTAATTCTAGCATGCAAGCAATGTAGTTCATTCCTATGAGTAGAATTATCATGCATGTCAATATACGAAGAAGCATTCACACCAATTGGCTTTTGAATATGCTTCTTATGCAATGAAGTGTACATGTATGCATGATTCTTCTTTGGCCTACAAATCAAAGTTGATGGTCGGCCAAATGAAGACTTGATTGTGACACACCTCTTAGAAAGCTCACCCACAAATTTGTTTTGGGTGCTTTTAGAGGTAGAGCTTGGTTTGCTCACCTTCAAAGTTGAAGTTACCAAAGCCTTGTCCTTACTCAAGTTGAAATTTTCAATTTGAGTAGACAATAGCTCACTTCTTCAAAAGTGAAGAAATGTTGTCTTCCCTCTTGGATAGACATGAGTTCAGCTCACAACATTTTGACTTGAGAGCCAATGTCTCATATCTCAAAATGTTGAAATCACAATCCGAGTGCACCTTCTCCAATTGGAGTTTGAGAGAAGCATTCTCATCTTTCAAAGCACTCAATTGGGAAAGAACACCATCTTTCTCGCTATGCAAAGAATTAAGTTCAACATGATGCGTGTCATACACACTCTCTTTCATAGATTTGCGAAAATCACGATTATACTCAATAAGAGCTTTAAGAGAGTTATTCTCCTCACTCAACATGCACACGCGAGAATCAAGAGCAATCAAAGAATTTTTATCACTAAACTCATTAAGCTCACAAGTAGATTGAGTTTGAGATACCTCATTATCACTCCACTACATATCTTAATTATTATTGTTTGCGAGTTATATTGTTGATTAAGATTCAATTAGGTAACATTAATTGTTTTCTTAGGTAGAAATATTTAGAGGATTTTGTTAAATCTCATAAACACTATTCACTCACTCATGTTTTTACGTGCCATCTCATGATCTCAACACGTACTATTAGAGCTTGATCATGATTGCATCAACAAGCAACATGTTTTCGAAGGACAAGATCTAACGAGACCTCCAATGTTTGATAGTTTCTCCCGCGGTCAATGGAAAAATCGAATAAAGTACTACATAATATACATCGACTATGATTTGTGAAACCTCATGGAGATGTCATATCGAGTGGGTCTCCATACATCGGCTTATAGTACAGTAAAGTTGGTTCAACTATTCAGCTGAATAGTGGATTGAAGCCAAGCATGACTTAACACTGGATGTAGGTCATATGGTGACTGAATTAGGATAAAAGATTGGTGTTTGCGATTGCTTTGCATTGCTTTGTATTTTCTATACCATCTATCTCTTTGTGTTGATTGAATTATAATCTTGCAAATATTCAAGCTTTCGTAACTTATCTTGATTATTATTGTTTGCAGGTTAATGGTTATATTGTTGATTAAGATTCAATTTTGTAACACTAAATGTTTTCTTAGATAGAAGTACTTAGAGGATTTTGTTAAATCGCTTAAAATCTTTTCACCCCCGTCTAGTTTTCTACTTGACATCTTAGGATCCTAGCACCTTTGATCTTGAAAGTTGCGTTGTCACTGCTTGGCATTCATGGTGTTATCGGATCTGTTTAATGGGTTTATTTTGACCATGGTGTTGCAAATTGTTGTTGTATACCTTGTATCTGCTTAACAAGTCTGTTTGACCATAGCAGCCCTTGTATCAGATCTGTTTTTGACCTTGTTCTGCACATGTTGCTATTTGCTTTATATGATGTTTATTTTGTTTGACCTTGACATTTATTGCATCAGGTTTATTTTTGATCCAGATTCTACATTTGCTGTTGTTTGCATTACATGACATCATTTTGGGTTTGTTTTGACCCTGAGAACCCCTGTTTAGGAATATTTTTATCCAAAAGTTTTGTTGACTTCATGTGTTACTGTGCGAGTTTATTTGATCCTAGTGTTGAGGATTGGATTCCATAATTTGGTTTTGATGATTAGCAAACATAATTAATTGTGACTAACACACTGTTTTGTTGTAATGAAATGCATAATCATTGTAGATCAAAGCTATATCAATTGCGACGATGACATGATGACCTGATGATATCAAGAGATGCACTCAAATATTCAATAGAAGACTCAATGAATTCAATAGGAAGTGAAGGGGATTAATATTCAATACTTTCAATTCTTTACTTCTCTATTGTATTAGAATGTTAAGTGTTGAATAGTCTTGCGAGAAGATCTTACATATCACATACAAACACCTTAGATCATTCGGGTGTTGGTCCCATTGGGTTAGATTGGCATTAAACTCAAATCTGAGCTTTCAACCTCTAACCAGACGTATGATGTATGCCATCCAGATGTCTGTCGTGCATGTTTTAGGATGCCTTAACCGTTATAGGACAGACGTCTGATAGTGTTGTTTGACTCGTCTTAAAATGTGTGAGCGCTACTCCCAAGTGTAGGAGATCGAACAAGTAATAATCCTGGTGAGTCCAGGTATCGTATCCACGTGACAACTGACCTGCAAAACCACGAACTTCAGTTTATAAAGTGAACTAAATCGATGATAAACAACCATCTATCAGAGATATTAGCAATGGTGTCGATGATTTAGAATAATAAAAGAAAATCCTACGATAGGTACACTGAATTCGATGTTGGGATACTAATATGGAGAGTATGCGTTGGTTGTGATTTCGTTAGGGTATATGCAATCAATGATTATTAATATCTTTTCTATAACTCAACGTTTCATCTGTTAGGGCATGAGAACGTCGGAAAGTGTGGCGATAAAGCGCATACAAACGTGCCAAAGAGTAATCACGTATAACGTCGATTTCATAAGAAAAATACGCACAAGTGCCCTCTCGGTTCACGATACGTCCTCTCGGATCGCATCATGAATTAGTCTTACGCAGATCACATTCAATTCAAGCATGCCCACGTCTCCGTATAACATACCCAAACAAGATATACGTAGAAATCAACAAAATACGTGATTATAACATGCAAATAGGGCAAAAAGACATTGAAATCAAAGAATACGATACCCTAACTACATCACAATCAACACATATGAAGATTAACCACGCATGAAGAGAAATGATTCAATATTCATAGACAAATACATCACCAAAAGCTCAAAATACGTGAAGAATACTCCAAATACAAGCCAAATACGTAAAATACAAGGCTAAAGATAGGAAAAATATCACCAATTCTCTCCAACTAGCCCCAAATCTCCTTCAGATGATAGCTCTGGTCTCTGTCTCCAGGGCCTCCAAATTTCACGCCAAAATATGGCTCCTAGAGTCCCAAATACGCAAGAATACGCAACAAAACCCTAAAATACACTTATATACAGGTATTGCAGGTTTTAAGTCGTTAACGGGTCCAAAACAACACCCAATAAGCTTAAAAACCCGAATCCAACAGTCGCCACAAATCTCGACCGTTCGGTCGTGCGGGATTTAACGTGGGTGTGACACGTGGCCGTTGAAATCGGATCCGCTCCGAATCCGCGTGGCTTCGTCTCTGGACCGTCGGATCGTCAATGAATGGCTGGGATGGAGCCACGTCGTCGCTTTTGTTACTCGAATCCGATTCGCGTGTGGGTTGATTTATGACCGTTCGATGTGGCGGGGGCTCGTTAGATGGTTGCCGGGTGCCCCGCTAGTTCGCCTCCTTCAGCCCGAGTTCGCGTCGTTATCAGTCGTTAAGTTTTGATCCAACGGCGGAGATGTCGCCACATCGCCCAAGTGCACGTGCCGTTGGATAAGGCGGGAGCGTGGCCTGATGATGCCACGTGTCCTCGTGTAGGCGGGCTGACGTATATACGCCGTATATGCGGCGTATTTCCTCCATTTTTCTTCGTATTTCTTCATTAAAATAGTATTTTGCATTTAATAATTCCTAGAAATTAGCACAGATCTCAGAATAATACAAATAAATAGTCGTTGAAATCGTGAGATCGAGATCTTCGTACTAAAAATATAAAAAGGGCATAAATACTCAATATATTGCTTTTTTGCTTAAATCAAGTGATTTCTCTAATAAATGACGACATTCAAAATAAGATTGTATTAGAGACCAAATGCATATCATATAAGCACAAAATGGGTCTAAATGAGGTGTTAAATATGCAATATTTACCCCAAATCACCTCCCCCAACTAGCGATTTGCTAGTCCCTAGCAAAAAGAGCGATGAAGTCGAATGATTAATAAAACAATAAATTCTATCAATTGCGTATGTCGTGGCTCAATAATACACTTTTCAACATGATTTTGACTATCAATATACACAATTCATGAATAAGATCAATCACATGATATTTTCTCTAATTTAATTTGAATAAATTACATGCGAGCATCGTTTTGCGCAAGCGAAAGTATAACACGTCGTTATATTAAAGTTTTCTTATTTCCAAGGAATTGGCATCTCAAAAAGATCGTTCAAATCATGGGTATTGAAGTTGCTTAGTTTATTCACCATTTCTTTTTTTCTTTTTCTTTTTCTTTTCTTTTGACGACTTAGAATGATCCATGTAGCGAGCTTTCAGTTAATGATTCTTAGGCCAGACGACCTTTGGACATTGGCTTAGAAGAGCCCCTCGAACTTAATAACTCGAATCATCTAAGTTTTATTTTCTACCCTTTTTTGGATGCACTCCCCATTCATCCATCTTTTGACGTGAATCTCCCAATGCTTCCTGAGGCACGAAGACCCGACTAATCAATGAACTCAAGGGAACGATGCATTTTTTCCTTTTCACCTTTTTTCCTTTTTTCCGTAAGCAACTCAACACCCATTTATCGAAAATAAACATTAGTAACAAAGGCCAAATTCCTCTTCAACTTGAAGTATGTTCTAATAAATCGTGTATACTTAAGCTTTTGCATCACAACAGCATGCATGAAATAAATTCAAACTATTTCGAGATATTAATCATGGCAATTGAAATTTTTCATAAATAGCATATTAATAGTATTTCCATGGAGAGAAAAATAATTAATTCAAGCCATAAATGATTTTTAGAACTCAATCAATGCATAATCATCTGCAAGTGTGGAATGTGAAGCAGTTTTAAATAATGAGAATTGGTGATTTATTCTTTTCTCTTGTTTTATTTTAAAAATAATCCTAAGGCCTCATACACCCCCCCAACTAAAGATGGACATTGTTCTCAATGTCGAAAAGGGTACGAGTTTATTCAAAAGCAAACATCCTAACAAGCATATAAAATCTATACTAATGAAAAGAACACACCGTGGTCAAATGGCGGATCCCGGATCTTTAATGGTGGAGAAAGTTGTTCTATCTGCTCCTTGCACTCCTCAGCGAGTAATCGTCCTCCAAAAGCTAAAGTGGATCCCAGCAACGTATCTCCCAGCATCTCTATAAAGTAGTTAACTATATCCTGCAAGAGATGAGTCACGTCAATCCAAAGTCTTAAATTCTTTTCAATAAAACATTCCAAATGTAGTCATCAAAGTAAGTAAAATAAAGTAAAGCACGTTGATGACTACTTCCTGAAAGATATGCACTACTCTTGGTATGATGTTCAGTCATTGGGGAGAGGGATAAATGATTTCGGGAAAAAACTGGGGGAAAGAGTGGTTTGGGTTCCATAGCGATAATCTCTAAACCAGTGTCCCTAGCTGTCTCCTCCTCATGTTTATCCAAAATTGCTAGCTCGTCCTCTCCTTTGCACCCACTTCCTGCCATATTAATGTTTTGATTTGTGCCTTCATCGTGACATGGCTTGCTCGATATACCTGCAATAGATGATGAACTCATATTAGATTCTTGAAATTGAATTTCAAAAGAATTACTTTCTTCTAAGCAAGTGGCAATCAGAGTAAGATTTTCAAAGGATTGCTGAATTTGTCGACTCTGAACAGGGAAGTTTTCTTGGAATTGATGGGATGTAGCCTCCTGTGTCTGAATGAGCAAATAAACTTCCTCTTTCAAGGGTTGCAATGGTACGTTTACGCTTTGCTCTCCTTGATCAAGGTAGGAAGGCTCTGTTGAATCACTCTCTGAAGTCTCATTAATGGTCTGATCACTCTTTTGTAAGGACTCCATGTACATCCATGCCTCTGTCGGCATCATGACTCCCAAAGATTCCTGCAGCTATGGTCGTAGTCGAAATAAGAAGGCTTCCATAAGCTCTTTCTTTGTGTACCCATACTGCGGATAGCTCGATACTATGTCTGTGAACATCCTCCAGGCATGAAAGAAAGTTTTACGATCTGTCTGATTAAAATCAACGATCTTGAGCTTCTCCATCCTATACTTGTGTGCAACATCGTACTCTACATCATACCAATTGTTTGTGCAGTAGAAATTCATGTATTCCATTTTTTTGAATTTTTTTAAGGGAAAACAAAACAAAAAAACTAATAAAAATCCTAAACTATAAGATGGAAGGATCTCACCGAATATTGCGCTGAATAAACTGAAATTGTAGTCTACAAGTACTGTTATCCCCGGCAACGGTGCCAAAAACTTGACTCGTCTCAAAATGTGTGAGCGCTACTCCCAAGTGTAGGAGATCGAACAAGTAATAATCCCGGTGAGTCCAGTTACCGTATCCACGGGACAACTGACCAGCAAAACCACAAACTTTAGCTTATAAAGAGTACTAAAGTGATGATAAACAACCACCTATCAGAGATATAAGCAATGGTGTCGATGGTTTAGAATAATAAAAGAAAATCCTACGATAGTTATGGTGAATTCGATATTGGGATACTAATATAGAGAGTATGCGTTGGTTGTGATTTTGTTAGGGTATATGCAATCAATGATTATTAATATCTTTTCTATAACTCAAAATTTCATTCGGCTAGGGCATGAGAACGTCGGAAAGTATGGCGATAAAGCACATAAAAACGTGCCAAAGAGTAATCACGTACAACGTCGATTTCAGAAGGAAAATACGCACAAGTGCCCTCTCGGGTCACGATACGTCCTCTCGGATCGCATTACGATAAGTCCACAAAGATCATATTCGATTCAAGCATGCCCACGTCTTCGTATAACATACCCAAATAACATATATGAAAAATCAATGAAATACACAATATAACGTGATTATGGGGCGAAAAGATATCGAAATCAATGATTACAACACCCTAACTACATCAACACCAACACATATAGAGATTTACCACGCATGAAGAGAAAATACAACATATTTATAGACAAATACATGCTCAAAGTCTCAAAATACGTGACAAATACTCCAAATACAAGCCAAATACGTGAAATACAAGGCTAAGAATAGGAAAAATATCACCAAATCTCCCCAAATAGACCCTAGATCTCCTTCAGATGATAGCTCTGACCTCTGTCTTCAGGGCCTCCAAATCTCACGCCAAAATACGACTCCTAGAGCCCCAAATACACAAGAATATGCAACAAAACCATAAAATACGCTTATATAGAGGCATTGCGTGTTTTAAGTCGTTAACGGGTCCAAAATCGCACCCAATAAGCTTAAAAACCCGAACCCAACAGCCGCCGCAAATCTCGACTGTTCGATCGAGCGGGATTTAACGTGGGCGTGACACGTGGCCGCTGAAATCGGATCCGCTCCGAATCCACGTGGCTTTGTCTTTGGACCGTCGGATTGTCCATGAATGGCTGGGATGGAGCCATATCGTTGCCTCTGTTACTCGAATCCGATTCGCGTGCGGGTTGATTTATGACTGTTCGATGTGGCGGGGGCTCGTTAGATGGTTGCCGCGTGTCCCGCTAGTTCGCCTCCTTCAGACCAAGTTCGTGTCGTTACTGGCTGTTGGATTTTGATCCAACGGCGGAGATGTTGCCGCGTCGCCCAAGTGCACGCGCCGTTGGATAAGGCGGGAGCGTGGCCTGATGATGCCACGTGGCAGCATCGTATGCTGCTCCTCTGTGTCGCGTTCGCTGCTTTTTGTGGCCGTTGGATGCGGGGCGGGCATCATGGATTGATGCCACGTGTCCCCGTGTAGGCGGGCTGACGTATGTACGTCGTATATGCGGCGTATTTCCTCCATTTTTCTTCGTATTTCTTCATTAAAATAGTATTCTGCATTCAATAATGCATAGATATTAGTACAGATCTCAAAAAAATACAAATAAATAGTCGTTGGAATCGTGAGATCGAGATTTTCCTACTAAAAATATAAAAAGGGTTGAAATACTAAGTATATTGCTGTTTTGTGCTTAAATCAAGTGATTTCTCTAATAAATGACGATATTCAAAATACGATTGTATTAAAGACCAAATGCATACCATATAAGCACAAAATGGGTCTAAATGAAGTGTTAAATATGCAATATTTACCCCAAATCATTGTTCCAGACGTCTGCAGAGTTGTACAGACGTCTGGGAGACATCCTACAGATGTCTGGCATTTTTTGGTCAATATTTCCAGTAACTTAATTCCTTTTGACCTGACTGTTAAGGCGTGTGATGCAGTAGTGCCAGACGCCTAAACAGTTGCCCAGACGTCTGTTACTTCGTCAGTCGAGTCGTCTGATGTTTTTTGCCTTAAATTCCATTTTCTCATTTCCCCTCGGCCTGACTAGTAAGACGTCTGACAGATGACTGAACAGTAACATAGACGTCTGGAAACCCTTCAGTAGACGTCTGTCTTATAGCCGTTAGATTGCAGTAATGACTGTGACAACATAGTAACCCAGACACCTGGTGCATCTTCTCTAGTAGTCTAGTGACTCGGATTTCTGCCCATTTAGGCCGTTTTTCAGCATTTATTGAAGCAGATTTGGTAGATAACTTGGTGGGGTTTTTGGGTGTTATTAATAGGAACTTGTTGCATTCATTTCAAAACTTCTTGAACACTCTTAGAAACACTTAAAGAATTTATTGTAGTGCATTCAAAGCTCCTTCAAGCTTTCAAGTCCTCATCTTCTACATTTGTCATCAAAGCCTTCAAAGCTCACACTTCAAGCATTCATTGCTTCATTCTTGGACAAGTAGTAAGTGCTCACAACTCTCATTTTGGAGCACATCACACACACCTCAGTGCCTCACTTCATTGTAAGATTATTCAAGGCGCATGTTTATGTATTTCATATTGAATATTTCAGTTCATTTTCTCTCTTTCTCTAGTTGAGATTTACTCTCGGTTTGTGAGAGTGTACCATTCTTGGGTTGTGGGAAGCAGTGATAAGTTATATTATATTTACACTTGCCGGTATTTAGCAAGTGGGGTTTTAGTGGATTATTAATCATTAGCGGGATTTGCTAATGGGTTACTAGATTAGGATTCCAGGGAGTCGAGATTTCACTCATGGGAATCTAAACCGGGGTAATCATATTGTTTGCGATTGCATTTCTGTGATGTTGCCTCCTTTATTTCTATTTCGCACACTTGGTTGTATTAAGGATTTTAATTAGGCGTAATTTTCTTTTTAATTTCATATAACACTATTCACCAATCTCTAGTGTTTTTCCCATAGTTTCAGGTCTTACACCTAGGAGTCTTTATTTTGGTCATTGCTTGGCATGAGATGCATGAGATTACCGAGTTGTATGCTTATATCTTTAATTGCCCCATATTCAATGATAATTCAATGATTTCATATCTGAGAATACTATCCATATAGTTGGTAGAAAATAAAGAAAACATGGAACCCACTGAGATATGTTTAAAAATGAAAATGTATAATATGTGTTAGCATACCGAGTCATGTCGTATAATTTTGATGAGGAGCAAACATGTCATCTAATATATGAGTGCATGTATACAAGCTTGAAGCCAATCAAAGAAGCGCTCAAAGTTATTTGAGTTCAACCAAGGCATATGAACCAAAGAAGCAAGACATGGAGCTCAAAGTGTCAATGATACATCAAAGAAGCATAAATGTAATGTTATTTTTGATGTAATTTTTTATTCCTTATCTTAGCATGTTAAAGCATTGATTGAAGCTCTCACACACACTTAGGAACACATAAATATTTTAAAATTGTTTTAAAAAATATTTCTGAAGTTTTTAGGGCCGTATCAGAATATCTAAAACATAGTCGACTAGCTCTTGAGCAGTGACCGACTAGTACTCTCGAGAATTTCTGGCAGATTGCAATAGGTGACCACTGTTGTCCAACTGATCGACCAGTCAGTCACTAGTTGACCTTGTGCTCGACTAGTAGGTGCCAGCTAAACTACAACAGTCATATTTTGTTAGTTGTTGAACTAGCTGTTCGAGGGACACTTTGATTATCTGTTTGGACTCAAATGTTCTTCTATAAATTGAAGGTTGTTCATGTATTTTGTATATGATTTTAAGCTTATTATTTTGAGAAGAGAAAAATAAGTTTTAAAGCTCAAAAGTCTTTAAAAACACTCTTCTTTTTGGGCAAGTTTTCTTAAAGTTTTCCTATCTTTCATTGGCCAAACCACTGAACTCTTAAAGCCAAAATTTTATCTTTTGAGATCAAGTCTTCTCCTATGGCTACACAACTACACAAGAGCTTTAAGAAAGGTTATATGTAATTGTATCAACTTATTTGTAAGTCAAAATAATCAAATGTAAGGTGGTGAGTTGCAAATTCTCTTGGGAAGAGGTAGTTTGTAGGAATCCTATTAGAAAGAGACACTTGTACTATTTATTGAAATAGTGAAACTAGCCAAGTGGGATTTGAGTCCTGGATGTAGGTTACATGATAACTGAACCAGTGTATATCTTTGTGTTTACGCTTATTTCATTTTTTGTGTAGTGAATTATTTCTTGTTGTATTTTTGCAGTATATTCTTTAGCAAGATTTAATTGTTGATTAAGTTTAAATTAGGTAACACTAATTGTAAACTTAGGTAGATTTTTTAGAGAAATATTTTTATTTCATATACACTATTTACCCTCTCTAGTGTCTATTTGCCATCCACATGGATCCAACATGTGGTGTCAGAGTCAAGGCATTAAAAGATGGCGTTAACAAACAACACTTACCCCGAAGGGCCAATCCACTTCTCGTCCACCATTGCTTACCGGATCAAACTACAGGAGTTGAATGGACGCATCATGATTTATTGCAAGTCCATGTCTTATGACTTGTAGACCATGGCGGAGTCCTAGTACGTAGAATTGACAAAGACGGAAACTGAATGGACCAAAGCCGAGAAGGAGCGAGATGCGTTGAATGCCAAAGCAATGAGCACTCTCGACGACACGGAGATCAATCGTGCGTTCAGTGCAACCAATGTTCATGAGATTTGTAACATTCTCGAGATAACTCACGAGGGTAACAATAAATTTAAAACTTCTTAAACTTCTTTTTATGTTCATAGGTACGAATATTTTGAGATGAATCCGGGAGAATCAATTATGGAGATATCCACTCGCTCCACGGAGATCATCAACACTCTTGTGGGACTTGGCAAAAGCTATTTTCAAAGCGACCATGTGACCAAAATTCTCCGATCTCTCACACCTGAGTGGGAAAGGAAAGCCATGGTCACAGAGGAAGCGAACGATCTTTCCAAGCTCACATTGGAAGACCAAACTCAGAACCTCATGGCGTAAGAGCTCCAATTACAACAAAGGATGGACAAGGAGTAAGAAAAGAAAAAGAGCATCACCCTCAAAGCCACCTCGGAGACAGATGAGTCCAGAGATGAAGTTGAGGAGTAACTTTTTCTCATCTCAAAAGGCTTTAGAAAAATCCTCAAGATATGTGAACTTAGAAACAAAAAACATCGAATCTCCTGTATCTTTTGAATGTAATAAGACATGGCAATTGAAAAGGGATTGCCAGATAGCAAAACTCAAGAGAACGGGCATAGTAAAGTGCAAGAAGCCAAAGAAGAAAGACGTTGTCGTTTGTGATCGAAATTCAAATGAACCATCAAATGATTCTATTCAAGTGAACCATCAAATGATTCATCAGAAGAAAAAGAAGAAGAAAGAAGAAGAGAGAAGAGAGGAAGCTTACATGTGCTTCATGGTTATGGAGGACAAGATAACATCTGACTTAGACTCTAGTGATATTGATGATGATGAGCGTGATTGGGAGGAAGAGTTTCAGAAGTTATATGTAGAATATGAGAAAAATTTAAGAGAATTTTGAATCTTAAGAGAAGCATAAAGCACGTTATACTATTTCTTCTAATTTAAAAAAGATATAAGAAGAAAATTTAAAATTGGTTAACAAGAATAATGAGCATATATATAAAAATAAGTTGTTTAGTAACGAGTATAGAAATCCAAGTCATAGGTTTAGTAACTTAGAAAAGACCATTTCAACCATTAAAATTAAGTATGGGCATTTATATAGAAATATGGACAAGTTTAACAAATATAAAGAAAAGCTAGATGATTTGATTAGCTCACAAAAACCATCAAGTAGCAAATTTGACCTATGTTATAATAAGACCAATCAAAATGTTAGGGCTACTCATTATCATGCTAGGGTTCATTGAACTAAAAATGGATTTGTCAATGTTTGGATACCCAAAAGAGGGACTGGCCAAAAAATACAGTTCTAGCTTTATGGAATTGTGCATTTCAATAGAAATTATAAATTTGTTTGTGATTAGAAGTCTAAACCTAAAATGGGTTTGATTCCTCGTTGATTGATATCATTTTTAAACTAATCCCATTGTCTCAAAAGACAAAGGGTGCCAAGATACTTGGTAATTTTTCAGGTACTCATATATGATGGGATTAAGAAGATTACCCTCAAATAACACCCCAATGAACATGCTTTATTTCGGGAAGAGGTTGAAGGTTGATGAGCAACTTTGTAGGGGGAGCTTGATTGTTTTTGAAAAATTATAATTATAAGTATGTTTATTTCAACATGTGGTATCTTTTATACATGGTATCTTCTCACTTGTAGTAACATGTGATATCATATCTCTCATAACATTTGATACTGAGTCACCTACACTCACTCATGTCATTATGCTTATATTTAGGGAGGGAGAGACTTGCAAATATGGGAGAGATAATTTATGCTTGTAAGAAAGACTTCTTTTTTTAATGGAGAGAGAAAGCATAGTTCATACTCTTTTTAATGATCACAAAGGGAATAGATTAGTTGGCCATGCATAATAATATGGCTTGCAACATGAACACTTAGTACTTACTCTTGGTATCTAGAGCATTTATTGATGCATAGTTGTTTGCTAACATGTTGTGTTGTAGAAAGAGTAAATATTTATCACATTATTGATATTATTTTGCATTCATGTTTGTCATCATAAAAAAGGAGGAGAATGTTAGAATATTGAGTCACACCATATAGTTTTGACGATGAGCAAACATGTCATCTAATATATAAGTACATGTATAAGAGCTTAAAGCCAAACAAAGAAGCATTCAAAGCTATGTGAGTTTAGCCCATGCATGAATCAAAGACGCAAGACAAGGAGCTCAAAGTGTCAAGTATACATCAAAGAAGCACAAATGTAATTTTATTTTTGATGTAATTTTTTATTCCTTGTCTTAGCATGTTAAAACCTTGATTGAAACTTACACACACTTAGGAATACATTAAATAATTTTTTTTTAAATTTTTTGAAAAGATATTTCCTAAGTTTTTAAAACCGTATCAGTCTACCTGAAAACTAGTCGATTAGTTCTTGAGTAGAATTTTTTTTGTAAATTGCAATAGTTGACTATTGTTTTCGAACTGGTCGACTAGTTAGCCACTAGTCGAACAGTGGATGAACTGTGGTTGACTAGTAGATGCCAGTTAGATTGCAACATCCATATTTTTATAACGTTAGAACTAGCCGTTTTAAGGGCGTTTTGGTCATCTGTTTGGACCCGAATGTTCTATAAATTGAGGGTTATTCATGTGTTTAACATATGATTTAAGGTTATTTTGAAAAGAGAAATATGTTTTAAGCTCAAAAGTCTTTAGAAAAATACTTTTCTCTTTGGCCAAGTTTTCTCGAAGTTTTTTATCTTTCGTCGGTCAATCTCCTGATCGCTGAAAGCCAAAATTCTATCTTTTGAGATGAAGTCTTCTTCAATAGCTACACAACTACACAAGAGCTTCAAAAAAGGTTATATGTAATTGTATCAACTTTTTTGTAAGTCAAAATTTTCAAGTGTAATGTGGTGAGTTGTAAATCTTCTTGGGAAGTGGTGGGTTGTCCTGGTGGGAAGAGGTAGTTGTACTATTTATTGAAATAGTGGAACTAGCCAAGTGAGACTTGTGTGATAGATATAAGATATGTGGACCCTAAACCAGGGTATTCGTTGTGCTTGCGCTTGTTCCATTTTTCTGTGTTGTGAATTATTTCTTGCTCTATTTTTGTTGCATACTATTTAGTAAGATTTAATTGTTGTTGGTTAAATTTAAACCAGGTAACACTAATTATAAACTTATGTAGATTTTCTAAAGAAATATTTTGTTTCATATACACTATTCACACCCTCTAGTGTCTACGTGTTATCCACATGGATCGAACATTATGTGCATAGATGATTAGAATGCATAGATGACTTTCTGGTCAACCCCTTGAGTTGGGCTTTTGGCCATGCTACTGCTATTTCACTGATTATGTTAATTATATTGATGACTTTGTTTATGTTATTGATACTGATGATGGATGCTAGTTTGGTTATTCTTATGAATTAGTATGCTATTTACCATTACAATTCCTTAGGCATATGCCTAATTCATAACCATAAAGATTATTACATGATTTATACCTGTCATGGGTTAGACATTAAGACTCTATCTTGTATATATAATATGCAAGATATACACCCACAATTAAATTGTTATAGCTATGAAATTGTCACCTGAATTAATATTGTTCACCACTTGCAGTGTTCATGCATATTCCCTGTTACTTTATTTGCTAGCTTTTCATTTCCTTCGATTTGTTATATTCCTTTCATTCATGAGTCTTTCCTTATTCCTTTACTGATAAATTCGTTGATTTAGACTCTATTGGCGATATTGATAGTTACTCATTACTAGTTAGAAGCAGATGAATCCCGTAGTTTCATTATAGAAGCATTATTATTTAGATAGAAGGGGGAAATTTCAAGTAAGCCTAAGTATGCGTGGGCTTGTCACCTTCCGTTTCTCTTAGCAATTTGAGAAGCAGGGCGTGATAACTATCCTAAACTTTGTCGGAGTTTTTGGTAGTTTTGTTTTTTTCAAAGCTCAATGTATTTTTATGAAATCAAGCCACCTTTTAGGATAACTTTATGAAATAAGGCCAAAGTTCAAGGTAGTTTTATAAAACATAATATGATGTAGTTTTTTGAAACTTCAAAAGTTCAGTTAGTTGTGTATTTTTCATAGTTCATGATATTTTTATGAAAACAAGCCAAAGTTCAAGGTAGTTTACAAAATTTAGCCTTGTCTAAATGTGCATTCCTTTCACAAGTATACCGCCATAGTTGATTTCCATGCCACCCTTGACGATGCTATGACAAATTCACAAATAATCTTTAGGTAGAAAAGTTGAAAATAACATTGCTTTGAAATTTTTGTATCTTTTAATCTATAGATGGGCTTCATCCTGTCAGTGCAATTTTAGCGACTTAATTAGTAATATATCATTGACGTCACCTCACTTTGTTTCTCTCTCCATTAATTCTTTAATTCATCCATTACAATAACTTTGCTTCTGAATCATTGTTTCTGCAGAACATTGTCTCCAATGGGCTCGTTTGCATCTGAACTTGGCGTGCAATTTGAAGCTTGTATGGAAGCACCTCATGTAATTGATGTGGAATCACAGGTCTGAAATTCATTTAATAGGAATATGTATTGACCTTGTCCTAGTATGATCCTCAACCATTATCTTGTATAGCTCTGGGCATCCGTGATCACGTCTGGACCTGAAAACTGTCAGTTAAATGCCAGCTACAAAACAGCCGATGGTTATGCTTTTCAGGTATGACATGATTTGATACTTATAAGGATGTGTTTTTCCATTTTGTATGGAAATTAGGGCATTACAGGTACTGAAAGTGTTTCACATGTGAATTGAATTGCTACGCCATCTATGCGATCTTATATTTGCAAAGCCCCATTGATTGAATGTTCTCAAGATTTATGCCGCATGCATCTAGGGCTCCCAAAAGAAATGGTTTTGTGGTTTTGATCGAGCTCATTTGAGTTCAGTAATGTATATATTAGGTGTTTCAAATCTCATGCTTTATGCAACTTTAATAACAAAAAAAAGAAGAACAACAATAACAACACGACGACGACGACAACGATTATTATTATTAATTTCTTGAATAAAAGCCATAGCCTGGTCTTTGAACATGGCAGTGCCTATCCCTACCCAACCCTATACGACTGAACCAGGTCTCATGCATGCATGCATAGTTTATTTAGTCATGAATTGTATATTATAAGTCATTTGTACTTTATTTGGTTACACACTCAATTTCTACCTTAATACAAGTAAAAAGGATGTGAGAAAAACTAAGCAAATTTTTCCATGCACCTATCTACTTCATGTTGACATTCTAGTTATGTGCTAGATACAGGTGTACCTAATGTTACATCTTTGCTTTTTGTGTTATACCCCCACATAACTATCGAAATTGAGCTTCCATGTATGCATGCACATGTTACTGATTACCAATTGATGCCTTTGAAAGACTCACTTGGAGCTTCCCCATGTTAAGTCAAATTTAGTACTGAATTTATCATGAACACTGTTAGTGATTATGTAATTGATGCTTTTGAAGGACTCACTTGGAGCTTCTCTGGAGGAAATTTGTAAGATCGTACCTGGTGGAGCTCTCGTTTTCTTTCCAAGCTATAAGCTTCTCGAAAAGCTACGCAACCGTTGGTGCCAGACTGGTCAATGGTCTCGTCTAAATGCACAAAAGACCGTTTTTGTTGGTAAGAGTTCTCATACAATATGCATGTTTCTTTTATAATGGCAGTTTGGGTTTTCAAACATTGAATTATGCTATTGTTTATTGTCTTGTTATCCTCCTTCAATGTGAGACTTTACTACACTAGAAGCAGTCTGATTGTCCTGGATAACTTGCATTCAACTATTCTGGATCACAGTTGGTAATGAAACCTGATTTGGATCTTGCATATGAATAAATCTACCTGGTTATGATTTATGCAGAGCCAAGGGGGAATACAGATGAAT
The DNA here is from genome assembly GCA_030789695.1 of Scilla litardierei. Taxonomy (NCBI): domain Eukaryota; kingdom Viridiplantae; phylum Streptophyta; class Magnoliopsida; order Asparagales; family Asparagaceae; genus Scilla; species Scilla litardierei. The sequence goes on from CM061140.1 coordinate 19,674,447, forward strand.
TTGAATCTGCTTTGGGAGGATATTATGATTCTATTCGTGGAAAAGGTAGCGCTGTTTCTCGTAAATCAAAAAATGGTCAAAAGCGACTTACTAAACATCCGAGCTCCAAGGATTCTCCGGAAAGTTCTACGATTGGTGGCGCTGCTTTCCTTGCAGTTTGCAGAGGAAAGGTAGGGATCATTAACTGCAAATATTCATCATAATGCTGCTAACACACTTAAATAAAAGAAAAATGACTGTCACTTATATACATACATGTACATATGAATTCATGCATACATGGTTAGAGTAGGGTGCACTTGATAAGATCATCACAACAAATTTTAAGATTGGCTACCCAAATATCAAATTGTTCTGTTGAAAACTGCCTATAAATGAAAAAGTCAAATGATTTTTGATGTGTTTTTGTCGAGTATCAATTATCAACAAATTAATGAAATTCATGACATCTTTGCAATGTTGGGTTCGTTGCCACTTTTTCCATGGATAAACACATTGAATTCATTTGAATTAAATTTATAGGCAGCTTTAACAAGTTAGATTTATAGCCATCGGAGTGGATTTTCTATTTGGGTTGCTAAGTTTTAAATTCGGGGTAATGGGATCTACATTTTTGATCCTGTTGACAGCATCCTAACTCTCTCTCTCTCTCTCTCCACCTCTTTTCTGTCTCCCACATACATATATACATACTTAAAAAATGGATATGTGTTGCTAGCGCTGGAAATTTTCTGCGGACAACATGGTTTTGATTATTTTTTTTTGAATTTTGTATTTTCTACGACAAGAGGACCTCGCCGTTTACGAAGTAACCATAGAAACGATGGAATCCACTATTTTTTCTTTATTTATTTAATATTGCTAGAATTTCTTATTTCCAGGTAGCTGGACTGGAGAATCGTGGATAATCACTACGTCAAAAAATCAAGTAAATCCACCGCTATTCGACCATCGATTTTGATTCTCTATCAACCAGTACCGTGAGACCATTATTAACATGATTAAAGCTAAACTGTTTGAAGTCCGGGCATACCATGGTACTCTTTCTACCACTACGTTAGTACCGAAGTGGTTTAAAAGAATAATTGGTAATTTTTCCAATATAGAACACTCATATGGAAAAAATGATTTGAATCATTTACTAGATAAAAAAAGGGCACTTGCCCTTTAATATCCAATACCGAATCGATGACCTTTGCATAAAAAAATAGGAATTGCAAATTCAACGGTTTCAAAAGAATAGAACTTTTTTTGTAAGGATAGATTGAGGCTCAAATACCCGTAGGGTTCACTCATACTCAGGGTTTTGGCGTTTAGAATGTGTACTACATCCAAAAAAATTTCAAATTTTAAATTAAACCTGAGCTGATAGCACTGGAATTTTCCTGCCATATCAGCACAAATACATTATACGCATATCAGAAAAATGGATATGTGCTATAAGCACATGTAATTTCTTGCGCTGACATCATGGGTTCGATTGAATTTTTTCAAATTTTTTTGGGGGCTTATTCTACACATCATGGATAATCACCACACCAAAAATCAAGTGAATCTATTTGATTCTTGATCTACATGTTGCAAATTCAACTATTTCAAAAGAATAAAACTTTTTGCAACGGGTGGATCGAGCGTCTAATACCCCATGGTTCACACTATTTGAGGTTTTCGGATTTTAGAATGTATACACCAACCAAAAAAATTTCAAATTTTTTTGGTATATCTGAGCTGATAGCGTATGAATTCCTATGCTATCAACACACATATATTTCACTCTTATCAGAAAAATGGACATGTGCCATCATCGCAAGAAATTTCCTATACTGACAGCATGGTTTTGATTAACAAAAATTTTTCCAAAATGTTTTTCGGTTCTGTTCTACACATCATGGACACTAAAATCTAGTGAATTCAACACTATTTGACCATCGATTTACCATAGCAAATTCAATGGTTTCGGAAGAATAGAACTTTTTGCAACGAGTGGATCGAGGGCCATATACACCTAGGATTTCACCATATTTTGTGTATAGGGGGTTTAGAATGTGTATAACAACCCAAAAAATTCAAAAATTTTTAAAAATAAACCTAACCTGACAGTGCGTGATTTTTCCTGCACTATCAGCAGATGTACATTATACTCTGCACACACATTCATATGTATACCATAGGTGCTTATTCATGTTGACTATTAATTTTTGAGCTTTTCACATTTTCAAAAAATCTATCTAATCCAATATGCAGCTATTGCAATTTTCTGGTTTGATTTTCTAAACCTTTGCTGCTTTCATTTCCAGTTAGATTACCGAGCTTTGCCAGACATATAGTACCCTTCACGTACTTATAAATGGCATATATATGTTTAAAGGTTCATGGTTCCCACAGATACATATTTAATGCATCATATGGCTTGCAATATTATTATATTTGATTATTTGTCATATGCAGGAAAGTTGATTAACAATCCAAATAGATCCGTCATAGTTTTGATGGCTATCACCCTAACATGAGAACTCATGTCCATCTGGAAAAAGGCATTACCCATGGTTCCGTGGTGTGCCAATCTCGGGCCGGTTTTCATCGAGCAACTTGTCTATCGCACAAAAAGATGGAATAATGGAAAATCAATCAATCATCAGCGGGTCAGAGCATTTCATGCTTTGCTGAATTACCCTTGATCTTGATCTACATCCGAAGGGAAGTCCTCGCTCTCTACCTCGAGTGCAGACTTTTGCTCCATCTCTAAACGTTCCTTCCTACCCCGACCCCCATTAACTATCATGCTTCTGTACAAGCAACATAGATACACACATACCTATACTTAGACTTTACGGTGTTCTAAGATGTAGTTTAACTATTCTTGCGGTCGACCAGTGTATAACACATGAACAATTCATGCATTACACAATTTTGCAAAATTACGTGAAACGGGATTTTGTAATATATGTCGTACATATTAGGCATAAATATATGTTATGTATGTACGTACGTTAAATGCTGAAACTTAACGAGGAAAAATCAGAAAGAAATATTATAAAATTCTAAAACATGAAAAGACACCATATGTGATTATTGACACATTCAATATATCCAATTGTACTAATGACATAAAGAATGAGCAAAATTCTTAAACACAATTACATTATCATACTTAATAACGAAATCACAAATCAATTGTTTTATATAAACAGCAAACAAGGAACACAAACCAATGGCATAAAGTAATTCAAATTAGTAATAAGTAAATGCCATACATATTGTGGTAATGTTTTTAGATTTATATCCTTTATTTATTTATTTATTTATTTTTGGAGAAAGGTTGCATGCTTACAAACGCTCCAATGCATGAAAAACCGCCACAAAGGTGGGGAAGGATGTTAAAATATGTCATACAAAACACCCAAAATAATCCAACATAAACACATTATTTTTTCCGGACTTTGTGTGTGTGTGTGGAGATTTTAAGTCCAAACCATCAAATATTATCAACTCAAATCAAATGAATTGTGATTGGCCTATCACTTTGTGTATTTTAAATCATTCAGTGCGGCCTAATTGGGATAGCCTACACACGACTCGCGTTGCGGCCCATGTGCAGCGCACTCGTGGAGCAGGCCACCGATCGGTGAACACACGATCACGAGAGTGGTGTGATCAATTGTTAAGTCGCGATTGATTGTCGAGGCAATTGCGGCGGGGTTGGTGCGATCTCATTGTGATCAGATGGAAGAGAGCTTACGTGCGCAGATCGGCAAAGGAAGTAGGCACGAAGTGGATTCTAAATCCATTTCGGAGATGGACTCATTATTGTACCATAGGGTCAGGTTTGAAGGTTATTTAAGTGTGTTTTGCTTAGGATTTTTCAAAACTTCGAGAGCTGGTCACTGAAGGTTAGTTATAAATCCTGTAGCATTTACAGAGGGCAACATATAGGGCTTTGATGGTTGTTTGAGAGCGAAAGTTAGTTCTCTTTTTGATTTTGTTCTTCAAATTCATATCGAGTTTGTTTTAACATTAAACAAGTACCATACTTTGTAACCCAAGATTATTAAAGTATCAATGATCTCTTGATATCTATATTACAATGGAGGGAGGTTTTTGAATCTTTGTCCCATATGGCAATATCACATCGCCACATGGGACAACCTTCTTAAACCCAAAACCCAAAAAACCCAAAACTCCACCCAACCCCCAAAAAACACACCCAAATCCAAACACCCAAAATCACACCCCAAGCAAAAAAACAAAAAACCCCAAGACATTACACACACTCAAACCCACTATTCTCATTTTCACCCGTTTTTGCACTCATCGAAACACCCGTGTGGGTTCCGTGTCCTTTTTGTGTGGGTTGGTTTTTGGGGTGTCCGTGCACTTTGTACACGGGTTATTTCTAATACATCAATAATGGGGGGGAATCAAAATAAATCTTGGTATCAGGTGCGTGATTCATTTTTGCGTTAATTTTTTTATATTGCTTATGTCACGGGTTTTGTAGAGATTGTTATTAGTTTGGCTTGTTTGGTTTAACGATTCTTGGATTTCCGTGGGATGACTGTCTATTTGACATGAATTCACTTAAGTACCCAATAAGTGGTATTAGAGCACGTTTCCTGAATCAAAATCAAGGCAATGATGGAGAGTTCTTCAAAAAGCACTGCAATTGAAATAGCAATTCGTTTGAGCTCGTATGTAGGTGATTCATATGCGACAATTGTAAGTGCATAATACAAAATTGAGATGTTTGATGGCAATGAAAATTTCGAGATATGACAATACAAGAAGAATGTAATTTTAAAGAAGGATTATGTCCATAAAGTGTTGTATGACATTGATACGTTATCACCAGATACCCTTTTTTTTCCTTAAATGAGAGTACATGGAGAGGGAGAGAGAGAGTACATGTAGGATTTGGTTATGATGATTATTCGGCCAAGCCTATAAGACGAGATGATTTATCGAGATAAAGAGGGAGGGAGGGAGGGCGGGAGGGAGAGGGGGAGGGAGGGAGGAAGGGAGGGAGAGGGAGAGGGAGAGAGGGAGGGGGGATTTGGATATGATGATTATTCGGCCAAGCCTATAAGACAAGATGATTTATCAAGTATCTGAGGAGTAAAGAAGTTGCATCTAAAAAAGGTACTCATCGACATGTTTATTTTGTTAGACATTTTTACTTTCAATTTGTGAGACAATATCTTGTTGAAAAATCTACTGGATACCTTCAATGGCTAATGATGAAGCTAAGGGTTGTTGGATTGACGGTAGAGACAGAGCATGTGTGATAATTCAGCTCTTATCATTGCCAGAGAGAGATATAAGATGTTCGTCAATACTATGGTTTACATTTGGGATACATAAAGTTTTGAAAATGTGAAGACGTGGCTTTGCAGCGAGAAATTGAGAGATTGGATGTCAGTAATTTGTATGAGTAGAGGTAATTCAGATAGCCAGGGCCTATTTATCTCGGGGCAAAGCAATGGAAGAGGTGAAAATAAGGGAAGATCGAGATCAAGGACTAGAGGCATAATGTGTTTTATTTGCAAGAAATCTAGATATTGAAGGAGAGATGACCATGAGAGGAGGAACATAGATAAGAAGGAAGTGCCACCATCTTTATCATTTGTAGTTGTGAAGATGAAGAATGTTAGAAGTGAAGAGACCTATAACCTACATGTATCATGTTCATCAGGTGTTGGAAATCATGTATGTGTCATGGATTCTCGGGTGTCATCCTATATGATGCCAAATAAGAAGTGTTTCTCTGTCTATGAGAGAAAAGAGGATGATTTGGTCCCTATGTGCAACAATAACACATGCAATGTTGTGGGAGTTAGTTCAGTAAGAATCAAGATGTTTGGCTGCATAGTGAGTATATTCACAAATTTGGGGTATACTCCAGAGCTGATGAAGTTACAAATTTCTTTGGGAGTATTGGATTTCATGGGTTTCAAGGTAACGATAAAGAACGTTGCTATGAAGATATCCAAGGGATCGATCATGATAATATGAGAAAAAAGTCTGGAACTTATATTTACTTAAGATGATGGTCATCATGGGAGATTCTAGTATAGGAGTTGAGAGTTCGTAGGATATTGATTAAATCAGGTTGTGGCATATCACACTTGGACATGTCATGGAGAAGAGCTTGAAAGTTTTGAGAAAGCGTGGGTTGATCAAAGGGGTGAAATTTAAATAGTTGAAGTTTTGGAAGGATTATGTCTATGTAAAGCAGATAAATGTTAGTTTTGACGAGGAGAAGCATTATACAATAGTGATATTGAGTATGTTCACATCGATTAAGGGGTCATGCATCAATTCACTTTATAAGTAGAGCTATTTATTTTATATTGTTTATTGATGATTTTTCCAAGAAAGTTTACGTTTATGTAATGAAAGAAGTCAAAGGTGAGAAGCTTAAGGAGTGGAAGATCCTTATGGTGGGTTAAATAAGAAATACACTGGATGTGTTTAGATCCGACAATGGTGACAAGTTTACTTATGCCGAGTTTAATGAATTTTACGGGAAATATGGAATAAAAAGGCACTTCACTATACCAGGAGTTCCATAGTCAAATGGAGTTGCAGAAAGGATGAACATGACCCTCTTAGAGAAGGTGAGGTGGTTGTGAATCTTGTGATGATTTATATCGAGATTGTCGTATGGATTTTGGGTCAAAGCTATATTAATTGCAACTTGGTGGGCATAATTTCATCACAAGATATCGATGAGAAAATTCCAGAGGAAATTTGGATATGGAAGTCAGTGAAGCTACGCTATCTTCGGGTGTTTGGACATCCAGTTTATATCCATGAAGTAGGTGACAAGTTCGGTGCCAAAGGAAAAAATGTGTCATATTGGGATACATAAAAGTTGTTAAATGTTACATAGTTTGGCATCTAGAATCAAAAAGAGTCTTAATTAGTTGAAATGTGATGATTGATGAATTGACGGTGCTGAAAGGAAATGTTTCCGAATGTACCAAAATATATGAATGTAAGGATGTGACAAACGGGGTGGAAGTGCTTATTTCAAAATGTAGGTTTTGTATAGGTATTGTCAAAGAAGTGGCGGTTGATGTGAAGAGTCCACATAAGGTTACCAAAGTTATCATATCGTGATATATGTATATCATTTATCGTTTTCTATAGTTATTGTATTATATATCGTATCATATCACATATCATCACTTAAATTTATCTCATGTAATAATTAAGCACACACATATATAACTAAATATATATTAAAAATATGGAGTGATTTATCATGGAACAAATAATATGTACAAAGATATGTTTAGAGTTTGAAAAACACAATTATGAGGGAGTCAACAAAAGTCGGGGAAGGTTGGTAAGACCAGCCAACAGAGCTCCAAAGGGTTGGCCGCCCTTTGATGCTGTTTTAATTGGCCTATGTTGGCTGGTCTTTAGAACTCTGTTGGCTGCTCTTTTGGGCTATGCTAGCTGCACTTTTCAACCTCCGTTGGCTACCTTTTGGGCTTGTTTGCTGCACTAGTTGGCATCTGTGTGCTACTGTTTTTGGGTCTCATTTGTGCATAGCTTTTGCTTTGAATGGGCCTCTTTGACGATAATTTTGAGACACACTTTACCTGCGGGGTTTGGCCTTGGTTGTAGGTTTCTGCGGTCCATGGATTGTGTTAGGTTGATTTTCTGTTGCTATATGTTGGTATTAGTGGCACTAGACATGTGGTATTCAGGTTGTGTAATCAGAACTGTGTTTGAACATGTTAAGATGACTTGTGAGTCATGTTGCCACATCAGTCACAACATGCGGGATCTGGATGCTGGATGGTATGCAGAAATTCAGTTTTGGTTTGTAGATCTGTTTTGCTGATTTCAGATCTGATTTGTTGCCCAGAATTTTGGGGGATCCTGAACTGATTGACGGAATAATTGAATATCTGCTAGAGACTTTTCTGTTCATCTTTACCCGAAATAGTTTAGGCTACATGCGTTGTAAATCTATTATTGGAATCGCTTAAGATCTTATATTATTATTCCCTTCAGATATTCTGTTATATGCTCACGTGTATAAGATCTGCTGAAGATGTAATTGAAGCTATTAACCTATAAATATTGGTCACAAGATCTGCTGAAGATATGTGCGGTTGAAGCTATTAACCTGTAAATATTGGTTACAAGATCTGGTGAAGATTTGTGCAGGATCACTTGCCCTTAGTGGTTCCTATCGAGAAAATCTGTATGGTTTCTAAATTAGCTGTTTTCTATAACAGCCCCGATATTGGAGGAGCCGCCATATATAAGGCACATGCGGATTGATCTAAGGCTTATCACTTTCGAAAGATTGTTGATCTACATCCGGGGACGGAGGTCGACGGCTACGCACGTAGGGATTGAAGGGAGTTTGATCTAGTCGGTTTATGCAATGGGATCTTGCAGTTTCTACATCCGGGGACAGAGGCCGACGGCTACGCACATAGGGATTGAACGGAGTTTGATCTTTTTGGTTTATGCAAGGGGATCCTGCATGCAAGGAGAGCTTGCATAGATTACTCCACGCGGTTGATTGAGATCACCCCTCGCGGTTTGTATTGAGGAGGAGTATGCTCCTTCTAACAGAGATCTGATATTAGTGATTGTAATCATTTTTATTATAAAAGAGTAATCTGATTTTCTGGGCGTGGCCCCGCAGATGTAGGTGTGCGCACCGAACTGCGTTACCAAGTTCTTACGTGTGCTTATGTTTTTCGCATATGCTTTTATTGTATAGTTGATTGATTCTTAGGTACTGATCTAACAGATTGGAATTATATATTTCGATGATGAAATTATTTTGAAAAATGTAATCATAAAATTAAAAATGGAGGCCGAATCATTATTAATTATGGGATGTGCTTTCTCATGCATAGATGATTATAAACTTGTATTTAACTTCCGTTAATCTTTATAGTCAAGGCCATGCTATGATTATGATGCTTTGGTTGATTAATTTTGTTCACATGGATATTTCATTATATTGACTTGGTATGTCTAATTTTATTGATATTGCCTATTATTGCAGTGGTCCTATTTTTTAATTATAGGGATTGACTCGTGATACTGCCTTCGGGCTTTGCACCGATGCTTAGTATCTTATTATATGATATGTGCCAAGTATATCACACAATTCATTCCAAGTTAATAAATGAATACAAATACCATTGTGCTAGTGATTTGAATACATACATCATGCATGATCATTTATATGACATCCATTATTTACGTATATATGCGACATTACACCGGATACATCTCTGACATTACTATTGGACATGACACAGTGCACTGTATACATCACATATGACTTACTATGTTTGCACTAAATACTTGGGGATGAGCTCATTCATGTTATGAGGGGGCGAGAGCGACTGGAGCCACTTCTACTGCATCCAATTGTTTCTGTTACTATACCTGACTGATCCGGTTGTTGTATCTGGCTGTTTCTGTCTCTTTATCTAATTGGATTTGACCTCAGTGAGCGTTCCTATTGGCATGGTTAGCTTATATGTTACATCTTGTGCCTAAAGCATGAGTCATCACACTAGTATAGAATCACTGATCCACCTGTATAATCACACACACACACATACATATACATACATATATATACATATACATCTATTCTATATTTGATGAAGAATTTGAATGTTGTCCTAGTAGGGCAAGTGATTAGGACAAAGTGGCTTACGACTAGGATAAGGGCTTGATGACTAGGACAATGACTAGGACAAAGTTTTATGGGGAAGCTTTTAAATTTTAGGAGGAAAACTATTTGATATGAGTATGAGGTTTGAAATTTGAATTTTTAAACAAAACTATTTGGGGGAAAACTTAAATTTTGGAGGAAACTTAAATTTGGGGGGAAACTTGAAATTTTGGGGGAAAACTTGAAATTTGGGTTAACTTGAAATTTGTTGGGGGGACTCAGCCATTAAATAAACCGTGCCCTATGGGTACGTGCTGACTAGTACATATATATACATATACACACACACACATATAGTTAGCACATCACATGTTACATAATGTCATACCATTTATGGTACATCATGATTCTTTATTTGGAGTGTTAATGATCTTGATACTACTTGCTATATATACATATGTTATATGTAGATCTCACATGTCTTTTTTAGTTTTTAGGATCTACGATTAACTTGATGGTCGCTGTTTATCTTCCGTTAGGTCCTGGAGGTGGTTATGGAGATAGCTCAGATTTCGTGAATCCAGAGTCTGTGGAGCATCATGACAAGTATTACGAGCCAGCTTTTTAGTTTATTGTTTAGTAGTGCTTTTACAATAATTGCATTTTTAATTTCTTTATATATGGATATCATGTTTTCCTTTTGGAGGAGTTGTTATTGAGTATATCTGTTTTTTCGTATATTGTGCTTATTTGTATCGTTTTCAGGTGACTTGCAAAACATGCCTTTCGTACGCTTAGTGTATGTTGACCTTAAATGAAAAAAATTGATTGTATTTTCTTTGAGTTCAAAATGTATTGCGGCTTGTTTCGCACACTTCCTTTCGGGAACTAGGGTGTGGCATATGAGCTCCATATTGACATGGTTGGCAATCGTAAACTAGTGCGATGAGCATTGTAAGCATAAGCAACCTAAGAGATTGGTATGTTTTTTGCTAGAAGTGTAATCAATCAATTTTAGGGCTAATATGAAGTGCATTGAGATCATACTTGAAAAAAATCACTTATAGCCCAACTTTTAACGAATGCTATATTGTTTGATATGAACATTGGTTAATGTATATCATATTATTCTGATATGATAACCATATCATACAATATTTTACATCTTTGCTTTGATCGTCCGATACGTATCAAAATCCCTTAAATCGTATCGTATCGTATGATTCGTATCACATGTCGTAAGATAACAACTATATAGGTTACTACTCCAAGCAACGATGACGAATGTGGTAGTGTGAGTTCTAGTCGAGATGGATATCTTAGAGCTATTGTGGATGCTAGTAAAGTGGGATGATACATTGTAAGGACCACATCTCATTATGATGACTATGTGAATTTGGCATATATATTGCATGCACATAGATATCCCAGGTCGATAGATGTACGGTAATTGCATGCGCATGGAGTATTTGATATTACGATCCGACATGATTAAAATCCGACATTCTTTCTGTTGAGTCCATGAATTTGTCTCCAATTTTGAGATGAAGGCTAACAAGAAGAAGAAGAAGAAGAATAATTTTGAAAGGGCAACCTTGACAAGAGACATCTTTTTGACTTATTCTGAATTGTTACTTTTTATTGTAGCGTATCTGTAGATCTTATACATAAATTGGTCTAGAAAATGAATTTGTCTCCTTAGATACGATGTATTTCCAATCATAAATAGTTCATGCATGTTTGCTTTCAGGTTTCTAGTTTTAGAATAGGTTGTCTTCCACATTTTCTGCTAATATTTTGAATTGTCAGTCACTAGTTGATTTTTGCAGGTATCTGAAGGAATCGACTTTGCTGATGAAAATGCTAGAGTAGTCGTATCCTTCCATCACTTTAATTTTGTTTATTGTTTAGTTGGATAATCTAGCACTCCCTGAAAACTCATTATAACTGAATTCATTAACCTTTGGAGTTCCAACATGACATGTTAATTGGTTCCTAATGAATTTAGATCTGGTGTCCATTATTATCCTTAACCGCACATTAGGTAATCGTGGGCATTCCATTTCCAAACACGTAAGCATTCTCTTTAATACTGTCAGTAAAGTGGTATTCATTTTCCACTAGTTCATCTCATTGATTTATATTGGATCAGTAATGACATTCAGGTTCTGCTGAAGAAAAGATATAATGACACATATAAGTCATCCAAAAGCCTACTAAGTGGGAGCGAATGGTATTGCCATCAAGCCTTCCGTGCACTGAATCAAGCTGCAGGTATATAAGCCAATTCTCTTACATGACTTTTTTATGCCGCAGTTAAAGTTCTGTTCTCCATAGTTGCTGTTTCCAATAGGTCATCCAGTAACTCCTTGGTGCTTTTGATGCTGTAAACATGATCAGGAACACATCTTTCAAGACTTTCTGGGAGATTCCACTTGAACGCTATTCTTTTAGCTGCCTTACATGACCCTAACCCCATTCTAACTGGCGATCCTCCCTAGAGCCTCCGATCTGGAACCATAATATCACAACTTTGAAAATATGTCTTCTCTGCTGAACTTATGTTTGCAATATAATTGGAGAGCGATTGGAGAACTTACTAGCCAAACCCCTTTGTAAAGCAAAATTCTCTCAAGCTGTAAAGGCTAGAAGTATATCGAATCTAGCAAAGAAGGGAGTATTTCTTCTAACAAACAAGTAAATCTTCTGTCTGTTAATGGTAAATCAATCAATTTCAATTCTTTGATGACATCATTGAACTCCACACCATCTTTAAAATTGAACTCTTTCTTACTATCTTCCGAAACAAATATGGTTATTCTAAAATCACCATATATAATCTACTTATCAAGCACTGTTTTAAATATCAGATATCGGTATCGTATCGGATAGGCGTATCAGATATTGGATATCGGGAGATAAATCAGGGATATGAGCAAATATTGGGTTGGTCATGTCTGGCGTGATAAATATATAATTATAAAATCATAAACTTCCATGATTGTTCATATTACCAAAGTATCATTAATATGATCACATGAGGTTACGATAAATGCATTAAGTTAATGCTAACATTAACATATGAGTATGTAATACGCTAATATTACAAGTCTACACACAGAGAGCACATGAGCCGACAGTAACTGAGCACATGAGCACAAAGCACACGAACGGAGAAGAAGAAGAAGAAGAAGCAGCCGTGTAAAAAGAAGACGAAGAAAAAAAGAAATAAAAAGAAACAAATGATGACGAAGAAAAAGAAAGAAGAATATGCATGAAGAAGAAAAAGAAATAAGAAGAAGGTTGAAGAAAAAATTGGAAAATAACACCTAAACTCATTAAAAAATAGCAAAAAATATTAAAAACTGATCGAAACTCAAAATCATACACTTTCGTCCGATTTTACCTCAAAATTAGGTCGAACGGCAAAGAATTGATGGATCAAACCCCAAAAAACCTAGATTTAGGTCAGATGAACTCAGACTGTAAAGACAGAGAGATGAGAGCTTTCTGCGAAGTGAGTAGAGACTACTAGAGAGAATGAAGAGGCTTCGTCGAGTAATTATTAAACAGGGTTGGATCATCGAATCGATTCAAACCTGCTTAAAAAAAATTTGTGAACCCAACAAGCATAGTAACAACCTTTATCGGCTGATATGGGCCAGATATATTGGGTCGATATCACCCGATATATCAGGATTATTGGCCGATAATTTTAATATCGGGGGGTTTTCTTGCAAAATAACACCGTATTGTATCGGTTGGGTGTCAATATCGATATATTTGTCATATCGGCTGATAGTTAAATCACTAATATCAAGTGAAGCTTTGCCTGAAATTTATCAATTCTGCCCAAAAGTCCTGTCTATCTCTGGAATTGTGAGGTCCATACAAAGTTTGTTGTAGTCCGATTACGTCCAGCTTTGACTTCTCTTATAAAAACATGGTGTAGCACCTGGTTATGTCCTACGTGACTCATTTGTGGAATTTCACACAAACATAAGACCTTCAACAGAACAAGAAGCATTCTTACCGACCCAAACTTGAATGTGAGCTATCTTCGAGGATTGTAAACTATCAACATCAACAGAAGCTCTTTCTCAAAACCAAATAATACCCACTTTATGCAACCGTAAAAATCTCTTGCTCCAACCCTCCTAAAAGAATCTCCTAATCCTAGAATTGTGAGGTCCATACAAAGTTCTTGTAACCCGATTACAGCCATCTCTGACTTCTCTCGTAAAAACATGGTGTAGCCATTGGTTATGTCCTAAACGACTCCTTTAAAGAATTCCACACAGACAGAAGGCCTCCAACAGAACACGAAGCATTCTTACCCACCCACACTTGAATGTGAGCTGTCTTCAAGGATTGTAAAATATCAACATCAACAAAAGCTTTTTCTCAAAATCAAATAATATACACTTTATGAAATCCTTTGACATTCCATGAAAGTATAATATTTGTGGAAGTAGAATGGAACACGGCTAAAGTAGAGATTAAAAACATTGCTCTCTCTTTTCAGCTGTCAATAGATTAATAATTATCAGCATTATCCAACTTTTCAAACCACAATCGTTGCCTAACTTTAATATATTATTATCAGAATGTGAAACAAATTTAATCCTAACAAAAGTAGAGCTCAAGATGCATTGTTAGCACTTGTAGACGCATTGATGCAGGACATGAAGGTGCATCATGTGTTATTTTCATATGAGAGATGCCAACGGTCGAGTCAATGCTAAAGATCCAATCGAAATAGACATATTGTTATTCATTTAGACTTGATTAAGATATTTAAATGAGTGGCATGTGTTATGTGTATATGGATTTTCGAGCTTTTTATTATTTTCTTTATTTTATTATTGTTGCATGTGTCGAACATATGGTCTAAACCTATAAATAAGTATGTAATCTGAATTTTTTTCAATCAGCCAATGAATGACAATGTGTTAATTATTTTGAAAGCAATCTTAGTGTTTTGTGAGGAATCCAAGATCATTAAGAGATCCGGTGCTTGTGAGTAACGATATAAGGCTCATAGTGATGAGGTTTGAAATTCATCTCTAGTTATCTCTAATCTATCAATCCTTAACCCTAGTTCATATTCAAATCCATTACGTCCACAAATCTTCTTACACTCTCATCATCATAGAGCACGATATCTCGCTATCAAATTGAAATATCAAATAGATTTAACATTTTATCATAAGTCGCATCCTTTCAATAGATCTAGGAAAAAATAACAATCCCAAAACCATAGCGTGTGACCTCTTTCCCTTCATTTTTTTGAAAAGTAAAAAAAATCATTAAAAATTACAAAAAAGAGAATCTTAAAAAATCAAAATTAAGAGAAAAAAATTAACTCAGGTTACTGTTTTAACCCCTTCCAACAAACACCTTATCCTCTGTACAAACTGTCTTTCCCAAACTCTGCTGCCGTCCTCCACTTTCCTCGCTAGCAACCCTCCCAATGTCGTCGCTGGACAACCGCGCAGAGGTCTCGACGTCATCTTCTCCGTCATTATTTTCGTTATCAAAGATCGTGTTTCATAATTGTCGCTGTCTTCGCTCAACCTGTGAACAGATCACCGTCGCTCCCTGACACCCTCAATTTCAACCGCCCTCTTATCATCTGTTGGATTTAGTCACTTGCTGCATCGCCATTGTCAATTTATTCGATCAGATCTGCCATCCTTGCTGAGCACAATTAGGGATGGGAATTGGCATGCCCAAATCCTAATTTAGCGCCATTGGGCATGCCACATTCACATCTCTACAAATTCTTCATTAATGAGTATGAAAATATTATTGAAGGATTTGTAGAGATGAGAATCGGGCATGCCCAATTGGCGCCCAATTGGGCTTTGAGAATGTCCATTCTCATCCCTGAGCACAATCGACTTTAGCATGATCTTTCATATCCGCTTTATTTTTACTGCTTCATCAACAACATCATCAACACCATCTTCCTCGTCGTCAATGAGATCAGAATCAAACACGAGATTGTCGATCGTTTTACCATTGTTTTTGCCGTTGCCTGGCAATCTCATCGGTGTCACTGTCTTCTTCTTCTTCTTCTTCTCTTTCTAGGAGTTTTGGTACTGTGGCTTCAAAATTGGTTCGGATACAAATTCAAATTAAAATGGGTCTCAACCCGCTTCAAATTTTAAAGATCGAACCCAAATCGAACTGACTTGAGTCATGATCCAAGACGAACCCGGTTTAAACCAACTCAACAAAGCTGATCTAAGCCGAATTTGATTCGGCCAAGCTTAACCAATTGGAGTTGAGTCAATTTGAACCTGCTTCAAGCCGAGCCTAGTTTTTAGCGTGTTGAGCCATTTTGAGTCTGATTTTTGAGCTGTTTCAGCCAGATTTTTTTCATGGGATATTACGAAGATCACACCATTAGAGCAACTATATCATTTTGACGGTTTGTTCAAGAGTGACACATTCAAATGTATTCCCTTTTTTAAGAATATACCAATTGTCATACATATGAAAATTGGTTGTTTTGTTTTGGTATCCATTGTTCTACAATTAGGTTTATGTGCCCAAACATGTGGATGTGACCCTAAGCCGAACCGAATTCTATGCCTACACTCACTTTATGTGGTCAAATTACATAATCTGTTTATTCCGCTAACGCGTCGTATAAGTGGCTCGTGTTAAGCGTATACTGATTTGTTTAGTGATTAGTTTGGTAAATATGAATTGATGTGTTATTACTCGGAACCTTAAGTTATTATGTTTGATACTTGAATTAATCTATTAATTTTAATTTTCTTGTAGGCAAGTTCTTTAAGCTATCTTAATGTCATTGAAGTTGAATAGCCGTCTAAATTTAGCAAACAAATTGAGAATGATTTATTGCCCACCTTGCTGTTAGAGCTAATTTTCCAATTAAACCGTACATTTGGGGATCAAGACGGTGGTTGTCTTCCTTTCCGCTTTCTCACCATCCTTTCAAGTGTCTAAAGCTAGCATATGTCCAATATCAACGATGGTTTTAGATGGGAAGTGCTCCAAGAGAATGGATATAACTAAAATGTTGTGTGATTTGAGAATTGGTTTGTTTTTTTGAAAGAATGGATGAGATAGTGAATTTGAGAAAGGAACTTACTGTATGCACAGACCTAATTGCTTCTTACAAAGGCCACTTAATTTTTTTATAAAAACCAATTATACCCTTTTCAAAAACCCTAATATATCCTCAACTTCCCTTCAACCTATCTGTAACGACCCGCTCTCAGGGGGCCATTACTTATTTGATTACATTTACAGGTCTGCAAATCACCAGTGAAAACAATATAGCCACGATGCAGAGATGTACAAAAATACTCAAATGGTGTCCATTTTATTACAATCATATTATACAAGGATATAAGAAAGAAAAGAAGTACATCTGAAAATACATAACATAAACTTTAGAGAATCAGCAGTCTCATGGTCAAACTCTGGCTTCTTAAACTCGGGGGTCTCCTCTTCAATCTGTTCGTCGTCTGCCGGTGCCATGAAATGGAACCGTATGTAAGTCACAACAATTCTAGCAATAGAGATAGAGTAGTGCAAAGGTATGGAATATGCTATGGTAAATAATTAAAGATGATCATGCAAGTGCAACAAGTAAGGTAAGAGCAGACATGCATGTAAGTGCGATAGGCGACGTAAAAGGTGACTGTGCAAGTGTGAAAAGTAACGCACAAGAACAACTGTGACATGACATATGCGATATGGTAGTAACAACATTTTTAACCAGCATGCAGTGTGGTAACAATAGTAAGACAAGCAGGTAGATGCAGTAGCAATAAAAGGACAAGTAAGCAGTAGTAAAACTAGAAACTGCGTGACACATATAGAAAAGTATAGTGTGCGACCATTGAGCCCATCTCTTGCCACATGGGCGCTCACCCGGGCGGATCTCACTTTACTTTAGGCGACAGTTTATTTTATATGGTCGGTACAGTACAGTGCAATGTGTAGATGGACTCGCGGTCGCTCCTACACTTTCTCTAATATAAGTTACCCCAAAACCCAATGCATTGCCAATTATCACAAGCATTCAATCTCAATAGGATAGTCCAACATTATGGTGTCATTCAATCACTATTTTTCAATACGGTATGTCAATCAGTTGTTCCAACACGCCATTTCATATTATATTTTCTTTGATGATTCAGTACGATATTTCAATGACAATCAATGACTAGTATATGACATGCATAAGGTGATGTGAATGTTCAAGCGTGAGCAATCGTGCAATAAGATCAATATTACAAACATCAGGTCGTGGTAGGCAAGGGTGAACGAGACAAGTGAGTTATCATGGTGATGAAGAGGTTGAAGTAACTTATTTAAATGTACTTATAATCAATGGTTGCAAACTGATGATAATTGAAATTCTAACATTGACCCATGCATACACGGACAGTCAGGTTTGGCCAAGCAGGTTACTATCTCCGCAAGCAGGGGGATTCAAACTTTGGCGCAAACGATCCTAGACACTGGGTGGTACCAATGTTAAGAATACCAATATTCATATCTGTTCCATCGATTATATTCACAAACAGTAGAGTAGTTCCTTATTTAGATCTCTATCACTATGATAGTTAAACCAGGACCGCTGATTGACTTTCTTATTGAAAACTAGAAAGTAAAGCTTGGATTCTATGAAATTTGAGGATAAAGACAAGTCCAACAACTATGATGTTGATACCATGCTTCGAGCATGTCGTATTTCCATTAGTACACAGTTTACTCAAGTAGATGGTCGCGTGCTACCATCACCAAAGTTGAAAATTGGCAATGTCGTATGCTTAAGTCCATAGTCATTCTACGGTTGATTAGTTTCCTGTTAGATTAGGTCTCTAGTTCAAGTCAATAGTCGTTCTGAGACTATATGTGATGTCCTAAGTAATTCATACTAATACACTATCTAAATGTCTAAAGTTAGAATTAGATTAACTTACAGTTTTTGAGGTCGTCGCACAAAGGCGAGTCTGGAGCTAGAGCTTCCAAGAGTGCTCGTGCATGAGAAACGGTACCTGCAATCACAAGAAGTCATTGGTTAACTTCTATGACAATTTCTATCTATTTTTAACGTGTTTGTATTTTTATATAGTCTTAAAACTCGTCAAAATACATACTAAATATTTTTAGATAGGCTAGATGTGAAGTAAATAATTTTATATAGTAAGAAAACAATTTTTTGAAGCTCATAGGTATTTTAAATAATTTTTAAAAGCTCAAAAACAATTTTTAGAATTAAAACTACATTAAAAACTAGCGATCCTAAATGTTCCACGATTTATTCAGAAAAATAGACACGTCAGAAATCTTCATATATGATAGGTCAAAATGTTGCTCTAGACTAGTAGAATATATATGTATTTTTGTTTTTCAAAAATACGAGTAGTATTAGAAGATACGAATTTTAAAAGCATATTAGGATTAATTACGTAAACCTTTGAAAAATCATATTTAAAAATATAAGTCTTGATTCCAGCTTCTACGCGTTCTATACGACGCGTTGGATTTTCTGGAGCTTCCAGTGCATTTTTCTGAGTCTTATATAATATAATATGAATTTAACTAATCTCTCTTATATAATATATACCATATACTTAAATATATAGGTATAGTATACGTATACGTACGTATTCATATGTGTATTAGTACTTACACTCTCCTCCGTCTCTTTTGCGATGTTGAAGCGGGGGGGGGGGAGTGTTTCTCGTCAGGGGCGGTGGCTAAGGGAGGGAGGCGCTGAGGGCTGCGACGGCGGTGTAGGGTCGACGACGGTCAGGCGTGGTGGCAGGTGGCAGTGTAACATGGCGGTGGCGGAGAGATGAGGGGGCTGAGGCGAGCGGGAGAGGTGCTTGGAGGTGTTCTCAGCGGTCGGGCGTCGTGACAAAGTTGACATTGGGGTCGTCGGACTTCACTAGTTCGGAGGAGGAGGCGCATTGACGACGGCGGACGACGACATCGGAGCGACGGCGGTGTAGCGACGGCGGTGGCGGCTCGAAAAATGTCGACGGTGCATGCTCGGGCTGTATTTGCTCAGCGTGGGTTCTCCGAGCACGGGGCTCCGGCAGGGTGGCATGGTGGCGAGTCTGTCGGCGTCAGGCGGTCGCAGACGGTCGGACGGAAGCAGCGGCACGGGGCATAAGGAGGGAGGCAGGTCGGAGGGGCGATGCGGTGCTTCCGCGGCTTCGTGGCAGCTGGGGGGTGCCGCGGCGGTGCTCAAGATGTCATTGGCGGGGCTTCAGGCGGTGCAGGTCGGCAGCGGTGTCCAGAGGCAGCGGCTTTAGCGAGTTAGGGGCGAAGTGTTGTGTATTGATTCCCCGGATTTGGTTTTGGATGATGAGCAAACATAAATAATGTATACTAACTTATTTGTGAGCGCAATTATGGAGATCCGCACCAAAAGAATACGAACATCAAAAGCGACGCCTCAAGACTTCTCAATACGCGTGATCGTGTGCCTGGAGCTTCGTTGAAGCTCAAGGAGTTTTATTGAAGTCAAGAATGAAGATTGAAGCTTTGAAGACGGCTCGTAAGGTTTAATTTATAGTCTTCTAGCTTCATAGATTAGAATGTTAAGCCTTGAGTAGGACTTACATTATATACTTCATTTCGCTCATATCTTAGAGCTAGGATATTCATAGAAGCCATTAGAAACTTTCCCAAAGCCTATCGCTTCTTCCCTCGGCTTCGAGTGCATGTTAGTTGGTTCAAGAAGAGTCACCAACCGACTAGATGACGATCTAGTCGGTCAGCAACTTTACATGAACCGACTAGATGCCTTGCTATATTCAGCTCTTTCCTGGTTGATCAATTAGTCGGTCAAAGAAGAGTCACCGACCGACTAGATGACGATCTAGTCGGTTAGGAATCCTTCTTGGACCGACTAGTTGAGCTTGCCTCTGTACAGCCTGAGTTACTGTTTCGAGTTAGTCGGTCAAAGAACGTTTGTCGACCGACTAGTTGAGAAACTAGTCGGTCAGCATTTGTTCTTAAACCGACTAATTCATCTTGAAGTCAACCTACTCTATTTCGACTGTTAGTCGGTCAAAGATCATTCACCGACCGACTAGTTGTGGAACTAGTCGGTCGGCAAGTCTTCTTAGACCGACTAGTTGTCATCTCCAGTACTTCGACCTTTTGGCTGTTCAACCATTAGTCGGTCTACGATGTATCACCGACCGACTAGTTGATGAACTAGTCGGTCAGTGATCCTTCTTTGACCGACTAGTCTGGTTCAGAATAGAGCCGTTGGGATCTTTTCCAACACGATTTTCCTTGCCTCTATAAATACAAACCTGATTCGTTTGAGGCAAGGTGGAAGGTCCATTTTACAAGCAATTTCAGACCTAAGAGAAGAGCTCTCCCAAGCTAATTCAAAGCTCTCTCTCCCTCACAAGAATCTCTCCCTTCACTCTTTGAGCCATCTTCCTCAAAAGAGATTCTCTCCATTGTGAGCTTCTCAAGCCAAGAGCTCGATTCCAGTCACCATACTCCACCCTAGGCTTCCATTGCTGGTCATCTTCTTGAAGCTAGGGTTTGGTGACATCATCTTCCTCAAAATCCCTCCTTGCCCTAATTTGGTAAGATTTACTCAAGGCATAGGATTTTGTAGGTACGTGTTTATTTCATTTCATATTTGAATTGTAAGTTTCACTCTCGGTTGTGAGAGTGTGGTTGTGATCCCGGGTTATGGGAGTCACAAATTACTTTGTGTATGATTTGACTTGTGAAGGTTTTTCACAAGTACTTCATAGTGGAAATCTTGAGTTAGGGTTGCTAACTCAAGTATCCGGAGAGGATCCGGGTGGTTGGGACGTAGGATCACCGGGAACAAGTCGGGGAGACTTGGGTGGATCCGAACCCAGTAATATAGTTTGTTTGCGTATGTTTTAATTCTTGTTGATAGTTGTTTAATTCCGCATTGTCGTTTGTTTCTTGCACAATAATTAGGAATAACTATCTTGATTATTTTAAGTACTATTCACCCCCCTCTAATACGTGTGCAGTAGCTATAACAGGGCACAACAATTGGTATCAGAGCCAAGGTTAAAGCTACAAGTTCAAAGCTATGACAAACAACGACTACAACGTCTTCAAGGATCGTCAAGGAGCTTCTTCAGTCTTGGAAGGGCAATCTTCATCCAGGCCTCCCTCCTTCAATGGTACCAACTACGGGTACTGGAAATGCCGTATGGAAACGTTTCTTCGGAGTGCTTCACTTTGGAGAGCCACGATGAATGAGTACGTCGAGCCCTCCGAACAAGATTTCGCAAAGTGGACTCCCGCGGAGGTCTCCGCGGAGGTAAGTAATGCCAAGGCAATGAACGCCTTGCAGTGCGCATTGGAGCCCGAGGACTTCAATAAGATATGCACATATAAGAGTGCATATCAAATATGGAACTCCCACCTCATCTTACATGAAGGGACGAGTCAGGTAAGAGATTCTAAA
Source organism: Scilla litardierei (assembly GCA_030789695.1). Classification (NCBI taxonomy): domain Eukaryota; kingdom Viridiplantae; phylum Streptophyta; class Magnoliopsida; order Asparagales; family Asparagaceae; genus Scilla; species Scilla litardierei. The sequence continues at coordinate 19,696,589 of CM061140.1, forward strand.
CTCGTGGTAGTGAATAAAGATTTCGAATTATTTCATATGCTGCAGGGTGAAAAGATGAAAGAGTATTATGCTCGATTCGTCGACATCACAAACGAGTTGGAAGCTCTTGTGAAGACCTACACCCAAAAGGAGAAAGTCTCGAAGATAATCGATGGACTTCCTTCTTGTTGGGAGAAGCGTACCTTCGCCATCGAGGAAGGTAATGACATGAAAACTTATACGCTTACTCAACTAATGGGTACCTTGATGTCATACGAGGTACGCAAGGATAGCAAGCTCATGATGAAAGAAAAGATGAAGTCGTACTTGAAGCAAGACGAGCCTAAGAAAAAGGCGATTGCATACACGGCCGCTCCATCTACCGATGATGAAGAATCGGAAGAAGAATCGGACGATGAATTGGACATGGAAGCTTTGGCCGATATGGCAAAGAAGTTCCTCCGATTCTTCCGACAAGGTAAGTTGAATCGTAAATCTAAATTTATTTCAACTAATGTTTCTACTCCCGTGTGTTACAAATGCAACAAGTCAGGACATATCAAGCCGGATTGTCCTCTCTACAAACACAAGGGAAAATGGAAGGGATCCAAGCACGACAAGTCAAGAAAGCACAAGAAAGGGCTTCTCGACACTTTCACTGACTCCGACTCCTCAAGTGGAGAGTTGGACGATGAAAGAGTGGAGAAAGCACACACGTGCTTCATGGGAAAAGAGGATCGTGATGAAGAGACTTCTTCCGATGAAAGCGAGGATGGAAGCGAGGATGAAGGCGAAGAGGTAACCAATGATGAACTTAGAATAGCCAATGAACAACTATGGAATACGTTTTCTAATATGGCTACTAAGTTTATGAAGACTAAAAATGAATTAGATAGTCTTAAAAACTCGCCTAAGCCTTTCATCGTCAACAACGACACCGTTGTTGATGGGTTGAGAAATGAGATTGAAAATCTCAAGTCTCAACTTGAGCATGTTCATATCGAGAATTCGGATGAACATGTGATAGCGGATTTGAGGTCAAAAATCTCAACTTTGAGTATTGAGAATAAAAATCTTAAATCACGTGTTTGTGCACTCGCATCGCAAGTGTCCACTTTGGATGCTTCTTTGCATTCTCTCACCGAGAAGCATGAGAGCACATTAGGCCGAATTCATGAATTCAACAAAGGTAAGGGCAAGTTGGATAATATCCTAAATGACTTACCTCCGGCCAATCATCACATTGGTTTGGGGTATAAGATGGGAGATTCATCCAAATCGTCCGCCACCTTTGTTAGGCCATCTTCCGATGCTTCTACTAGTGGAAGTAAACACGCCATGGGTAGTTCTTCTACCAATGGTGCTTCCGCTAGGAACACGCCCCCATTTGGAAAGAAACCCACTTTGGGTGGACCTCCAAAGAAGGGTCATGCTTTCATGTATACCATGCCACGTAGGAACACAAACCCTACCCCACATGTTAGCACATATGCCGATTTCTATGCTCCGCATCCACGAGCACGTGAACACCATGTGAGACACACTCATGCACGTGTTCCTCCACATTCATATGTTCATCCTCATTCTCATATGAATAATTATCGTCATGCACCATTGCATCGCATGCCATATGCTTACCCACGACATGCATCACATAGAAATCAACAACGTATGCATGTTCCCAATAGGATTAGGACTCCCAAGACACACTATTTGGGGTCCGAAGAACACAAGCATGCATGATAAGAATTTGTATGTGAAATCGTTTATAAATGATGTTATTTTGAATGATGATTATGTTGGGAAATCAAGTTCCTCTTGGACTTGGTTTCCGAAGGGTTAGTTCCCTTTGACCCTTCATTGCTTGGTACCATAAGTTTAATTTCATTTTATGGGTACCAAAGCAATTGTGGTTTGTATGGGTTACATTTAATTTGAATTTAGTTAGCTAAATTTATTGCCTAACCCATAGGATCCAAAAAGATTTTTGGATACCAAAATGATATTCTCTAGGTTAAATCCACCATGAGATACCAACCCTACCAACTCCGTGATTTGCAAGGATTTTCATTCGATTGGAGTTGACGGTGCTTGAATGATGCACCAAAGTAGGGGGAGCTTAATGTTGTAAGTATGTTCATACTTTTGATTCATATTGGTATCCATTGGTAGAATATATTACGATTGATATCACTTTGCTTCATTTGGTATGCTAGATTAGTGTATGCCATTGTTATATGATGTTCTATCTATTTTTGGCATAACATTCTTGCATGCTACATTTGGTATGCACATCGGATTATTTTTGTCTCTGATGTTGATTTCATCGTTCGACGATTTTATAGATTTAATAGAATTCTTTCTATGGAAACATAGAATTGTTTTCCATGCATTCTATTGATTTTGGAGAGTATGTTCCAAAACTCAATAAGTGAAATCGATTTGAGTTTTTTTTGATAATTTCGGATTTCGTTTTTCGCCTATGGCTTGATGATTTCGTATTTCGATTTTCGCCTATGGCTTGGTGATTTCGTTTTCCGATTTTCACCGATGATTTTATGATTACGGTTTTCGAGTTTCGCCTATGGCTAGATGATTTCGTATTTCGTATTTCGCCTATGGTTTGATGATTTCGGTTTCCGATTTTCGACTTTGGTCTCCTTGATACGCTTTGTTTTTATTCGGTATTTTGCATTTGATATTTTGCATTGGTGTTATTTTGGACCTTGGTCGTATTCTTCGACTCCCATGCGTTATTTTTTAGCCATTGGTTTTGTCTCCTCCCGCTCTTTTTGCTAATGCCAAAGGGGGAGAGATATACTAATGGCAATGTGCTATTTAATAATTCAAAGGAATTTACCATGAATCTAATTTGATGTGTTAGATTCAGGGGAGTGAAGATATAAAATGGATTTTGATCCTATATGTGCAATAGTAGGATTCATATTTTATATTTCCCTCGCTGCTTGATGCATATGAACATTATTGAATATGGAACTAACGTGTCATCAATGCAGGGGGAGTAAGTAAATTTCAATTGAATCATTATTATTGTTATTATTTATATTGGTTTGTCATCACCAAAAAGGGGGAGAATGTTGTGTATTGATTCCCCGGATTTGGTTTTGGATGATGAGCAAACATAAATAATGTATACTAACTTATTTGTGAGCGCAGTTATGGAGATCGTCACCAAAAGAATACGAACATCAAAAGCGACGCCTCAAGACTTCTCAATACGCGTGATCGTGTGACTGGAGCTTCGTTGAAGCTCAAGGAGTTTTATTGAAGTCAAGAATGAAGATTGAAGCTTTGAAGACGGCTCGTAAGGTTTAATTTATAGTCTTCTAGCTTCATAGATTAGAATGTTAAGCCTTGAGTAGGACTTACATTATATACTTCATTTCGCTCATATCTTAGAGCTAGGATATTCATAGAAGCCATTAGAAACTTTCCCGAAGCCTATCGCTTCTTCCCTCGGCTTCGAGTGCATGTTAGTTGGTTCAAGAAGAGTCACCAACCGATTAGATGACGATCTAGTCGGTCAGCAACTCTACATGAACCGACTAGATGCCTTGCTATATTCAGCTCTTTCCAGGTTGATCAATTTGTCGGTCAAAGAAGAGTCACCGACCGACTAGATGACGATCTAGTCGGTTAGGAATCCTTCTTGGACCGACTAGTTGAGCTTGCCTCTGTACAGCCTGAGTTACTGTTTCGAGTTAGTCGGTCAAAGAACGTTTGTCGACCGACTAGTTGAGAAACTAGTCGGTCAGCATTTGTTCTTAAACCGACTAATTCATCTTGAAGTCAACCTACTCTATTTCGACTGTTAGTCGGTCAAAGATCATTCACCGACCGACTAGTTGTGGAACTAGTCGGTCGGCAAGTCTTCTTAGACCGACTAGTTGTCATCTCCAGTACTTCGACCTTTTGGCTGTTCAACCATTAGTCGGTCTACGATGTATCACCGACCGACTAGTTGATGAACTAGTCGGTCAGTGATCCTTCTTTGACCGACTAGTCTGGTTCAGAATAGAGCCGTTGGGATCTTTTCCAACACGATTTTCCTTGCCTCTATAAATACAAACCTGATTCGTTTGAGGCAAGGTGGAAGGTCCATTTTACAAGCAATTTCAGACCTAAGAGAAGAGCTCTCCCAAGCTAATTCAAAGCTCTCTCTCCCTCACAAGAATCTCTCCCTTCACTCTTTGAGCCATCTTCCTCAAAAGAGATTCTCTCCATTGTGAGCTTCTCAAGCCAAGAGCTCGATTCCAGTCACCATACTCCACCCTAGGCTTCCATTGCTGGTCATCTTCTTGAAGCTAGGGTTTGGTGACATCATCTTCCTCAAAATCCCTCCTTGCCCTAATTTGGTAAGATTTACTCAAGGCATAGGATTTTGTAGGTACGTGTTTATTTCATTTCATATTTGAATTGTAAGTTTCACTCTCGGTTGTGAGAGTGTGGTTGTGATCCCGGGTTGTTGGAGTCACAAATTACTTTGTGTATGATTTGACTTGTGAAGGTTTTTCACAAGTACTTCATAGTGGAAATCTTGAGTTAGGGTTGCTAACTCAAGTATCCGGAGAGGATCCGGGTGGTTGGGACGTAGGATCACCGGGAACAAGTCGGGGAGACTTGGGTGGATCCGAACCCAGTAATATAGTTTGTTTGCGTATGTTTTAATTCTTGTTGATAGTTGTTTAATTTCGCATTGTCGTTTGTTTCTTGCACAATAATTAGGAATAACTATCTTGATTATTTTAAGTACTATTCACCCCCTAGTACGTGTGCAGTAGCTACCACAGGGGACAACACGAAGCTCCGGTGTGAGTGGAGACACGGGAAGAGGGCATCGTGGTTGCATGGTTTCGAAGAGATAGGGGTAGACCTGTGTAAAGGCCCGTCGGGCCTTTGTTTTTTCTCTCCCCTTTGTTTTCCCCCCTCACGTGAGCCCCCCTCTCCCACTTATTCTCTCTCTCTCTCCCCCCTCATTTATCTCTCCCTGACTCTCTCTCTCGAAGCAACAACTGCGAGAAATTCCGCCGCCCTCTTCTCTCTCTCTCTCTCTCTCGTCGACATCTCTCTTCGTTCTTTGAGTCCAAGGAACTCCACGCGGCCCCCTCTCTCGCCACCTCATTCCCGCGTGGCATAGCCTTGCGCACCATACCCTAAAATTCTAGTGTTTCAATGTGTCTTCGCCTTGATTCGAGGCCGAATGCTTCGTGGCGAAGCCCTAGCCCCCCTCTGAGCATCTCAGGTCTTCTTCCACTCTATTTAAGCTCGATTTAGCCCCTAGGGTTTCGGTTTTGTGAAAAGGTGATGTTTTTCAAGAAAGTTTTGGTTTTTCCTCTGGATTTGGGTTCGGCTTGTGCCCTGGAGTTGGTTTTCTTTCCGATTTCTTCATCAATCCACGATTTCCGGTAAAATCACCTTGATTGTCTAATTTTGGGTTTTAAAAATTGTGATTTCGTTTACCCCTTCTTGCGATGATGTTTCTGAGCACCGGGGTGGCGGCGACACTCGCCGCAGCCCTATTGGCCCTTGAAATGACTGTCCGAGGGATTTTCCCTCTTTGACCATGACCATTATGGCCCTTCCCCTTGCCTGCGGGCTGTCTTGGTGTTTTTGACTCCATTGTCGTGATTGATTGGCTTCATCTCCCATGCTATGACCTACGGTCCCTCAGACCTCATAGTACCCTCTCATGGTTTTTTAAGACTGGAACTGGGCACTATGCCCTAGTGTGTGACTGATCAGAAGGGTTTATCCCATGTTGTGGCTGTTTTAGTGTTGGTTGTAGGCTATAACTGATAAATTGGTGATTAGCAAGGCTTGGTGACTATGGGTTGACATGATGACCTTGGGGGTTTCCCCCACATTTCGGAGTTGGCTTAGGAAATTTTCCGATGATTGAAAATGAGGGTTTGGCCTCAAAAGGCCGTTAGACAAGTATGAGATTTTCTGCCTATTGGATCATATAACAGGCTACTGCCTGAAGGATCTTAGTTTATCGTCCCTAGGATCATAAGACGCTGCCTGAATGTTCACAGAAAACCATTAATAAATGGTTAAGTCCCAAAAACGATCAATGATAAAACCTTATCTGAGATCACCCGATTGTCCCTCTCCCCATTTGACCATCCCCCCATAATTCAAAAGTATGACATTGGACGTTGCTTCTACTTACAGGTTCGTTCGTACTCCTATTTGTATTCAAATTTCAGTCTATGTAGCATATTAGAATATCCTGTTTATTAATTGTCATATCCATGTTTAGATATCTAATTCATGCACTTCTAGAGCATGTTGAATGTTATGATGCTTTCTCATCTTTTGCTATAATGTTATCATTGGCCCATGCCATTGAACTTATTGGTATATTAGGTGTGCTATGGAAACAATGATTTGAAATTCAGTGGACTATATATATATGTTTAGAATGATTGAGAATATGATTGGAACCAATATACGAATTGAGTTTAATTTAATTTGCCTTAGAATATTCTGCTTATTGACCGTCTTGGTGAAATGCCTTATGATTAGATGTTAGAACTATTACACATCTGCAGCATTCTAAATGTTTCATTGTTCCATGTTATTAATGATATATGTCTCTGGATAGTATAATGGGGCACAGTGGCCACTGAGATTGGGAATAGTTAATATGTAGAGTGTACTATGGAAATCAAATGAAATTGAAACATGTATTGTTATTGTACCATTGGAATACGATAGATGGAATTGAAAGTGAATATGATTGAAGCTGGAGTGTCATAGCACACAGTCATATATATTAACTCCAATGTGGCCTTAATTCAAGTCTTATTTTAGAAGTCATGTTTTAAAATGACATTAATATAGATCAGCACATGTATTGTTGCACCGAGGCACAGAGAGCTGTACATTTGACTTACACTTGGCACTACAGACTCACTGGGATGTGGTAAATCATATTAGTGAGAGTGCGGGAACGACTGGAGCCACGCTCCTATTGAATTGAACCGCATTTGGTTGTTCCAGCATGGGATCATTGAATCAGGATCTGACCCCTATTGTACCGCTGAACTTAATTACTGAGTTCCACACTGTTGACTCGTGGCCCCTACCGTGTCTACTTTGGGCCTGGCCCAGGTGAGCGCCCCTGGGTACTGAGGTGGACTCCTTGGTTGTTTCTGTACTCTTCAATATGATTCACGGCCTATGTTTGGTATAGAATGATAGAATTATGATAGTATCACTTATAATTGCTAACTGAGTTGCATGTTTGTCATAAATACCAATGCAATTATGGAATATTAATTAGTATTATCTGTTCTCAGTTATCTTTTCTTTAACTTGATAGGATCATGTTAATGTTCCTTTAACTGAATTGCATGTTTATCTAAATATCAATGCATGCCTGATAAGAAATATTAATTAGTATGTTACCTGTTTCTAGACCCAGTCTTTTAGTTAGTGTTTTCTCATGTTCACATATTTTAAATTCCAAAATTCTAGAATCATTGTGATTTACCTAGGTGGGTCTTCTTTTTGTTGCACCACCAGGTATTGATTCGGAGTTAAGATGAGGACCCAGTTTTAGCAAAGACACAGATTTCATAGCAGCTATAGAATCCTAACATTAAATTGTAAGTATTACAATTTTCTGTTTAATTTCATAAGAAATTCCATGAGTGTATTGGTATATCTCTGCTCGTAGCCTATATTGTTTTCACTGGTACCTAGCAGGACCTGTATCACATGTGGAAAAATAGTCGCACCCCGGGGAGCGGGGCGTTACACCTCGACCGCGGTTCGGTTTCGGTTTGGTTCCGAACCGCCGGTTCCGGTTCCGGTTCCGTCCCGGTTTGGGGTCGGTTCCGGTTCGGTCGTGGTGAAAATATATGAAAAGTAAACAAAATTTAAAGGCTATAACTTAAAAAAGAAATATATCTTGTTACTAATCAACTTAATGCAAGTTACATATGAGAAAATTGAGGATGTGACAAGCCAAACCTGGAAATGTGAGCAAATTGGCCAAAATCGAATCGGTTCCGATTCGGTTCCCCGGTTCCGAAATCGGGGAACCGGCGAACCGGAATCGTCGGTTCCGGTTCGGTTCCACAAAAGGGCAAATTGGAACCGAACCGGCTTGGCCCGGTTCCGGTTCTTGGAACCGGCCGGTCGGTTCCAGTTTCGGTTCGGTTCCAAATCGGTTCGGTTCCACGGTTCGATTCGAACCGTGGTCGGGTCTAGATAGGGGGATGTGTGCGGGAGAGAATTGATTAGAGAGGGGGTTTATAAGCTTAATTAGATTATTATAATATAAATATAAGATTAATTAAGTAATATATGAGGGGAGATGGGGGAGTGAACCTGGTTTGCAAAGTTTTAAGCGTGAAAGGGTTTTCTCATGGGCTACCGACAGATGGGGAGGTTAGGGTGATTAATTTTGGTAGGTAATTAGTAATTGGACATGGTTAATTAGTAAAACATTAATTAGTAAATAATAATTTTAAAAATACGAAATTATGATTTTGCCCCGGAGACTAGACGTCTTCGAAAAATTACGGAAATAATATCACGGGTTCGTATCGTCATGAGGATCATGAAAATGAAGTCCATTTTCTGATTTGAGTGACAAAAAAGAGAAAAATAATCATTCACCCATTTTTGAAATCGTTTGAAAACGTTTTATTACGGAAATACGTGCACAACGAAAACAGGCCGTTACATTATCTCTTTTTCCCCTCCAGCCAACTATGATGTTTTCCCTCCAACGATGAAGGGCTTAAGCGAGTTTCTGAGATGGCTAGAGTTTATATTTGCAATCCCTAGCCAAAAACCTAACTTTGACCTCTAGCCAAAAACCTAACTTTGACCTCTAGCTAATAACCTCACTTTGTCCTAAGAGATCCATCGATTTTTTCTCAGGATATGATCTCTAGCCAAAACCCTAGCTTTGTCCTCTTTCAACATTAATCACAATCGAAGGTATGCAATGCAATTTGTAGTATGCAATGTAAGTTAGTAATTAATTGTTGGAATTTTTTGGAATTAAAAATGAATTGGGAGATAATGTTTTGTTCATGTCATTTTATTTGAGAATGAATTTGTGAGAAAAAATATTTGGGAGAAATTTTTGGGAAATTATTTCTCAATAGTAATTGTTGTTACATGAATGCAAACAATTTGGTGACCTATCTTTATAATCAGGACTGCAATAGCGAAGGTGTAATTTTGTGAGTTCGATTTGTTGGGGAGAAATGAATCATCATTAGGTTATGGGATGAGTGAATGTTTAACTTGAAATTGCTTATAATATTTTTGCATGTTAATTAGGTTTTGAGGGAAAATTTTAAGTTGTTGATCAAGTTTGACTACTGACATTAATGAGATAGAGGAGGCCATTAATTAGATGAAGTACCACAAAAAACGATACAAAATAACCAATATTTGTTATTCACCAATAGACCTTCATACTTTTTGGCTTCTTCCAATGGTTGATTGTTACTTTTTCATTCACGATATTGTATCTGTTGGATATTGAGTCACACTAAGTGGATTTTGATGATGTACAAATAACTTTTATGTACTAATCAAATTCGTGAGTGTCGGTAATCAAAGACTAAATACAAAAGAAAATGAGTCAAGGCAATGTTGATAAAGACTTCTAGAGCTCATCAACAGAAGTTAAAGCTTATCAAGAAGCAAGGAGCCTAAAGTCAAGCGATGACGCACGCCAACCCTTTGGTGTACAAAGAGTCAAGACATGGACCAAGATCACTTTGGACAATACCAAGATTCAAGGGTTTAGTAATTTCGATGTATTTTTAGTCATGTCTTAGATTCATTGTACATCCACTTATTTTATTTTGCACTTAGTGTTTGATACCGACACTCACAAATTTGATTAGCATACAATAGTTTTTTGTACATCATCAAAAGCTACTTGGGGTGACTCAATATCCACTGGATGCAATATACTGAATGAAAAAAATAACAATCAACTATTGGAATATGCCAAAAAATATGAAGTTTATTGGTGAAGAACAAATATTGATAATTTCGTATCTTTGATTACAGTAATTCGTTTGATTAATGATTAATGTCCTTCATCTGACTAATGTTGGTTGTCAAACTTGGGCAACAATTCAGAAATTTTCCCTCAAAACTTAATTGACATGCAAACATATTATAAGCAATTTCAAGTTAAACATTCACACATCCCATAACTCATCCCATAATCTAACAGATAATCCAACAGATCGAACTCACCAGATTATACCCTCTATTATGGTCTAGGGTATAACGATAGGTCACCAAATCATAACCAAATTGACCTGCATTCAAGTAACAACAATTACTATTGAGAAATAATTTTCCAAAAATTTTTCCCAAATAATTTTTCTCACTAATTCATCCTCAAATAAAATGACATAAACAGAATATTATCTCTGGATTCATTTTTAATCCCTAAAAACATTACAAAAATTAATTACCAACTTACATTGCATACTATAAATTACATTGCATACCTTCAGCATGGGGGATGACTAGGGGTGGCAAAATCGACCCGACCCGACCCGAACCCGGCCTCTTGGGTCGGGTATGGGTAGAGGCCAATCCGGGTCGGGTCGAATTCGGGTCAACTCGACCGACCCGGATAAAAATCCGGGTAGGGTACGGGTTTGACCCCTCGACCCGGTTGACCCAAATTCGACCCGTATTTCCCTCTTTTCATCCCGGACCCGGCCCGAATCCGACCCGAACCCGACCTTTTTTGCAAAATAATCACTCTTTCACACCAAACCCGACCCGAACTCGACCCGAACCCGACCCGTAAGACAAACCGGGTCGGGTACGGGTCACCCGGGTTACGGCCAGATCGGGTACGGGTTTCCGAATCCTAACCCGAATTTAATTCGGGTCGGGTTCGGGTTTACCCTTATTCGGGTCGGGTCAAACCTGACCCGACCAGAACCTGACCCGACCCAACCCGTTTGCCACCCCTAAGGATGACTTCCTCGCTTGCCTTCGGTTTCGAAGGGTAGTGAGACTGTGATTGGTGTCAAAAGAGGATAAAGCTAGGGTTTTGGCTACAAATCAGTTCCTGAGAAAAAATTCGTTGGATCTCTCAGGATAAAGTTAGATTTTTGGCTAGAGATCAAAGTTAGGTTTTTGATTAGGGATTGCAGTTGTATGCACTTCATCGTTTGAGAACTCTGGTCATCTCAGAAACTTGCTCAAGCCCTTCATCGATGGAGGGAAAATACATAGTCAGCTTAGGGAAAAAAGGGATAGGTTGAAAGGAGGTTGAGGGTATACTGGGGGGGGTTCAAAAAGGGTATAATTGGATATTAAAAAAATTGAGTGGTTTTTGTAAGTAGCAATTACGTCTGTGTGCATAGTAACTCCCCAGCAGAAATGTCAATCTTCAAAAGTTTTAGGTCTGTGTGCAAAGTAGGTTTGTGTAGGTAGCACTTAGGTTTGTGCACATAGTAACTCCCTTTGAGTAAACCACATGTTATTGATAAATATTTAAATAATTAAACTCATTCATCAATAATCCAAAGTTTGTGTATGCGATAATCATTTATAAGTGTTAGATTGGAACAAAAATTTGGGGGTCCTATATTTAGTTAAATGGATAAGAACATACTCTAAGTTGGGACATTTTACCCCAAATGCATAAACTGTTAGATAGAGGTAACTTTCAGTTTATATTCTCTATATTCTCTATTTTTTTTTCAACGTGTGACTATTTTTCTTGACACACCATTTGAAACTCAAGGTGGATTCAAGGTGGATTCTGATAGGATATTTATGGGGTTTTGATGATAAAAATAGGATGTTTATGGGGTTTCTAGCGTTTGGAAGGATAAAGATGGGATTTTTTGGAAAGATGCTGGATTTAGAGGAAAGATGTGATTTTTAGGGCTAGAAAGAGAAGAATTTGGTTAAAAGGGACTGTTTTTATTGATAATACCTGAAGATATAGGGGATACAAGATGGTTGGCCACAATTCTAGGGGTGGACTGCTTTTCCAGGCAGCCGATTCGAGAGGGGGCAGTGTTCTCCAATAAAAGAGGGAATTCACTCAATCTCTCACAATTTTCTTCATCACATAAAGCATATGAATCCCTAATACCACCTAGCTCCATATATATGATAAGCCGAAAAAAATTAAATTACAAAAAAGATCCATAAAACTGAAAATTTTGAAAATGCCCCTAGAAATTTGAAAATTACAAAAACACCCATAAAGGGCCAAAATTACAGATCTATCGTTACTCCACCCGCGCTAAAAACTACCTTGTCTTCAAGGTGGTGCATGAAGTGCATGTGCCATTGTTCCAAGTAGATTGCATGCATCCTCCCTGGTCAAAAGGATAAGATTGGTCTACACCACCTTCAACGACATCCGAAAGAAAGCCACAATAGTCGTCAATCACGTCTTAAAGTCCTCCACACTCGAGAGGATGTTCAACTGAACACCAATGGCCTTGGGGCCATGTAAGAATGTTGATGGGCCAAGGAGGTCTTGAAGAGTATCATCAGGCAAAGGCAGGGCCCGAATGACGTTGTCGGGCCAAAACGAGCCCTGCAGGGCTGCGAACAGGGCCTGTGAGCCATGCAGGTTTGCGAAAAGGGCCCGCGGGCTCAGCAGGCCTGCAGGTAGGTCGAAAGGCCCAGCAGGCCAGCCTGCAGGCTATTGTAAGCCTGTAGGTTGGGCAGGCCCTTTAGGCCTGCCTGCTTGCATGTCGCTGTCAGCATGCAGGGCAACCTACAGGTCGGGCAAGCCCTGTAGGACTGCCTGCAGGTTGCTTCCATCATGTAGGGCTACCTTTAGGCTGCCAGGGGCTTGCAGGGTAGCCTGCAGGTCTGGCCGCCCTTCCCGGGGCCGACAAGTCCTTGGGGAGGTTCGACAAGCCCGCCACTCATCTCACTGCGTTAATCTTCGGCTTCTGGATGCAGATCCGTGTCAAAGTTGTCGACATTTTCCTCTTTCTTGTCCAAAGTTGTCACTTTTTGCCCTAGCTTCGGGTTTTACCTAGGTCAGAGTGCTTTGCTGCCGCGGGATTCAAACGTTGTTGTTTTAGGACTTGCAAGATGTCTCCATGTTGCGCTAGGGTTTGCTTGATAAATTCAAACTTTGCATCTATCATATCCTCCCATGTCGCCATGAATCGTAGGGCTCTGATAACATTTGATAAGATATTTTTGGGTCAGGATTTTTGGGGGTTTTCTATGGTTTGGATGGATAAAGATGGGATTTCTTTTTGGAAAGGTGGGGGGGGGGGGGGGGGGTTAGAGGAAAGATGTGATTTTAAGGCTAGAAAGAGAATATTTTGATTTTAAAAAGGGCTGTTTTTATTGATAATATCTGAAAATAAAGGGGATACAAGATGGTTGGCCACAATTTTAGAGGTGGACTGCTCTTCCAAGCCGCTGATTCAAGAGGAGGCCACGCTTTCCAATAAAAGAGGGAATTATCTCAAACTCTTCCAATTTTTTAATCAAATCAAGTGTAAGAATCGCTAATCCATCCTAGCCCCTTATATATAATAAACTGAAAATATGAAATCACAAAAAAGACCCATAAAACTGAAAATTACGAAAATACCCCTAGAAATCTGAAAATTACAAAAACACCCCTAATGGGCCAAGATTGCAGATCTATCAGATTCACCTGTGAGTTTGGAAAGCAGGTTAGAGAAGAAGTTTATATCCTATTATTTTTTTCAATATGTGACTTTTTCTTGACACCATTTGAAACTCAAGGTGGATTCACCTTCGAGTTTGGAAGGCAGTTTAGAGAAGAATAACTAACTTGGTTAGAAAAGAGATTGAGCTCTGATACCATGTTAGAATGGAATAGGAATGGTGGTCTCTTGTTTAGCGAAATAGCTGCATGCACAATGTTAGCCGTACACTCTAACCTAAAGCTAAAGCTATTAGATAAAGGCTCAACTTTCATTCACGTTGCTTTTTCTTTTTTTTTCCCGAGACTATTTTCTTAAGAATGAGAACAAAGAAGAATCCCAATTCAACTAGAACTCAATTTACTACATTTAAATTCTAAAATAAAGATAACATAGAAGCCACAAAAATTCTAACTAAATTCAATTTTTGAAACAATGCTGAATCAAAGATAGATAAATATACATATATCATGTCCATATTGAATGTCTAATTAAAATCTACTTGCAAGATAACTATAAATTCAACTAAAGAAATATTTACCTCAATTTAAATCCTACCCCAAATTACATAAGTAATTGGATACATATTCTTTAACCAAAAAGCCTATACGTATGCCAAAAGAAGCCCATGGTGGTTGCGGGCCATAACATATCATCCATCATTATTGGTTCTGCACTGACTGATAATTGTGTCATGCCCAAGACAGGTGTACAAATTTTTAACAGAAAAACCCCGCCTTTTAAATTAATCCGAAAAAAATTCAAATTTCGAATAGAGACCTTGAACCCATGGCCTCTTAAGAGAAATTTAATTAAGGCTAGCCCCCTTGACCATTTTACGTTAAGAGAAAAACTTGAATAGAGATAAGGTACACACCATGACTTTTTTCTATTTAAAAGTATGTGTTAATAAGAAATAAGTTAAAAACATGAATACAAATAACTTGGGTTTGAAATCAATGCTAACATTTATTTAGTAAATGCAATGTGCTAGTCATTAGTCCACTTATTTGGTTGTCTAATAAGGTATTGCATACAATATATAATATTATAAGCAACCACTTCGGTTGACCCATGTCAAACGTCTGACCCTAACACAACATGATTAATAATTGACTGACGTGAGTTGACGCTATTTCCACATAAACCCTATCATGGGTGATTTGAACGCAAGATGTTTTGGGTTGGCTGGGGCAGCCTGTCTGGGTAAGTCATTATTCACACCCCACTGAGCATTCCAATGCATTTATTTTCAATTGGACGAACCATCTTTGTATCTTTTCTCATGCTAAGTTGGACAACAGAGTAAATGTACCCATGTTTTACAAGTATGAAAACGATGTAGCTATGGGTTCCTTTTGACGGTGCAATTCTAATATGCTTTCTGTTTTTGTAGGTCGCTGCATTAGACATAAATCTGATTATGGTGCAATTATCCTACTCGGTATGTTTTCATGCAATTTTCTTTACTAATACCTACAGATTGACCCTTCAATGATCAAACGGTTTATTCAGATTTAAATATGTAATTCATCGTATCTTTTTTTTCATAGTTATGCTGGAGGTACCTAGCGATGACTTTCCTTATGCTCTTAAGAGAACTATATTGTCAGAAATTATCCGCATAGCTCCAGTCATTTGATGGTTGCTAGGCCTTGATTTCTGGAAACCATACAACACAATAATCATCTTGGCATATTGTAAGAAAAACAAAAAGAAACTAAAGATATTCCAAATAGAGAGTCGTTACCCCATAGTGGTATCCCATCCAAAATAATGAGGCATGTACTCCACATCCAATGTTCTAAAATTACTTGTCCTTTCCCATACTCATGTTAGGTCGCACTAGAGTTTACCTGGTGCCAACCAATCTTTTTGTAGTTTCCACAGGATTCGTGGGTATATTGTTCATTCATTTGGTACTTTCCGTTACAATCTGTGGACATTGCTGTGATAATTCAATTTTGCTTGCTCTCTTCATAGAGTTTTATCTTTTCTCGATTCTGGCAAAATGTACTTGTTTCAAGTGACCTTGGCGGTCCAATTCCTTTGCTCTCTCAGCAGTCCAATTCCTTTAATCATCGCTGTACATGTATTGAACATTAGATGAATACTTGGCCTAGTCTTGCGAAGGAGTTGAAATATTTTTGCTGTAGCTTTTGAGTCTATTGTACCTGAAGCCTGCACATCCTGGTCTTCACTAACTTATTTTGATAAATTGGCAAGATTCACCTTTAGGAGTTGGTCTCTTTGCCATTTTCAGCATGTACCACTAGTTCTTCCTACGCATATCTGACATTCCAGGCTTAGCTCAGTGCTGCTGGTCATGTTTGCCTATTATTATGTTCTCTCCCTTGTGTGAAATGTGAGTTCATTAAACTGTCAGTTGTGCCTTTTAGTCATAATAAGAAGTCCTTTTTTACCGTCTTATCTTAGTCATGTTGGTGTACTCGGTGCTGCCCTCCACCCTTATGAACTCCAACTGCCGTGGATGATCTGATTCGCGTTTGGATGGCCATACTCGCTTACTTGGTTACACTTTATGCAATCAACATACAATGGGAAGAATAAGCAGAAGTAAGATGAGATGGGGATGAAGAAGAGTTTCTCAAGTCTATAGACGGGGTAAACCATGAAACATACATCGAGAGAGGTCACCACATAGTGAAGACACTGTCCAATATATATAGTGTCATGCATAAGTATACTTGACAGTGATAAATTCTCTGGAGCAAAAACTTCAACTTGAAAGCATTTAATTTGAAGAACACATGATAAACTCATTCACTTTGGGCAATCTCATAATATTCAGAATTTTGTCTTTTAGCAAAAGGAGTTTTTAGTATGGAACTTACCACGACATATGAAACCATTTCTAAACTTCACAGCTTACATACATGCAGGTGCACATGCATTAAGCATAAATGATCCCTTCGATGCTAACTAAAAACATGTTAATAGTCTGATAATTTACTCTAGCATTCAAGCGGTTGCCAATTCTCCGTTGTATGCTACCAGAATGCATGGTGCACCATCCAAGTGGGGTCTGTTATGTACCTCATGAAGTAATTAAATGTTTTGAGAGAGAGAATTCTATTGAATTTGGGGCACTATTTTGACCTACTACGAGGAGTGATTTATTCCAGTAAACAGGAAGAAAGGGAAATTAGAAAGAAGCGTTTAGAGGTTAGTTAATCTTCTCAACCAGTTACTTTATATATACAGTGATATTACAACTCAATTTTATACAAATCACACTCTACAATATAAATAGTGCATTCTAATACTTCCACTTAAGCTGGATCATATATATCTTACATGCCCAACTTGTCCAATGAACTGTATATGAACATCATCAAGCAGCTTGACGAATAGATCTGCTAATTGATTTACTGAAGCTACACGAAGAGCCTCTATAATCTAATATCCAACCATCTTCTCTCGGACCAGATAACAATCAACCTTGATATGCTTTATGCTTTCATGAAAGATAGAATTCACCGTAATATGGATTACCGTCATATTTTCATAGTATAACCACATAGGCAAAGGAACTGTGAACTAAAGTTGTGTCATATGATCCTTTATCCAAACTAACTCACACATGACATTTGCTATGGCCCGAAACTTTGATTCTGCACTTGATCGAGTGACGACATCTTATTTCTTACTCTTCCATACCCCAAGGTTACTATCAACAAATACACAATAGCGTAGGATATATATTCTGATAATAGGTGATACTGCCTAATTATCATCTGAAATGGCAGTAACTCTACAATGTTCATAGTTTGAATATACGAGTCTTCTGCCTAGTGCACCCTTCAAATAGTGAAATTATCCTTGGTGCAATCTCCCAATCGCCTGTTCACAATGTTTCCATAAACTGACTTACTACATTCCTTGTGTATGCAACATTTGGTTGAGTCACAATGAGATAATTTACTTTTTCTCACAAGCCTCTTTTTTCGTCTGAGATCATCAATTGGTTCCTCTAACCTGATAACAACTTAGAGTTTGGATTCATAGAAGAGCTAACTGATCGGTATCTCTACAACTTGATCTTTGTAAAAATATCAAGTACATAATTCTTTTGGTAACAACACAATGACTTTTTGTGATCAAGTTATCTTTATAGCAAGGAAGTAATGCATCGATCCAAGATCCTAAGACGTGAAATGTCGTTTCTTGCATGCCTTCAATGCTACGATCCCTTCAACATTATATCCATTTATCGTTATGTCATCAATGTAGACAAATAACAAGATACTCTTAATGTTGAAGGGATCGTAGCATTGGAGGCATGCAAGAAACGACATTTCAAGTCTTAGGATCCTGGATCCTAAGACTTGAAATGTCGTTTCTTGCATGCCTTCAATGCTACGATCCCTTCAACATTATATCTATTTATCGTTATGTCATCAATGTAGACAAATAACAAGATACTCTTAATGTTGAAGGGATCGTAGCATTGGAGGCATGCAAGAAACGACATTTCAAGTCTTAGGATCTTGGATCGTAATCTTCCGGTGTAGTCTAAAATCTTAAACCATCATAACAAATCTTACAAACATGCCCATGGAAACTGCTTTAGGCTATACAGAGATCACTTCAACCGATAAACTTTCCCAAATAGTCCGTGAGCAACTGGCCTTGTTGGTTGCTCTATGTAAACATTTTCATCAAAAATTACAAAGAAAGGCATTCTTAACGTCGAGCTAATGTAATGACCAAATGGTGGGTAGCGGCAAGCGATATATGAGTTGAATGGAAGTCTTCTCAGTTATTGGAGAGAATGTGTTCATACACCATAGACTGAAAAATAGCTTTTGGCTACACATCTAGCCTTCAATCGGACCAATGTGCCATTAAGATTCAACTTTGTAGTGCACACCCATTTGTATCTTATAACAGAGATAGCATAACCTAAAGTACTATTCTCCTCCAATGATGTCATTTTTTGCTTTCATTGTCGTTAGCCATTCTCGATGTATAAGTGTTTTTGACAAGAACTTAAGCACGAGGTAAGATTTGATAAAAGATGTAAAACATGATAACCATGAGAACGATATGCAAATGATAATAATTTGTATAAGGGATGAGTTGTACAACTACGGTTATCTTTCTATAAAGCAATCGAAACATTAAGGTTAATAGATCAGACGACTCAATCATTGAAGAAGTTTGAGTGGGATCAACGGAAGTGGGCACAACATCCGAAGTCGGCACAGAAACAAAAGAGGTTTTGGGGTCATCAATGATACACCTGAATTGGTTTTTCTTGACCTTGTTTCATATCAGTCTCCACTATACCTTAATGGTTGGTTTTTGCAACTGACTTATTTTTAGGAAGAAGAAAGAATGGGAACTCACCATTGGATATATAATTGTCTAAGTATCATGATTCTGAAATGTGATATACAAGAAGGAAGGATGAGGACTGAAAGAAAGACTTTTGTAGACACAATAAGCAGTTTGGTTTGTGGATAGAAGTACATGTATCATTTTGTGTATGAGAATAGCCAAGAAAAATGCAATTTAATGGTTGTAGATCAAGTCTGTGCATGTTGGTTTAGAATTATATATATAATATACACACTCAAATATGTGTGGGGTAATAGAAAATAACGGAACATCTAGAAATAGCAAAGGGTGCAAAATCTTATTATCAAGAATAGATTGTTGGATTTTGGATCACCCCAATATATGTTATGATGATTGATTACACTAATGATTTGTATAGTTATAAGGAAGCATATGATGATGCTCAAGGCTCTACGTTGCACTATACATTTATGCCAAGGACTTGGATTTAATCAGTACATCATTCAAACTTGAAGTGCTTATATTGATTCTATGATGTATTTTTATTTTATTTTTGTCATAGATGATTTATAATGCCTTGATGACAAACACTTCCATCAAATAGGATTTAAGACCCAAAAATTCTTATACCTTTGAATCATGTCACACTGATTCTAAGTCCTTGATTTCTAGTATTATTATTTCACCAATACTTAGCAGTCGATTGACACATATCTTCTCCTAGATGTTTTGATTAGTTTATTAATGCATTTAGTAGTCGACGAATACATCATAATAAGTTTCATTGATTTGTTCTATTAATAGTCTAATCTGGATAGCAATTAACTAACACGGCTTTTAGCTTTCAATTAATGAATGGATTAGTTGACTAACACACATTTGCGTAACTTTAAATTTTTACCATTAGTTGACTAATATTTTTTCTAGGTGACTAATACATATAAGAAATTTTCTTTGGCTTGAACCAGTGGTTAATTAATTTTGTTGCTAGTCGATTAATAATTTCGTTTTCTTGCTATGTTCTTTTTAACTATCCCTTGAATATGTTGCAATAGTCATATTTTAAAAAATTTATGTATTGTGTATTGTGTGTTATTGGGTGTGTGTGTAAAGAAAAGAGAGGGTTAATATAAATAGAAGTGATAGCCATTCTTTGGGGCTAATCACCATTTTCCACCCAATTCTGCATGGTATCAGAGGCCTAAAACAAAAAAACCCTAAAACATCAAAACCTAGCCCCCCACCCGTCGCTGCCGCCGCTGCGCGCCCGCCGCCCGCCGCCGCTGCGCGCCCGCCGCCGCCGCCGCTGCGCGCCCGCCGCCGCCGCCCGCCCGCGCCCGCCGCGCCCGCCGCCGCGCCCGCCGCCGCCGCGCCCGCCGCCGCGCCCGCCGCCGCCGCGCGCCGCCGCCGCGCGCCGCCGCCGCTGCGCGCCCGCCGCTGCGTGCCACTGCTCTTCTTCCCCTCTTTTACGCCCTCTTCTAGCCAATACAAAGCCCTAACTAGCCACAAAGGAGAATCCAAAAAACCCCTAACCCTAGATCTATGGTAGAGTCATGAAAAGGACTCCATAGATTTACGGTTAGGGTATGACCTAGAAGAGGAGGAGGAGAAGTAGATCTGCGGATCTAAGGAGGGAGAAAGGAGAGATCTGCGGATCTGGAGAGATGGGGGACAATCTTACCTCAGCTGACATGAAGGCCTTCATTGGAGAGATAACGAAGCTGCTTGCTTCGAAGGAGTTGGAATCCTCGAGTGGATCGATGCCTTCACGACCCGTGCAGAAGCTGGAATTGATGCCCAATGATGTGAAATTGGAAGGGACAACGAATTACCTCAGTTGGTCCAGGAGGGTGCTTCTCATTCTGAAGTCGAAGGGGTTAGAAGGCGTCGTTCTGGGTTCATGTAAGGAACCGGTGGATAAGACTGGGGATGATTGGAAAGTCTGGAGCACCACCAACTCACTGGTGGCTGCTTGGTTGATGACATCGATGGTTTCACCCATTGCTGGGATGGTGGAGGCCATAGAGAGTGCTGCGGGGATATGGAGTATGGTGGAGAAAATGTATTCTGGAGCAGGGAATGTGATGCTCATGATGGAGGTTCAGGGCAAGGTCGACACCTTGAAGCAGGGGGAGATGTCTATTCTAGCCTACTCTGCGGAGTTGAAAATGCTGTGGTCAGAGTTAGACCACTATGACCATATTGATCTGCCTGATCCTAGGAGTGCTGCGATACACAGGAAGTGGGTGGAGCGTAGGCGTGTGACACATTTTCTGAGGAACCTGAATGGAGATTTTGAGGTCAGGAGGGCGAGTATGTGTCACTTATCCTCCATCCCATCTCTGGAGGAGGCCATAGCTGCAATGGCACAGGAGGAGACCAGACTGAGAGTTATGAAGGATGAGGGTACTCAGGTCACTCGGGCTGCACTAGCTGTACCGGCAGTGGCAGCAGTGAGCGAGGATCGAGAGTGCTACACCTGTGGGGGTGAAGGGGCACCTGAGCTTTAACTGCCCACAGAAGGGTAGTGGACGAGGACGTGGCACAGGAGGCAGAGGAGGAGGTCGTTGGGGGCGTGGAGGCCGTGGACGAGGTCGTGGCGACCCACGGGCCAACTTTGCTACCGCTGATGGACGACAGGAGACAGTGATGATTGAGGCTACGCCAGCTGAGGCTTCGGATCTAGAGCAGCGGAGACAATCCAGGTCTACTACTGAGAGCTCGGAGAGTCATGCAGACCAGACTAGGGATGTTGCTTCGCCATTCGGTAACTTTGCCCACTTCGCTTACACAGGATCAGGTAACCAATTAGCCCTTTCATGTAGAGATCATATAGAGTGGATTATTGACTCAGGTGCATCTAGTCATGTGTCAGGTGCATATAGACAGTTTTCCACATATAAACCACATACCATTCATGAAACTGTTCAGACAGCTGATGGCACATCCCAACCCATTAGAGGGATTGGCACTATTCAGTGCACTCCCTCCATACGCCTCTCTTCAGTCCTTCACGTCCCATCATTTCCAGTCAACCTTTTATCTGTTGGCTCTATTGTTGATGATCTCGACTGTAACATTACTTTTGACTCTACTCATTGTGTGTTGCAGGAAAGGAAGACTGGGAGGAGGCTTGGGACTGGCGTCAGGCGTGATGGACTGTGGTATCTTGACAGAGCTAGTGGGGATGCTGCACTGGCTGTCGTTGGTGGAGAGAAGGAAAGGGATGTACTTTTATTACATTGTCAGTTGGGACACTTGCCTTTTGATATGTTGAGTAAAATGTATCCTGATATTTTGAATAGAGTGAATGAAATGAATTTGAAGTGTGATGCATGTGAATTTGGGAAACACACTAGGACATCATATCCTAGTGTGGGGATGAGGAGTGTAGAGAGATTTCATCTCATTCACTCAGATGTTTGGGGGCCCTGCCCAGTGACTTCAGTAAGTGGGTTCAGGTGGTTTATCACTTTCATAGATTGTCATTCTCGGATGACATGGCTTTACATGATGAAAAACAAAAGCGAAGCGTTGAAGTGTTTTCAGGACTTCCATAGAAGTGTCAGAAATGTGTATGAGGCCAAGATCCGTGTCTTGAGAATGGATAATGAGACAGAGTATGTAAACAAGGAGTTTGCATCTTATCTATCTGAGAGTGGGATAACTCATCAAACCACTTGTCCCAACACCCCTCAACAGAACGGAGTTGCTGAAAGGAAAAATAGACACTTGTTGGAGGTAACTAGGTCACTCATGCTCACCATGAATGTACCTAAGATATTGTGGAGTGAAGCAGTGATGACAGCTACCTATCTTATCAACAGGATGCCTTCGCGGATCCTTGGAATGAAGTCTCCATGTGAGATTCTTATGGGAAAGAACACTTTTGTAGTTCCACCAAAAGTGTTTGGATGCACATGCTTTGTGAGGGATCATAGACATTCTGTGGGGAAGCTGGATGCTCAGGCAATTAAATGCATATTTGTTGGGTATCCTTCAAATCAGAAAGGCTATAGGTGTTGGAGTCCCTCAGAAAGAAGGCTGTTTGTGAGTATGGATGTGACGTTCAGGGAGACTGAGCCTTTTTATGGAGGACTGACATATTCTACATCAATATTTGATACTGGTGCCTCTCCAAACACAGTAGGAGTTGGTTGAGAGGGGGAGACTGATGACAGGAGGGTAGTGGTTGGACTTATTCCGTGTCCTGTCGGGCTTACTGGTACTGGTCCTGATAGCATGGAGGTGGAAAGGACCTTGGTGGAAGAGGAGGAAGACAGGTTGTACGGCAGGAAATATAGCAGGAGACAGAGGGGTAGTCATGGCGATGGAGAACAACAAGAAGACATCTCCCCCACTGAAGAACCACTAGCTCCACAGCCACATGTCGAGATTGATCAGTCTATCACGCCTGCTCGAGTCCCGACTTCCTTACTGCCTTCCTCTCCTAACACGGATGGTAACCTTTCTTTGCCTTCCTCTAGTTTGGATCTTCCACTTGCATCTCGTAGGGAGCCTCGTATCAATGCCGGCAGGCCTCCTGTACGGTATGGATATGAGACTGATATTGCTAATCATGTCTCCTATGCTTCTTTACACTTGCATATATGGCTATCATTGCATCCTTACAGTCTATCTCTATACCAAGTGATTGGCGAGTGGCAAAGCAACATCCCCAGTGGAAGAAAGCAATGCTCGAAGAACTTGAAGCACTGGAGAAGAACAAGACATGGAGACTTGTCTCACTTCCAGCAGGGAAGAAAGCTATGGGCTGCAAGTGGGTATTCACAATAAAGCAAACTCCAGAAGGGAAGGTGGACAGGTACAAAGCGAGGCTGGTTGCCAAGGGCTACAGTCAGACTTATGGGATTGATTATGATGAGACATTTGCCCCAGTGGCAAAGATGAGTACTGTGAGAGTACTGGTATCCTGTGCATCGAATTTTAGATGGAAATTGCATCAGTTGGATGTAAAAAATGCCTTCTTGCATGGAGACTTACAGGAGGAGGTATACATGGAGATTCCACCTGGCTTTAGCACACAACAGACGATGGAAAAGGTGTGTAGACTGGACAAGTCTTTGTATGGGCTGAAGCAATCTCCAAGGGCATGGTTCGACAGATTCAGGCGTGCAGTCATCATTATGGGCTACAAGCAGAGTAATGGTGATCATAATGTATTCTGTAGACATTCAGGACAGCGGATTACCCTTCTGGCTGTGTATGTTGATGATATTATTATCACTGGAGATGATGAAGAGGGAATCTCTCACTTGAAGGTAAGGTTGGCGAGAGAATTTGAGGTCAAGGACCTTGGACAGTTGGGGTATTTCCTTGGACTGGAGATTGCCAGGTTCAGGAAGGGTATCGTTCTCTCACAGAGGAAGTATGCCCTGGATTTACTGGCTGAGACTGGTATGTTGGGGTGTCGTCCAGCAGGTACTCCTATTGATCAGAATCATAGGTTGCATTCACAATCAGAGGAGCCAGTAGACAAAGAAAGGTACCAGAGACTTGTTGGATGCCTTATCTACTTATGCCATACCAGATCTGACATTGCCTATGCTATCAGTGTGGTAAGTAGATATATGCATGATCCTAGGACTGGACATATGGAGGCAGTCTTAAGGATACTGAGGTATCTGAAGAATAGTCCAGGAAAAGGCATATTATTTGGTAGTCATGGTCACATGAATGTGACAGGCTACTGTGATGCGGATTGGGCCAGTTGCTTAGATGATAGGAGATCGACCTCGGGCTACTGTGTGTTTGTTGGGGGCAACTTAGTCTCTTGGCGCAGCAAGAAGCAGGATTTGGTGGCTCGTTCCATTGCAGAGGCAGAGTATCGTGCTATGGTGCTTAGTACCTGTGAGATGATCTGGTTGAGATCACTTCTACATGAGCTACGCCTGTTGAGAGAAGGACCATTGCGGTTGTTGTGTGATAACAAGTCAGCAATTAATATTGTCAACAACCCAGTGCAACATGATAGAACGAAGCACATAGAGATTGACAGGTTCTTCATTAAAGAAAGATTGGACAAGAAACAGTTGGAGATCTCCTACATTACTTCTGGACAGCAACTAGCTGATTGCCTTACAAAGGGGTTGAACTCTAAAGGAGTAGAGGATGCTTGTAACAAGATGGGCATGATAAATATCTTTTGCTCATCTTGAGGGGGAGTATTGTGTATTGTGTGTTATTGGGTGTGTGTGTAAAGAAAAGAGAGGGTTAATATAAATAGAAGTGATAGCCATTCTTTGGGGCTAATCACCATTTTCCACCCAATTCTACATTATGATAGTTAGAATCAACCTCTATTTTAGGGGTGAGCCCTAAGAGATTCAGTACTCTTGGCCTTGGCAAAACTTTTGTTTTCATTTTATTTCTAAGCCAAGAATAGAAGAAACTATGTCCAGAAATTTTGTTCTTTTAAGTTCTTATTATAGGGAACATCATTCTTCTACTTAACCATCTTTTGATTCACATGCACATAAACTCAAGGCTATATTAGACAGTGTACTTGTTTTATTGCAAGGTTTCCCTTAGGTGCTTAAGGAGAAGTTGCTTTCTGGTTTTGAGAGTGTTTTAGTCTCAGTGTGTTGAGACTGTGTATACAATTGGTAAAGGTTGTTTGTCAAGTTGTATGATTTACTCTTACGGTTTTGCAAGAAGATAATGAAAATCTTAAGCGATGAAGTTTGGGGACCGAAGTAGGTCTGGAGGACTGAATCGGGATAAATTTCATTTCTTTGTGATTGATACATTGACTGGTTTGTATTGTCTATTATTTCTTTATATTGCAATGGTTTCAGCTATTTTCAATTTTCACTGCCTATTACTACAATATTTAGTTGTTTCTTCTGATTGCTAATTGTCATTAGTTAGTGTCTAAATCCATGCATATGGATCCAACAATTGGTATTAAAGCTCAGTGAAGAATGGCAACAACCATTGGATCATCATAATTGATAATGGATGGAGTGAAGATATATCATCATCTTAGCATAAACAACCGTTGGTATCAAAGCCTTCTACAACGTACTCTCAATGAACAAAAGCGGAGAAAGCATAGGCAACCCTTGATTCCATGGCTATGAATGCCTTATCTATACCATGGATACCAATGAGTTAAACCGCGTATCTACATTTACCTCGATGCATCAAATGTCACCCTCTTGAGGTAACACATAAGAGAACATGTAAGGTTAAATAATCTAAGATATTTGTTCTTGTTCATATGTTTGAGTCATTTAAGATGAAAGAGGAGGAGACAATCTCGGAGGTGTACATGCGTTTCACCGATATAACACATTACCCTATTGCATTGGGAAAGAGTTATACACAATCCAAGACAATTCCTAAGATTCTTCATACTCTTACTCCAGATTGTGAGAAGAAGACGATGATAATTTGTCATGCCCTGCAATCCGGGGTCTTAGTATGTTTCGCAAAGGAATGGCATGTTTCGCAATTAATCAGTGAAAATAATGTAGACACGAACATAGATGCAACAAAATGCTTAACAAAAATTTCATATATATATATATACACGAGTTTTCAAAATCATATACCCCACATCATCCACACCCTAACAAAAATATTTACAAGAGATGCCGTGGATGCATCTTTTACCTCTGGATAAAAGTCAGCGGTCTTCGTCGTAAAATCTGAATCCTTAATTACTAGGGCCTCCTCTGTCTCAGGCTCAACACCTAGTGGTGCAACGAAAACGAAGACCCGCCAGGTAAATCACAGTAATTCTAAAATTTTGGAATTTAAACTTGTGAGTATGAGTAAACATTAGCTAGAAAGCATTAACTGAGAACAGATAACATGACAATTAATACTTTCTATTAGGCATGCACTGGAATTTAAGACACTATGCAACTCAGTTGATAATTTAGAGCGATACTAACATGGTCCAATCAATTTATGCCAAACTTAGACTGTGAATCATATTAGAGAGTAAAGTAAGCAACCAAGGAGTCTAACTCAGTAGGCGCTCACCTGGGCCAAGCCCAAAATAGGAACAGTAGGGGCCATGTGCCCAAAAAACAGTTGGAACTCATTAATTAAGTCCAACGATACATTAGGGTCCATTGGATTCATGTTGTGACCCGTCTGGAACACCTGATGCGGTCAAGTCAATAGGAGCGTGTCACCAGTTGCTCTTGCACTCTTACTAATATGATTTACCCCAAAATAACGAGTCTGAAGTGCAAAGTATATGTCAAATGTTCATCTCTCAGTGTCTTAGTGATACAATACAGATGTAGTTCTAAATTAGTATTATTTTAAAACATGATTTATAAAATAAAGCTTTGAATTAAATTTAAGGCCACACTGAGTCTAATTCATACGATGGTGTGCTATGTCATTCCAGTTCTAGTCATATTTTCAATATTCTATTTTATTAAGTGTATTTCAACAAAACATTAACAACACATATATTCCAATGGCTCTTCAATTTATTTTAGTTCACATAGCGCACTCAACACATCAATTATTTCCAATGTTATGTGCAACTGGGTAAAATTATACTATAATTATCTAGAAAACATGTAGTATTTAGTAATGGAAACAATGAAACATTTATCATACTATAATGTTCACTAATTTAAACATTTAACATGGAGCATGTCTGAGTCATACTATTTTAAACATGCATTAAGAAGCATATATATGACAGACAACAAGTAAAATATTCTAACATGCTAATAAAACTAAAACTGAAATATAAATAAATAATTTGAGCTGACCTGCATGTAGATGAATCAACTAGTGCTGTGCTTTAAGGTATGATGGATGGACAATGGGGGATGAATAACTGTGATGATCTGAGTTAATTTTTATCATCGACCGTGTTCTGGGACTTAGTCATGTATTCATGGTTTTATATGATCCTTCAGGCAGTAGCCCATGATCGTATATGTGGTAAACTATGATCCTTTAGGCAGTAGCCTGGTGTATGATCCAACAGGCAGTAAATCCCATAATTCACACGGCCTTCAGCGGCCAAACCCTTGTTTTCAGTCATTGGGTAACTCAAAAGGCTAACTTCAATATTTATGATAATCTCTGAGATTCTCATACTAACCCATGGTTATCACTAAGCCTCAACATCAGCAAACCTTCATTCAAACCAGTGTGTACAACCACCAATTAAGAAAACGATACTAAAAATACCTAAAAACAGCCATGACAAGGGCCAGATCCAACAGCCAATCACAGCCTAGGGCATGGAAGCCCAAATTAGTCTTAATTAGGTCAAAGGAAGGCACTAAAGGGCTCAGAGGGCCTACATTGTCATGGTGGAGATTTTAGAGCTTAGGACAGTCACGACCGGGATAAGGGGTAAAACAGAGGCTAGTGCACCAACGACATGGACAAAAAGCCACAGAACAACCACGATAGTGGCATTGGGTGGCAGCGCGGGTCGTCGCCAAGCCTCCGGGAAACCCGAGTCTTGCTCAGATCATCATCACAAGTATTTATAACAAAATCTCAAATTTTGCAACCAAAATCAAAGAATTAAAATGATTTTACCACAAATCATCGATTGCAGAGGATTCCGAAGAGGAAACCCAGCTCCAACTCAAAGTCCGAACTCAGATTTAAGAGAAAAACCCAAAATTCCTTTGAAAATTATTTTTTCGTTTGAAAAACCAAAACCAAAAGCTCAACCAAGCTTAAATAGAGGAAAGAGGAGGACCGTGGAGCTTAGGGTAAGTTGTGGCTACGCCATGAAGGCGATCGGCCATGAATCGAGGCGAAGTTGAATCAGATCCTTACGATTTAGGGTGTCGATGGATTTGTGAGGAGAGGAAACATGCCTCGTGAGGTGGCGAGAAGAGGAGGCGCTTGGATTTGCTGCTGTCCGCCTCTCTTAACACAAAGTAAGAGGAGGGAGAGATGTCGGCATAAACGTTTTGCTGTTGCCTCAATCGAGAGAGGGGGCGCACGTGGGGTGAGGGGAATTAAGTGTAGCGGGTGGGCCTCGGGTTTGGACCTGGTGAAGAAAAAGAAAAGAAAAAAAAGAAAAAGAAAAGAGTGAGAGAGATAGATGAATGGGCTGGCAATTTACATAATTGAAGATGCAAATGATTTTTCGACTCTGACTATGCACGACTAGATCAAGAATCTCATGGCATACAAAGTACAACTCAAGAAGGGATGATGAAACAAAGCCATAATGAACAAATTTCTAGTGTTACATGCTTCTTTGGATATCGAAGATTCAGAAGAAGGAGAAGATGAAACAGACATCATTGCAAAGAAATTTAGAAAGCACCTTAAAGGTAAGTATGTGTCAAATAAGATTTAGGGTACCAATGGTTTACCTTTATCTTTTTATTGTCAAAAGAGGCATATGAGGAAAGATTGCCCCATATTGAAGTCAGAGTAGAAACATCAATAACTTCAACAAGCTTCAAAGACAGAAGAAGATGTTGGCAATCACATGAGATGATTTCGAATCATCTTTGGATTAAAAGGAAAATCAACAAGAGAACACACACACATGCTTCATGACAAATGTAAAGGACCGATTTTCTCCTTTTCCCCTTCTTTTCTTTTTTCTTCTTTTCATTTAACCAAAGCCCAACTCCCATTTCTTCTCCTTTTCTTTTTAAAACTCAAAACCTAACACAGTAGCTCAACCCACCCGATTACTTCCCCCCACCACTCCCCACGTAACCCCTCATCGATTCTCTCCCCCTTTTCTTTCGGGCAAAACCCGGTGCCCCAATCCCTCTTTCTCACTTTCTCGATCTTCTTTTGGCGAGAAGGAAACCCCTCACCGATCTAAGCCATCTCTCGTTTCTCCACCCCACCCGACACCCCTGCCACCGTGCTGCCCTTTTCCCCTCTTCCATGTGATCAAAGCGGTGCCAATCTCTCGACGCACCTGCCAACGACGGCGGTGTTGCAAATCCACCGCCTTCGCCCCTTGTCGTGTCAAATCTACCACCCTATGCCCTTTTGCGTGCTTCACAAGCTCTCTTTCTCCCCCCTCTTTATAATTTCCTTTGGTTTTCTATAGGTTTTTGGTTTAAAAGGAAAAAACTTTTCTCAAAACATGTTGGTTTTATCTCTTACTTTAAATTCGAATTTGGTGTTAATTTCATTCGGTTTTCTACTATGCCATGTAGAGCAGCTGCAGCCGCTTAGATCAGTTTTCGTTAAATTCCTTTAATTCTTGAATTTGGCTTTATATTTCCTGTTTTGCCTGCGATGTTGTTTGAGCATGGCTAGTGTATTCTTGGGAATTGGCGGCAATCCTCGCTGCTGCCCGCCCGCCGCTGTTGTGGCTGTCCCGTGGGTTGTTTTGGTTTTGTACTAGGGGTTTTCACCCCTTGCTTTGACTTGTCTTAGGGTCTTTACCCTATCGTGAGCTCATGTGGACTACTTGCCTACGGCTGCGACTATTCTTTGGGGGCACTGCTCTCTTGTCGTGACTTGCCTGTGTTTTGACCCCTTGCTGAGGCTCATTTGTAGGCTTCCTACCACGCAGTGACCACCCTTGGGGCTCTACCCCTTATGGTAATGTTTGATTAGGATCTTGACCATATTATGGCTTATTTTAGGGTTCCACCCCTTGTATCGTTGTTCTGACCTTTGTCGCAGGTCACCATTTTGGAATTTTGCCATATGTATTGGCGGAGATGTCGTGGTCGGATGTTGATGATGATGATGGCTTGGCATGGTGATTGGTGCTGGTGGCTTGATGATAAAGTTAGACTCGACCTTTGCCATGTGGTGTTGGACATGTGCTTTTGCCCTTCTTACTTGCTGGACCCTTGGGCTTTGCCTCTCAGTGTTGGCTTGGGCTTTTGCCCTAACGATGGTCGGATATTGGATTACCATCAGCTTAGATGCATGTTTGTAGAATTCTGAAAATCATCTTTGATGATCATATTTGCTGATGACATGAATAGATGGATATGACTCTTAGAACGATCGATGGTGAGAACTCTTTGAGATCATTACAGTTTTCCTTTCCCATTGTTATTTTCCCATGTTTCTGGTTGTTATATCATTCGCTACATGCTATTCAGGTTAGACTGTTATTATACCACACCAAGCATATTAGTTAAATTTGATGTGACCACTAACCTTGTTTGGAAACCTTAGTTCATAATGCATGCTTAACTAAGTGAATACTACCAATTTAGAACTACATTTGTACTATATCACTGAGACATTGAGAGATGTATACTTAACATTCACTTTGCATTACAGACTGACTAGGTTTTAGGGGTAATTATACTAGAGAGTGCGGGAGCGACTAGATCAATGCTTCTGATTACATGATCGCATCAGATGTTTCGGTCGGGTCTCATCATGAATCTGATGGATCCTTACTAGTATCGCCAGACTTAATTTTTGAGTCGCTCATGTCTTTGTTCTGGACTTAGAGCTCATTCTTATTATTTTTTGGCTTGGCCCAGGTGAGCTTTCCCATGGTACAAGGTGGACTCCTGGTTACTTATTGCACTCTCCAAAATGATTCACAACATAAGATTGTTATAACTGTTAGAACCATGATCAGGAAACTTTAAACTTCAAACTATCTTGCATGCATGTTCTTACTTTCACGTTTCTGGTGCATGTTTTAGTTGCTTGTTTCTAATACCTGTTTTTAAATTATGCTTGTATAAGCTGTTTAATTTTAAATTCTAGAATTTTGTGATTTACCATTGATTGTTAGCGGCTCTGCGTCTCATGGCACCGTTAGGTGCCACTCAGGTATATATGGGGTCCCGACATTTAAGGATTGGACTTTGTTCGGGAGAACACAGACTTTTGAGTATGAGGTTGTGAGCATTTATTTCATATATGGTACCGTATCAAACTTGTATTTTTTTATTATTCAATGAGAAATTTTGTATGCGTATTTTGGTATTTCTCTCCTCATTGTCTGTATTGTCTTCACTGGTAACTAGCTGGATCTGCATCACATGTAAAAAAACAACTACGTCCTAAGAAGTGAGGCGTGGCAATTTGAGGATGAGATAATCTCTAATTTGGATAATGCGGAATTATTGTTTGTCTTCATTGATGTTTATAGTAGATATAAGAAATTAAATAGTACTTATGAAATTTTGAAGAATGAATATGACTTGCTTCAAAACGAACATGATGTTATTTTATTAGAATGTTCTAGCATGAATGATATGTTTGATGATAATCAAAAGGTAATTCAAGAAAATAAAAACTTAATTAATGAAAGTACCATGCTTAGAACATAATGTCATGCATTGAATAATAAAATAAATAAACGTGCCAAAAATATTTGCTCTAATAAACTCAAATATAATGATAATTCTAATGTTAAACAAGTTCATAAATCTAAATTTGTACATGCTAAGCAAGTAAAGAAAAATCATGCTTATATGTATAATAATGATGCATGTAATAAAAAGATAAATTTCATTGCATATGATAAATTGCATGATAATCATGCTTATGCTAAGTTTCATAATCCTTTGTATAATATAGATTTCGAAAAACTATAACATATATGACAAGAAGGCATTTATTACTAATTTTATAAAAATATGCATAATTGTTAAAATTATACACACACACACGCATACATACATACATATATGCCTAAAGAAAAATCAAATCCTAAATAAATATGCGCTCCAATTGACTAATCCAAAGGACCTAATATAAAATGGGTACCATAAGTTCCAGAAAAGATGGAAATATTATTTAAGTAGGAATAATTGCAATTGATGTGACTCTTATTTTGATGATATCAAAAGGGAGAAATGTTAATGGAAATATCAATTCAAAAGGAGTATGCTTATTTTGATTATAATTTTTGATTTTAAACTATATATCATACCCAAGTTTGTTATCATTAAAAAGGAGAATGTTGGATATTGGATTAGACAATGTATGTTTTGATAATAAACAAACACTATGCTTGCACTAACTTGATTTGTGTAGATATTGGGATGCATATGGTGATGCTTAAGGTTCTAGATTGGAATCTATATTTATGATAAGGACGTGGACTTAATCAACATATCATTCGAGATTGAAGTGTTAATATTGATTATATGATATATCTTTATTTCTTTCTATCATAGATGATTTGTTAAGCCTTGATGACACGCATACACACTAATCAAATAGGATTCAAGACGTAGAAATTCTCATACCTTCATACTTGATTCATATCACAATAAATCTAGTTAATTCCCTGATTCCTACTATAATTAGTCGATAACAAAACCTAGTAGTCGATTGATGCTTATCCGTTCCTTGGTGTTCAAAATTTTCCTTAATTAGTTGACTAATGCAGTTAGTAGTCGATTAATATAGGCTAACAATTTTCATTTATTTGTTCTATTAGTCGACTAATCTAGACAGTGCTCACTAACATAGATTTTGATTTTTAATTAATGAGTTGATTAGTCGACTAATGCAGATTTGGGCAACTTTAGATTTTTACCTTAGTCGACCAACATGCTTCCTCATCGACTAATATAGATTAGAATTTCTTTTATTTTTGGTTTGAACCTTTAATTGACTAATATTCTTATGAGTTGACTAATAGTCCTGTTTTCTTGCTATTCTTTCATAACAAATTCATTGTAACTATTGTAACAGTCATGGTTCTAAACATTTATGAATGTTGGAATCAACCTTTGTATATGGGGATTGAGCCCCAAGATATTGAGTACTCTTGGCTTTTGCAAAACTTTTGTTTTCATTTTGTTTTTAAGCCAAGATTAAGAGAAGCCCTTTTCATAATTATGTTCTTCACTGTTCTTATTCTATAGAGCAGAATTGTTCTCTTTAGCCATCATTTGATCCACATACATGTGAATTCAAGATTATTTGAGACATCATACTCTTTCTACTGCAAGGTTTCCCTTTAGAGTTGAGGAAGGAGAAGTTGTTCTCTGATTTTGAGTGTTTCAGTCTCATGGTGTTGATGCTGTGTTTATAATTGGCAAAAGTTATTTGTCAATTTGGATGATTTACTATTATGGTTTTACAAGGAGAGATATTAAAATTCTTACGTGGGAAAAGTTGGTGTTGGAGTATGTCTGGTTGACGGAACCGGGATAAATCCTGTTTGTTTGAGATTGATCTTTTACTAGTTTGGATTGTCTATCATTTCTTTATATTGCAGCCATTTCAATTATTTTTATTTTTTGCTGCTTATTACTGTAATGTTGTGTTTCTTCTTATCGCTAATCATTGATGTTGAGTGCATAATAATCCATCCATAAGGATCTTACATAGATGATGTCATTTAACTAACATGCAGTTGGAACAGAATCTGCTCAAAAATTTAGGATCATTTTTATGAAATAACATTATACATGTTAATTTAAGTAAATGCCCATTTTTTTGTTCAATTACTTCATTTTGCTGTGGTTATTTGAATAGGTTGACTGGTCATACTGTGAGATACCAAACATAGTCCCACATTGGCTAGACAAGGGGGATAGGGGGAGTATAAATATGGGATTTGAATCTCCATTGGTATGATGCCTTTTGGAGAGAGCCCAACAACAAAACCAGTTGGGCAAGTGGGCCTAAGTGGATAATATCATACCAATGTGGAGAGTAATGAGTTGGGCGCCCATATTTATACCCCAACACCTACACCTAGTGAAAGCAGAATTGAGGTATTCCTTAACATTGTACTATGCAATATGCCTACAGATACACCAAACTAAGTTGTAATCTTAGCAGTTAACTTAAAAAATAGGAAATACTGTAGATATATTTCTAAGCAAATAAATCCATGTAGCATAGGAAAAATCAATGTAAACCCATGTTTTGATTGTATTGGACATAGTCCCAATATATCAGAATTATCAAGTTTAAATGATTTACTTACTCTTTTATTAAGCCTAGGAGGATAAGGCACCCGATGGTGCTTTCCTTGTGATAAGACACACCTGAGACTCGACGAATGACTCATAAGAAATTAACAATTTAAGTCATGTAGAGTAGGATGCCTGAACTGATTAGATTATGAAACCATGTCACTAATCCCATCATGATGATTGAACAACAATATACCCAACGTCTTTGAACCAGAGTCTTCGGCAAAAGCAAGATCTCTAGAATGAGAATCCGCTATTTTATTCTGTAGTTTCTGGCATGTTTATTTTGTGTGCAACTACTATTCTTAAGTAATGGCATACCCTTCTATATATCCCATCCCATCAAAGTTTCTTCTCCGTCAGTAATATGGAACACATGGTTTATTTATTTATTTTTTGATCCATCGGAATTTAAGGTTAAGCTCGCGCGATGCCCGCATCCACTAGTGTGGTGGCCCCTGGGGGGAGGCGGGGACATGCTGCT
The DNA here is from genome assembly GCA_030789695.1 of Scilla litardierei. Classification (NCBI taxonomy): domain Eukaryota; kingdom Viridiplantae; phylum Streptophyta; class Magnoliopsida; order Asparagales; family Asparagaceae; genus Scilla; species Scilla litardierei. The sequence goes on from CM061140.1 coordinate 19,731,934, forward strand.
GGACGAATGTCCATTGGCCACCCATGGTTTATTTCAATTGGGCTTTCGTGGCCTGCTATGATAGCACTGCCTCTACCATGACCCATACCATAAGTTGCTCCTGTAGGACCAATAACACAATCTCATCTAGCATCACGAATTGCTATTGCTGAACTGCCATAGCAATTTGAATATACAACGTTTTAACTCATGTAGCAAGGGAATTAACAGGAAATATTCTCCGAGGTAGGTTGAATCTCTTAGATAGACGGTTAATTGTTAAACTCTTGGTTACATGCAGTCGTGCAGATGGATATTTCGACGTGTAAAGCTCTTAATGAAACGTAGCACAAAAATCTATTTTCATTGTTTGTTCATCTAATTGGGAACAATATCTTCAGCTTCTCTATAACCTCTTGTATACCTTATAGAAATGTGAAAGAGTTCGGTCATCCTTCTTGCTTCTTGCTGTTCATGAACAACTCCTATATCAACTCAGAAGCTCTATTGAGATTATTTGAACCTGAATAAAGCTCTGTCAAGCAATCTCATCGCTGCTTGACAGTCGCAGTGCGTGACGTCATATCCTCCACCTGTAGCTCCATGTTGTTCACCATCTGGTTATAGAATTGAGCATTATTTCGCTTTCATTCATCTGTCTTTAGATCCAGAGGGGCATCACCAAGATGCTTGTCTTTCTCCCCAACTGATAATATGATTCTTTACAAGTCTCTGTCACGGTAAGAAATTAGTGTCCTCTGTCACTAATTGTCATTCTGTGATCTTCCCAGACCACGGACAAACTCCTGAACAATTTATCTTACATCAGATTTTGACTCGTCATTCATATTATACATCCACTCAATTCAATGAAGATCTTTCCTTGATAGCTTATTAACTAACCCAAACATACATGTTTCTCCCTTAGGATACGAGATACATATCAAAAAATTAAAACAAATGAAACCTGAAAGCCTATGTTTTTTTGTTTCCTTAGCTTTAGTATATTGCACTGTAAATTAAGTATAATCATCTTTTGTTTCTATTTTTTTTCTGATTTACTGTTGTCGATTTGAAACACTACACAGGTAATTAAGAGAACGAAGAAAAGAATATGAGGAAGAACGGAGATGTCATTGGAAGGGGGTTAAGAAAGTCAGGATGATCATTGAAGGGGGCTAAAGATGCCGAAGAGGTCCATCGGAGGGGTGGACTACGGCAGAGTGGTTGTTGAAGGGGGCTAATGACATCGATGATGTTGTTGGAGGGGTCTGAGGAAGTCGGTGACGTCGTTGAAGGGTGCTGCGGAAGTTGGAGTTGTTAGGGTGCGTTGGGGACATCACAGATCTGGCCAAATCTACTCATGCGAGGGCAGATGTGATCCGAGTTGGTTCGATCTGGTAGTGGGTTGTGAGGAAGCTTTGGGAGGCTCTATCGGGACTTAAAACAAAGACGGGAACAAAATTGGTTCGTGACGGGGATCGATGGGTTCGATGGCTCGAGCAAATTATAGGAGAAGATTAGTAGTTGGGGTTGGGGCTAAAGTTAATATTAGGGTTTACATAGATATAATGGCTCTGATACCATGTAAATAGGAAGACTGGGAAATTAAAGAGAACTCTTAACCATATGCTTTATTATATAGGTTGATATTACGACTCAATTTTGCACAAATCACCATTTATAATATAAATATTATATTCTAGAAATTCCTAAATCATTTTTATATGGTACTTACACTTTCTGCACGTTAATGAAATCTCTTGGAACTTTCACCTTTTCTTAAAGATTTATTATTTTGGCAAATTTCAAATTTAGAACAAAATTCGTACGATTTTAGCCTAATGATGTATTTATTTTTCTTCATCAATGTTTGAACTGACTAGGAAAATCAGATCATAAATGACATTTGGTACTTTATTTCTCATGCTGGGCCATCTTCATAAAATATGTTTGCCTTGTTGAATTTGTTATCTATTTGGTGAAGCCGCTCCACAAGTGGATAAAAACTATCCAACTCCGGGTCTTTTCAAATTGTTGTATTCTACCTTTCACCGTACACCACAAATATATGAGTTCAAGTGCATCACCTTCATTTGCTATCGAAGATACACTTCATTTTATTTCAGATGATATAGTGTTTTCTCCATATATATGAATTTCTGTTGGGACTTAATTATATGATAGGGTGTTTCTTCGCATTCTGTTTTAAACATTTAATGCACAGATGAGCGGTTTAAGGAGCAGCGAAATCTCAGTTACATTTCAAAGTGGATAAGAAGCTCAATTAAACAATACGACAATTTTGATGATTCAATGGAAGGACTGCGAAATTTCTTTGAAGAGGTTGATGTTTTATGTTAATTGCTTAGGTTCAAATTCTAAACTACTCTTGAAAGTACTCATCCTATCCTATTTGCAGAAAAGGTTGAACCAGAAAGTCAGGGAATCCGAGTTTGTTACATCTGATATTGATGTGGATAGTGCAACAAAGTCTGAACTGAATTTGAAAGAGGTAGACACACAACAGAAAAATCAGAAACAAAGGAAGCTCAATCCTCGTGGGAGAAGGAAGATAATTACTGACCATAATGAATCAGGACCAAAAACTTCTCCAAAGAATGGTTCTCCTCTCCCAACAATAAACGGTGAGTACCTTTCAAAGGCAGCAGGTGAGGCAAATGATACACCCTTGAACAGCCACAGAGAGTACATTGACTTGGAGTGCAGTTCCGTTATATCCAGGTGACCATGTTTACCTATTTTGATTTGCTATAATAATTGGGTTGTTTTGGCTTGACAAGATTGTATCCTCTGTATGAAATGTAGGTGTTCTGCATCAATGCGCATACCCTTGCCTAGAAGCTCCTTGGATCAATCCCCACTCAGTGACCAAATTGACAGATGGGATCAGATTTGTAAACCAGGTGTTTTTTCTGCTAATGGCAATTCATTTCCAAGAACAGCTGAAACCTATAATCAGATTCCAGATAGACAAAACTTTTCATGTTGTACATCAATTTCAAATGGAATTATCAGCCCTGAAAGAGTGGTATATTTGGATCTCAGCGACATTGAACATGAATCATCACTAAATAAGAGTGTGAATTCCTACAACCAAAGAAAAAGAAAGCAGATCTGTACACGCGATACAATCTCCAAGAAGATAGGCAGCCTCAGCTATCCTAATGCAGAATCGGGTTACCCGTTTGACAGTATGAGTACCAGGGATATTTATACCTGTCAACGAATTGGGTCTACTATTGCTGACACAACAGATTGCAAACCTCAGACGCAATTGCATGGAACATCAAAGGAAAGTAGCACGGGTGTATTGCCTGTACCTTCTGATATATCAGAAGAGCAAAAGCTGCACATCTGTTGTTTGTTCTGCAAAAGTTCCTTGGGATTACGGGAGAACAATTTTTTGGTTTCATGTTCATCAAAGTCATCATCTAAAGCCTACTTATCATATGTCCTGAATAATGGCCCTAGCAATTATAGCTTATCAGAGTATCTTTCCAGGACATCAAATACTGATATATGTGTTATGGTGTCTAATATTTCATCTGTTGATCAGCGCATGTTTGATAGGTGCACCAAAGGTGCAACACAACATGACATCTGGTGTGAAGAAGACGGGTGCGTGTTCAGGACGGTCTTTTGCCCCTTCTGCAATGTCACCTGTCTAGGCGTAAAAATAAAAGCCACAGATGCCACAAATGTCCACTTACTCGATAAGGTAACATCCTACGATTAGATGCATATTTTTAGTCTGTATTACTTAAATAGCTGGTGTATTCAAATTTTTTTTTACAGTTTTTAATACAAGAATTCATTTTTATCAGATTCTTTACTGAATATGATTTTCCAAGATTTCATCTTCCCTGATAGTTTACAAGATAAGAAAGTGATGGGTTATAAGATTTATTTATAAATATTTCCTGACTTATCCATAAAATAGTTTAATCAACACAGGCAATCCGATTATTGATTAGCGGTGCTGCTGGTTGATGCTCCACCAGTTCTTGTGTTTTTGGCAGTCATATGGTATAGAATATAGATGTATTTCTTCTCGTATTTTCGTACTAACGTATTGTTTCATTTTTTCCAACTTGCTCAATTTTTTCACTAGAAAATTTGATTTTTAAAATAGAAACTTTTATTTTTTCAAACTGACGCTCAAAATTGTGAACATGAGTGTAACATGCTGAGTGGCTTAGTTCTTTGGAATTTCAGAAAATACACCTTTTTTAGTTTTTTTGAACATGAAATAATGACTTAAGTTTGGAAAGTTGAATCGCAGTTTTTTTGTTTTTCTAAATATAATCTAGATTTCCTGGAGGGGGGAGACAAGAGACTGCTCATTTTTCAATTGGAGAAATGTGTTTGGGCCTGAACATTGATTGAGTTGAATACCTTTCGATGCCTGTCACTTTTGCACCCACTGGAAACAAAAATTATCTTGTTCCTCTTTGTTTATGTTATGCAGGTTGTCTTTTTCGCAGAGAAGTTGTATGTTAAAGATGAGCAAACATCCATCAAAGAGGTATTGTAATGCATTTATTGCTATTTTGCTGGGTTGCTTTATGACTAGAGTTTTGCCAAGACATCTACTAAACCATATAATGCGATGTCTGTACTGGATAGAGGGAGCAAACTGTTGAATAATGAATGGATTTGGTTATTATAATTTTTGTATCGGTTTTCTTATAACAAACATGGAGATACACACACACACACCAAAACTCAAGAACCACGGATATGAATTTAGATCGGCTATTTATTAGATATTATATGCATATGTGTGTATGTGTATGAGAATAATGGGTATCAAATGATGTATGAGGCTTAGCTTCATATGTTACCTCAAAAGTCCTGTATTTTTTAGACGATTTGAACCGTCCAGTTTTACATTCATATTCTTAAATCTTAAAACACCAAATATTAGATAAACCCAAGGGGGTTTGCTTATTCATCCACCTGTCGCAACGTTAATGGTTTCACATGAATAAACCTGTTTGCGACAAATGGATGAAAGAGCAAAACCCCTTGGGTTTACCCAATATTTTTTGTTTTGGGGTCTTAGAATATGAAGTTAAAAAAGAACAATTCCGATTATCCAAGAAATTTGGGAATGCGTGACTTATCTAGGTCATATACAAACCTCATGTATCATATGATACCCATCATATATATGACAATAATGGGAAACATGATATATATGGCTAAGCCACATATGTCACTCTCGAAAAGTTCACCTTCCATTATTTTTGGATGATTGGAATTTATTCATTTTGATCTTCAATTTTAAAGCCCCAACACATCGAATATTGGATGAATCTAAAGGGTTTTGGCCGTTCATCCATTCGTTGCAAAAAGTTCTATTTATGTGAAACCATTAAATTTGCGATGAGTTAATGAACGGGTAAAATCACTGGTTCACCTAATATTTGGTGTTTTGGGGTTTTAAAATATGATAATCAAAATGAACAGTTTCGATCGTCTGAAAAAAAAGATACTGATGTGGCTATGTTTTCCATTATCATTTACATATACATCAAAATGATGTATATGTATTATCAACGTAGGACTATTTCTCGTGCTAAAGCATATATAACCCCACGAACAGGAGGTGGTGCATGCGCGCAACCGAAAAGGAGTGAGAACTGTTGGTGTGTGTTGGTATCGTCGGGGGATCTTTGAGATTTATTAAGTGGTGTGATAAGGGCGTATTTGTGGGTCAATTTTTGGGTGGAGTTTGTGCAAGTGGGGTGATGTGGAGTTCCATGTGGCACCCAAAAAGTATGACTGAGACAAAGGTGCCACATGAAACATCTTCACCATTTGTAATATACCCCGTGCACACATGCACGTGGACTAAAAAACGGTCGGAAAATGGGGGTAAGAAGAAAAGGTGTGGGTGTGTGGGAGGAGGGTACATGGGCAAAAATGCAAAAACCGGGGATGTATGTGCAAAATACCACACCTCCTCTCTTATCCCTCAAAATCTCATCTCTTATCCAATTTCTCTTGTCCAAATTCTGTTATCCAATTTCTCTTGATAACAACCCTCATTTGTATAACAGATATATACATCACTTATTTATTTTCTATACATTTTTCAAATGTGTTCTATACATTGTGGATGATCAACGTACCAACAATCAAGTGAATCTAACGATATTTGACACTCGATCCAGTTGTTGTAAATTTAGTAGGTTCAAAACAATAGAATTTTTTGTATCGAGTGGATCGAGGATCAAATTTTCCTAGGACTTACCAATATTTGAGGTTTTGAGATTTTAAAATGCGTACAATAACCTCGATTTTTTTAATTTTTTTTGGAAAAGTGGGTTTTTTGTTCTGTTTGCATAAAAAATTTTTATGCTGAAAGAACTAACATTAACATTATATATATATATGTATATATGTGTGCAATATGTAGGTCAGCCAATCAAGGAAAAATATTTCTTGGCTAGCATCAAAAAGTTCACTTTTACTTAATTTTTTACAATAGGAAACTTCATTTTGATCTTTATATTTCGAAAATTTTAAAACACCAAATTTCCAAAGAACCTAAGGAGTTATGCTTGTTCATTCACTCATTGCAAAACGTACTATTACTACAAAACCGTGAAATTTGCAATGGCAGGATGAATGTGCAAAACCTCTTAGGTTCCTTGAATATTTGGTTTTTTGGGATTTTAAAATATAAAGATCAAAATGAACGGTTTTGATCAAAAAAATAAGGTGACGTGAATTTTTTTTTACGTTAGCCAAGAAGGAAATTCATCCTTGGTAAGCTGACCTACATTTATTATACAATTGAGGGATGTTTTTGAATGGTGTTGCCGACTGGGACAAAAGAGTGGATAGAAAGACGGTTGGAATTGAATCTCGAGGAAACAATGTGTAAGATAAGAGTTTGTGAAAATTTTGAAGTGATGACTCTAAATTTTTTGTGGTTTTTGGGAGAAATACCTAAAATTCTTGGGTAAACTAAATCGGAAGGGAACTAAATTTTGAGGGAATTAAATTTTTGGCGGGAATTAAATTTTTTGGAGAAACTAAATTGTAATTTAAAATTTTGTGTGGAACTAAATATAAAGGAAACTAAAACTTTAAATTTTGATGTTACTAAATCAGTATGGAACTAAACTTTGGGGGATCTAAAATATTTAGGAGAAACTAAATTTTCTTGTGGAACTAAATTTTAGTTTGAATGTGGTTAAAATTTTTCGTTACTGGTGAATATTTTAGGGTGTCTGCAAACTTTTTGGGTGAGATTTTGAAGAGAATGCAAAATTTTTTGGGTGTAGATTTTGAATGGGTTGAAATTTTTTGAGAAAAAATTTTGAATGGCATGTGACCTGTGGTTACAGTTTGTGACTAGTATTTCTATATATAATACTCATAGAATAATGGTTATCATATGATATACGAGAGATCTCTCTCATATATACCTACGTGGTGTATTCTCCTCCACGTTATACATGAGGGACAAAAAACACATCACATGTGATACATTATACTGCATGAAGGACAATGTGCCACATGGGTTTATATGAGAGGGATCTCTTATTGTCATATGCTACTCATTATTCTCATTATATATCTACACACACATATACATGTTGGATCCTGTGGATGGCAAGCAACCCTAGAAGGGGGGGTTGAATAGTGTTGATCAAATACTAAAACTTTTTCGCTCGACGATATTAACACAAATAAATTCCTTCTAACGTTGCCTAAGAAACCAAGTAGAGTGATTGCTTGGTTCTTAATCAACAATATAATTTTAAAGTGCACAGCGAAATTTCACAGCAGGTAGTCGACTCCTTATGAGCAGTAGTCGACTCCCAGAGAATATGTTAGGACAAATAAGATTATAAATATGAATTTCAGCGTATATAGATAAAATTGATCTTTGGTGTAGATAGAAGATATAAATGTAAAGATAAATAAACACAGATCAACAATCGCAAACAAAAGGATTTTATCCTGGTTCCCCGCAACCCGGGTACGTCCAGTCCCCGACCAATTCGGTACGAGATTTCCACTATCTGCCTTGGCAAATACAAGCACCTAACTTCCCTTGTTAGGATTTCCAACGACTTAGCCTTGACCAGGATTTCCGAACACAACACCTATACTTGTCTAGGGTTTACCCTTGCCTCACAAACCGAGGACTTTCCAACTGGCAACAACTAGACTTGTCTCGTGTTCCAACAATCAACAGAATAAGAGATTTGTCCAATACTTTACAATAAATGATCGAGATTGGTAAATACACCCGATTCTATAGCCAATCAAAAGATAGACAATTTGTGTAGTGGCTTAATAGAATGATAGTCTAGATCACACAAAGATACGAGATAAGTTCTTTGTGATCTAGAGCTTTTTCAAAAATCCTTCAAATAAAATTAGAGAGAAATAATAGAGAGTATTTTGAAAAACAATTTAGCCAATAAAAATAATAATATGATCTTCAAAAAGTATTGAGAAAATATTGCAAGATCAAAACTGAAATTAAACTGGCTAGAGAGAAAAATTAGAGAGCTTTGATTCACGAGAGCTTTTACGAATTTTGATTTTCAATGTTGTTCTTTTCACAAAAGAATTAAGCTCTATTTATAGGGAAAAACTGAGATTTGAATTTCAAATTTCGTTTGACTTTTGTCTCAAAAATTTCGGAGAGAATTGCTCAAAAGATTTTAAAATTCAAATTCAAAACGTCTGAAAATTTCCAGCAGGTAGTCGACTCCCAGAGGAATCTAGGAAATTTTCATCCCTGAGAAGTAGTCGACTCTCTACTTTTGGTAGTCGACTCCCAGAGGAGTTTTTCCTGTTGTTCTAGTCAAAAAGGGTAGTTAGCTCCAGGGTGCGTGGAGTTTCACTACGAGAATTATGAAGTGACTAGAAAAGCTCTTGAAAACTATTTTGAAGATAGTTAAAAATTATTTCGAAATCATTTGTGTGTGTGTGTTGTCTATTTGATATGGCTTTGACAAATACCCTAAAAGACACGACACACTCACACTAGACTCTGAACATGTCTTCGGAAGTTTAGTCAACTTGATGAAGTGAAGGTGAGCTTCTCTTTGAGCTTCTTGTTCTGTTTCATCACTTGAGTGTAGCCATGTTCGTCTTTGTCGTGGAGTATTGATGCGTGCTTCTTGGAGTATTAGTAGAGCTTCACGAAATCTGCATACTTAAAGTGTAGTGTAGTTAGTACACTAAGCATTCATTTGGTGTGCTCATCATCAAAATCACTTGGGGGTGGAATTCAATTTCCATCACTCCCCCTTTTTGATGATGACACCCAAATGAAAAATTTGAAGTAAGACATGAATATGAATAATATTTCAAGTATACTTACTCCCCCTTCTTTGATGCGGTTCTCCCCCTGCATCGAAGCTATTAGAAATACAATTCATATTTTTGCATTTCATATATTTTTCTCCCCCTTGTCATCAACAAAAAAATAAAAAGTAATTTCTACGGAACATTAAAATAAGAGGAATTCAATTCCATATGCCTGCAATGGAGATGTTAGTTCATAGGAACAACTGAGTTTGGCATAGTAGATAACTTCATAGTAGCTAGCATCACACAATAAGAGTTATTACAAACCATAGTTTAGAGAATCATTTTTTTAAAAAAAAGAACCATTGTTTTGAAAGTTCATGAAGCTAAGGATGACCGCTGTTCTTTTTCAGTTCCTTGATCTCTTCAAGGATCATAACAAGCGTCTCCTCAGTCATCTTGTTGCTTTTCACTACGATCTCCTTGAGGTCGTCCACCTTTTGATTGAGATCTTCAAATCCTTTCTCCTGTGAGATCTTTAATTTTCCAATCTTTTTCAGGAGCATCTCCTGAAGTTCAAGGATGTAAGCAGGAACTTCTTCTTCCTCACCGCTTTCGTTTTCTTCTTCTTCACTTTCTTCATCTGAATCTGAAATGACAACCTTCTTACCTCGCCTTGAGGATGATGATCCTCCTTCGTTTGCGATTTGCTCTTCAGGGACATTCTCATCAAGGTCATGATGGAGATTCATTCTCCCAAGAGCATGAACATCAAAGACACGGGCAGGTTCTAGAATGGTTGTTTCATGATCCAAAGGCACGTTAAAGCTAATGAATAGAATGGTCAGATAGTGCCCATGAGAAAGAGTGGAGGAAGGTCTGTCAGATGAAGCTGAAAGTAGGATGGAATCCATGATGACTTTGGCCCAATTCACACGAATGTTACCAAGAATGGCATAGATGCATTTAGCTTGTTTTTCAGAAAGAATAGCATGACTACCAGATTTTTGAGTTATGTTATACGACAGAATATTAGCTAAGATTCTTGCCGGATAGCGAAGATGGCTACAAGGAAGTTTGGTCTGAAAGTGTTTACCAGGCAGATACATTCTCTCTAGGATATTCTCGTCAGTCATCTCAATTTTGTCAAGGATCATACCGGAGTATGGGATTCCTAGGGCTTCACCTAGGGATTTTACAGTTATTGCAAGTTTGGTATCCAGAACCTTAGTAATGAAACGACTTTTCACGAGATCATAATCCATGTTTGCATAAAAGAGATGAACAAGCCTAGGATAACATAGATACACATTTTCAGAGGAGAACAAATTTGCTAAGTTTTGGAAATCTAGCAGACTGTCAATACCGTAATTGATGACATCATGAAGTTTGACAAATCTTTCATGTAAGATTGGTTTCTTAGAAACTTTAACAAAATGTTCATAGGTAGTTGATTTGAAGAGATATGGTAGTATGATTTCTTTCTCAGAATCAACATCAGCAGTAGCAGTTTTTCTCTTCTTAGAGAAAGCTCCTTTGAAAGGCATCTAGATAGAGTAAAAACAACAACAAAAACTATATTTTTACACTACTAGATAACCAAGAGAGGTGAAATACTAAAGTTCATGGTAGAAAATTTTTTTTACCTCGAGTAAATTTGAAGGAAGATGAAAAATTGCTCCAAAAGTCCAAGCTTCAAGATGAAAACTCAAGAGAGGAGAGGGGAAAAGGAGGTAGTCGGCTACCTCTAGGGTTTTCTTGGGCTTTTGTTTGAAGAGGTGAAGAGATGAAGAGAAGTAAGAGCCATTAGATCTAGATTTGGGTGGCTAGGATGAGTTTTAGGCTTTAGTGGGTAAGTTGTCTTAACGGATCTTGACCCATCCACTCAAATAGAACCCAATAGGAGATAGTCAAAAAAAGAGCAACCCAGAAATTTACGCACTGGTAGTCGACTCCCTCCTGTAGGTAGTCGACTCCCTGCTGGGTTGAGTCGTTTTCTCATCCCGGAGAAGGTTTGGTCCAGGTTGAGCGTGCTCTTTTAACAAGAAATATTTTTAGCAATAAAACATAATCATACATACAAATTAACTTATTTCAACTCATTTAAATAATTATATAAATATATAAAAAGAATAAAAGCATTTGTTCCGATTCAGCCGTTTGACTTCCTGAATTTTCTTCATTGTTTTCCTCCTTTTTAGAGCACCTGAAAAATAAGCGTTTTATGGTACTCTTTGGTTTTGAGTCCGAGGAGTTAGTCTTTAGGAAACCAAACCTAATATGGTTTAGTTCCTTCATGAACAATATATTTATAATTTTTGTTAAAGTGAATCTGTTGAACAAAGTTAGTAGCGTACCTTTCTTTTTGCTGATCAGATAATCTCTTTGGTACCCCGATGCTTAAAACATTATCGTTAGTATGATGCATCCTAGTGTGCTTAACCCGTTTCTTGGTATGATGTGAATCATAGCCAATTCCGGTTTTGCTAGATGAAGCTTTTTGATTATCTATTATATTATCTAGCTTCCCTTTTCCTTTATTGAAATTCTCAATAATTTTCATCGTAGCGTCGTATTTATCTTTGACAGATACGAGAAGATTATTCAGACTTTCAACCTTTTTATTTACTAGCAAAATATCTTTTTGTAGAAGATCATTTTTCTCTTTAAGAAGACTATTTTCTTTAATGACTTCTTCTTTTTCCTTAGTCTCTCTTTTAGCAATTCTAAATGTTTTTCTATGTTCTTTAATGAGCTTTTCATGCATCTTGCATAGCTCTTTATATGCTCCCATATAGTCCAAGTCTTCATCATCGCTTGACGATGACTCATTGTCGCTAGATGAATCATGATGCGAGCTTACCTTGGAGGATGTAGATGCCATGAAGCACATGTGTGCCGTCTCTCTTCTTTCATCATTATCTTCTTCTGAGGATTCGTCGGATGAAGAATCGTCGCTCTGGTCGAAGGCTGCATAAGCTTCTTTCTTTGGTCGTCGAAACTTGTTTCTTGTATTGGTTCGTCTTTCATTATTCTCTTTGTTCTTCCCACGATCTCTGGAATCACGGTTGTTTCTTTCCAATGGACAGTCTCTCTTGACATGCCCTGGTTTATTGCAACCAAAACAAATAATACCGTTAGTGGGTCTAAACGATCGTTTTCCGTACTTACTTGTGATGAACTCTTTAAAGTTCTTTGAGATGAACGCGATGTGATCTTCTTTGTCCGTGTAGTCGGAGTCTTCTTCTTGAGCTTTGAATGCAAGATTTTTCTTCTTTGGTTTTTCTTCGATTTTCTTGTCTTCTTCAAGCTCGATCTCATATGCCATGAGATTTCCCATCAGTTCTTCGATGGTGAGATCCTTTACATTATGAGCTTCTCCAATGGCCGTAGTCTTTCCCTTCCATTCGGGTCGGAGGGATCTTAGTATCTTCATTACCTGTTCATACTCGGAAAGTTTCTTTCCTAGTCCTGCAAGCTTGTTTGTAATGTTAGTAAAACGAGTATTCACATCGGTGATACTCTCTCCTTCTTCCATTTTAAACGTTTCGAATTTTGAATGTAATACATTTATACGAGATTCTTTTACCTTTTCTGTACCTTCGTGACTTACCTGAAGAGTATGCCAAATTTGATATGCTGTCTCACATTGGGAGACTCGATTGAACTCATTTCCTGTAACAGCGCAAAACAAGGCATTCATTGCTTTTGCATTGAGGTTAGCTCTCTTCTTGTCGTCGATAGACCATTTTCCAAACTCAATGTCGGTGGGTGCGATGTACGGGACTTTGGTGATAGTCCAGGCTTCAATGTCCAATGACTCTAGGTGAGTCTTCATTCGGATCTTCCAGCTGGCGTAGTTGGTTCCGTTGAATAGAGGTGGTCGCATAGTGTTCAGTCCTTCGGAGTGAAAAGATGTTGACGCCATTACTATTGTAGCCTCGCTCTGATACCAAGTGTTGGATCCTGTGGATGGCAAGCAACACTAGAAGGGGGGTTGAATAGTGTTGATCAAATACTAAAACTTTTTCACTCAACGATATTAACACAAATAAATTCCTTCTAACGTTGCCTAAGAAACCAAGTAGAGTGATCTACGCTTGGTTCTTAATCAACAATATAATTTTAAAGTGCACAACGAAATTTCACAGCAGGTAGTCGACTCCTTATGAGCAGTAGTCGACTCCCAGAGAATATGTTAGGACAAATAAGATTATAAATATGAATTTCAGCGTATATAGATAAAATTGATCTTTGCTGTAGATAGAAGATATAAATGTAAAGATAAATAAACACAGATCAACAATCGCAAACAAAAGAGGATTTTATCCTGGTTCCCCGCAACCCGGGTACGTCCAGTCCCCGACCAATCCGGTACGAGATTTCCACTATCTGCCTTGGCAAATACAAGCACCTAACTTCACTTGTTAGGATTTCCAACGACCTAGCCTTGACCAGGATTTCCGAACACAACACCTAGACTTGTCTAGGGTTTACCCTTGCCTCACAAACCGATGACTTTCCAACTGGCAACAACTAGACTTGTCTAGTGTTCCAACAATCAACACAATAAGAGATTTGTCCAATACTCTACAATAAATGATAGAGATTGGTAAATTCACCCGATTCTATAGCCAATCAAAAGATAGACAATTTGTGTAGTGGCTTAATAGAATGATAGTCTAGATCACACAAAGATACGAGATAAGTTCTTTGTGATCTAGAGCTTTTTCAAAAATCCTTCAAATAAAATTAGAGAGAAATAATAGAGAGGATTTTGAAAAACAATTTAGCCAATAAAAATAATAATATGATCTTCAAAAAGTATTGAGAAAATATTGCAAGATCAAAACTGAAATTAAACTGGCTAGAGAGAAAAATTAGAGAGCTTTGATTCACGAGAGCTTTTACGAATTTTGATTTTCAATGTTGTTCTTTTCACAAAAGAATTAAGCTCTAACTATAGGGAAAAACTGAGATTTGAATTTCAAATTTCGTTTGACTTTTGTCCCAAAAATTTCGGAGAGAATTGCTCAAAAGATTTTAAAATTCAAATTCAAAACGTCTGAAAATTTCCAGCAGGTAGTCGACTCCCTCCTATAGGTAGTCGACTCCCAGAGGAATCTAGGAAATTTTCATCCCTGAGAAGTAGTCGACTCCCTACTTTTGGTAGTCGACTCCCAGAGGAGTTTTTCCTGTTGTTCTAGTCAAAAAGGGTAGTTAGCTCCAGGGTGCGTGGAGTTTCACTACGAGAATTATGAAGTGACTAGAAAAGCTCTTGAAAACTATTTTGAAGATAGTTAAAAATTATTTCGAAATCATTTGTGTGTGTGTGTTGTCTATTTGATATGGCTTTGACAAATACCCTAAAAGACACGACACACTCACACTAGACTCTGAACATGTCTTCGGAAGTTTAGTCAACTTGATGAAGTGAAGGTGAGCTTCTCTTTGAGCTTCTTGTTCTGTTTCATCACTTGAGTGTAGCCATGTTCGTCTTTGTCGTGGAGTATTGATGCGTGCTTCTTGGAGTATTAGTAGAGCTTCACGAAATCTGCATACTTAAAGTGTAGTGTAGTTAGTACACTAAGCATTCATTTGGTGTGCTCATCATCAAAATCACTTGGGGGTGGAATTCAATTTCCATCAATACATACAGAAGAATTTGTATGTCAGCTAGCCAAGAAGGAAATTTCTTTTTTGGCTAGCTTGTATAACCCATTTTCACCCATTTCTGATAATCAGATCTGTTTAGTTTGTTTTTATGTTCGAAAACCATAAACTACCAATTTTGGGCGTAACCTATGTGTTTTGTTTGATCATCTAACCATTGTAAAAAGTTCAATTAAGGTAAAATCGTTAAATTTATGATGAATAGATAAAGGAGTAAAACTCCTTAGATTTGCTTGAGCATTGGTGGTTTGGGTTTTAGACCATGACGATCAAAATGAATGGTTTGGGATCGAAGGAGACAATATGGGGTATGAGTTTGATGATTGTCGGGGAATTTCCTCCTTGGCTAGTGATACCTATTTTCCACACACATATACAGCGGTGATCATGTGCAAAAAATTCCTACAAGTGATCCTTCTATTCTTTTTTATAAAAATTATCAAATTTTTTTGAAGGGTTAATCCATACATATATATACTTGAAGAAAAATAATTGGTGAACCTTAAGATATTTGATTCTTGATCAAGGCATTACAAATTTAACGCTTGTAGAGCAATAGAACTTTTAAAACAATTCGACCGAGAAGTAAACCAGGGGATTTTTGATTTTTGGTGTGTGCGTATATTAACATGTGGAAAAAAATTCTATATTTTGGATCTTTACACATATCCAAAAAACTCTTTGCACAGAGTGCTTTTTTGCATATGGACATTATAGATATATATACACATATATATACACATGTGTGTGTATATATATACATATACATATACATACGCATACATATACATATACATATACATATATGGATATTATATATGTGCTATCAACATAGGAATTTTCTGCACTGGCAGCATAAAACCATCCTTTTCAAATTAGTTTTTGAAATTTTTATAAGATTGATATACACATTCTAAAACTCACCATATGACGATTTGACCTTCGATCCACTTGTTACAAAATATTCTATTGTTCTAAAGGCGTAAATTTTGCAACAAGTTGACCAAGTGTAAAATACCATTGATTCATTTTTTTGATATATTGATCATGATGAGTAGACTACATTTGAAAAAAAAATTATGGATGAGTTTACTATATATGTGCTGTTAGGGCAAGAAATTTCCTAAGCTGAAAGTTCAAAATACCACTCTTCCATAATTTTTCATATTTTTAGGTTGTAAGTTTTCTAAAATCCCAAAATCTCAAATATGGGTGAAACCTAGAGGGATTTGACACTCGATCTATTCATGACAAAAAGTTCTATTACTCTAAAACCGTTGAATTTGCAACAATCGGATCGTGGGTCAAATAGCGCTGGATTTACTTGATTATTATCATGATGTGTAGATCAATTTCGGAAAAATTTAAAAATTAAAAATTAACAAAAAATGGCTGACAGCATAATCCCATTTATCCCCATTTGTCTGTATGTGCGTACATATATATGTTTGTGTGTGGATCCACGACAATATATGACGTGCACAGATGAGTTACATGTGCAAGCTCACAAAAAAATCCATTTTTGTGTATTACTGTTTGTAATTTTTGGTAGGATTGTTTTACACAATTTAAAATCCTAAAACCCCATATACAGGTGAATCCTAGGGGCATTTGACTTTCAATCCACCCGTTGCAAAAAGTTTTATTTTTCTAAATCCGTTAAATTTGCAAAGGTTAAATTGCTGGTCAAATAACATTGGATTCTCTTGATTTTTGATGCTATGGTCATCCATGAGGTGTACAACAATTCTAAAAAAATTCAGAATTAAATATGGGAAAATGAGTTTTGGTGTGCACATGTAACTTCCATGTGCACGTTCACGTGGACATTTTTTCTTTATATAAGGATACGGGAAATATAGTATCACATGAGAAAATCCTCTCTTTTAATGGTTACAAAGTTCACACTTCACATATTTTTAGGAAGATCGGTACCGCTCAAGTTGATCTTCATATTCTAAAACCCCACAACACCATAAATCGGGTAAACCCTAGGCTTTTTATCCTTAATTTATAAGGTGAAAAAAAGTTATATTACCGCAAAACTATTAAAACTTCTAATGATCTGATGCATATGCAAATATCATAGGGTTCACAAGATTATTTATTTACATATATTTAAGGATCTGTAGTTCAACTTCAACGGTCTTGATCATTCAAAAATTATATAAAAATATCCTTTTTAGTCCCCCTAGAAGACCAACTTTCTCCTGTGATACCCTATTTCTTGTTTTATATATTTATATGATAAAAATGAGTATCATCTACCTAAGGAGGAAAATTTCCTCCTTGGTTGTGTGATACCCACACCCCCTTATTTTTTTATTTTTTTGAAATTTATATACACATGTTGGATGATCACCATACCAAAAAAGCAAATGAATCCAATGCTATTTGACCCCTTGACCTAACCTTTGCAAATTCATCGGTTTCAAATCGGTTTCAAAACAATAGAATTTTTTGTAATAGGTGGATCGGGGATTAAATACCACTAGGGTTCACCAATATTTAGGGTTTTGGAGTTTTAGAATGTGTACAACAACCTTAAACAATTCAGGGGGCAGGGGGGGGGGGGGGGGGGGGGGGCAAACCTTGGTGTATGCTTAACTTTAGTATCCTTTATATGAAACATGTTAACATAATATGGACTCTCGTTCATGTGTCGTCTGTTCCCATGATATCAAATCATGCAGTGACGTACTTGAAATGAATACACTCAGGTGTGTTTGGTACCAAATGGATATGTATTTAATTATCAGATATTTTTAACCAATACCATGACCATAGCCATATTTTTATGGATATCTGATATATATTTAAGCATTCAAAAAATACACATAAGAAATTTAATACGTAGCATATAATCCATATTCATTTGTGCTTTTAAATGGAGATCATCTTTGCACTCACATAATAGTGCGAGCAAATTTATGAAATAATTAGTTAAGATGTGTCATTGGGGATTGGGGATTGGAGATTAAGAAAATCTAGTCGAAGTTAGATTTATTGAAGACATGCCATTTAGGATAAGTGCTAAACTTCTATTAAATCCTTTTACTCGAATTTGGATACATACATCTTTAAAGATCAAATTTTATTGTACTATTTTATGTAATCTGAATTTGAATTCACGTGTAATTGTGTGTGCTGTATGAATCTAGTCCAACGCCTTTGATGGATTGCATGTACCTTAAGCAATCTAATATCTTGGATGGTTTTAAATTAGTGTTATCTTTGAAACATATATGACTCACTATATCTGTACTTTGCACAGCCCATGCTGCGCACTTGTGACGACAATCCCAGACCAAGCTCAGGTTCAGTGGAGATTGAGAAATATGCATATCATTCCCAGCATAATGATTCATTATTAATGAACAGAGCAAAATCAAAGGTTAGTCATGATTTTCTGTTATATTAACTCTCTTATTTTGGTATTGATTTTCAAATAATGTATTCTTTCGAGCAGCTCAGACTACCGAAAAAGGAACAAGTAACCTCGTCACAATGTGAAGATGACGTATTCACATAAATTGGAAGAGCATTTTGCATTGGCAATCAGTCAGGGTGTCAGAGTCCTTCGCCGATGAGAAAGCTTTTCCTTTTCTCTTGGGAGCTATGCAAGATGATCACTTGTGATATCTTTTGTTGAACATGGGTGAAATGGTTGTAATTATTTTTTTCTGTATTATTGTGCATAATGATATTGAAGTTGTGAACTGCCTAATTATTTTCAAGACATACAAGATGAAAGTTGTGTAATTGTAAAGTCCAAAAACATGTGAATGCTACATGCACAGATAGGAATGGAAGTGCTAGAGAAAACATGTATCTCATGATTTTTTGTGTATATTGCAGGACTTGCATTCTTTTTATCTTTGTGGGTCTCTTCTTTTGTTCATCTTATGCCCACACATGCACATGTATGTGTGGATGCATGCTTGCATAAAGTTTAAGCATAGCTCTTGATAATTGTCCATACAATGCTTGTGCCACTGAGGCACCTGTGTTTTGGTAATGTGTATCAGATTCTACAGGTATTGATGTAAATGCGATGGTTAAGCAATCTCTTTATTCTAATGTGGAACCACGATGTGAAATTTTTAGAATGTTGAAGTTTATTCTTCATACTTCACGATTGAAAGGCATGAAGTGTTTTTCTCTCGGCTCTCTGTAATCTATAGTCTATTTTCCAGAAGCCTGATGATTTTGCATCAGATGTTTGATCGCGCAAGACTTTTCAAAGCGGCGGATTGCGTCAAACACCTGACCGCATTGAGTCAGATGTGTGACGACGCTTTGTGCGGATGCTGTGGATTTGAATCTGGGCCATTCGGTTGATTGTTAATCAAATCGAACGACCATTGTTTGCTCTGGCTCCACAACCCTAATTATTGATATTTAAGGGCCAATACGCGCGTGCGAAGGAGAAAAGAAGCTATTTTTTGAGCCGTCATCAAGGAGCTTCTTCCTCATGCATCTTGGAGTTTTGTGGCATGATTTGGTGAGTGATTTCTATAGATTTCTATTGAAATTCTTTGTAATCTTCTTCTTGGAATTCCTCTTTTCGGGTTGAGGGATTATTTGTGAGCGCTTTTGTGTTTCTTCTCTTTTGGTGAGATTTGGGACCTCTTTTGTTTTAGTGAGAAGAGTATAAACCCAAACTCTGAAGTTATTGATGATCTCTATTGTTGAAGAAGATTGAAGGAGTCGGTGTATTCTCTCTGATCATATTAGTGGAAACCATCAGCAGGAAGCTGGACGTAGGCACTGTTAGCGGGCCGAACCAAGATAAACTATGTGTCGCTCGGTTTGTTACTTTCTTGCTTTCTGATGACTGGATATTTCATATGTTTTTAGTGGGGATTATTTACGCATTATATCATACAAATTCCCACTTTATATGTCACTTCATCATATTTCCGTTCTTTGGGTGTTTTTGCACATTGTAGGTTGAATTCCAGCAAAAGGAGCTAAATGGAGTCAAAGAAGCAAAAGGAAGAAACAAGATGAAGCGATGAGATCAAAACAATGTAGATTGAGGAGGAATCAGCTCCACGCGACCGCGTGTGGTAACACACACGATCGTGTGTAGAACATCAAGCCAAAAATGAAGCTGAATCTGAAGATCTACGCGTTCATGTAGATTATCCCACACGACCGTGTAGAACGACACGGCCCACTGCCCAAAGAAGCCCCCACACAACCGTTTGACGCGGTCGTGTGGGTCATTTTATGAAGGGCTGAACCCAGATCGACGCGATCGCGTGGATTTCCACACGACTGCGTCAGTACAGAGCCAGAAAATGAACAGTAGCAGTTTTTCTGCAATGGGCACGACACGGTCGCATGGCTCTTCCACACGATTGCGTCGATCTCCATCTCATGAAGGGTTTCGAAGGCTACTTTGCAAGCAGTCCGACACGACTGCATCGATTGATCGACGCGGTCGGCTCGGGTTTGTTTTCTGGCGAACCTGCTAGGGTTTGGGGTTCTATTTAAGCGTCTGATGCGCCGCCAGAGGGGGGAGCAGATCCGTAGATGCGATTTTGCTCCAGTTTTTACCCTTTTCTTCTTTTGTAATAGTTCTAGGAGTAGGAGTAGGTTTAGATTGGGTTTTAATCGGTTTTCCTCCATTGGTGCACTTGTGAATTGAAGATTTTGTATTGCAAACGATTGGAGCTAAGTATGTCTTCCTTGTTTTTATATTTCCTATTTGTTCCATGTTTTCTTATTGTTTCTATGTGTTTATCTCTGTGATTCTATTAATGTTTAGGGAGTAGTATTTTAATCTAGGGCATGGTTGATCTCTTTTGTGGAATGACTATGGTTTGAGCTAGTTGTGTTAGCTATTGAACCGTCAAATTAGGGTTATGCTTAGGAAGATCATTATCAACATAGATTGGTGTCCTCAAATTATTCGTTAACGCCAGTAAGGGTTGATCTTGGTGTTCCACAACCCATATGTCGATTCATACTAATTACGTCACCAACGGAAGTTGAGATGTAATTTTGAGCCCTCCTAGCATTGGCCGGAGTTCCGACCACGATAGTGGCGTGAACAATGATTTGAGAATATTGTCGAGCATCATGCACCCGTCGTGCGATGATAACCAACGAGAGTTGTCTTGGTCGCACGAGGGGTAGTCTTGTCATAGCATCATGACAGTGGACGGCATGTGATAACATAAGGGACGATCCTACCATAGCGTCACAAGAGTGGGGAGTATGTGACACTCTTAGGTTAGACAACCTCACCCTATGATCGATTTGATAACTATGCAACGAGTTCATTCCCGTGTTCTACCTACAATAGAGAGATACCTAGCCCTAAAGCCATTTCTTCTATTTTCATTCTCCATATTCCATATATCATCCACGTAGCTAACCATGACCTGGAATTGGCTAGTACTTGGTCACACAACCTCCCTGCGGACGACATGTTAGCGCTATGGCGACACCGTGCACTTGCGGTTATAAATATTGAGACTTATGCTCACGCAACACTTTCGTTACTCTTTATTTGCTTAGGTTGGTTGGATTTTGCTAATGTGGTTTATCTCTGTAAGATCGTGGCATAACGATTATTGGGTAGCTATTCGCCGGGGTGCTTCCGATGTCTGTCTTATCACATCCCCAACACAGACGTCTTTTTATTTCATATATTGGCCTATCTATGTTTGCAACTCTTGCTCAGCTTTCTTTCATCTAATTGTTGTGGTGCTGAATGGATGGCTGATGGGGTCGATTTTACTAAAAAATTTCTAGGGCTCGAGTTCCGTTTTCTCTAGCTTGATTATTTCTCCAGCTTTTATCCTTAATTTTTTGCCTTTTGTTTTGTCTTCTTTCCCAGTCTAAAGGGGGAAACCCATGCAAGAATTGCAAAGGAGGCTCTGACTTGTTTGCATGCGCTTTGGTTCAAGGCATGACGTATTGGGTTTGATTCAAACCATTGTTTTTCTAGTGTCATTAGTCGACTGATAGGATACCCGGACTTAAACCCAAAAACTGTGTTTTTTGAATTTTTCTTGATTAGTTGACTAATTGTTGGATGATGATGAACTCAAGAGAGAAAGAGACAAGATTTCTTAGCAAAAGAATAAGTCACTATAGCTAAGAGCCATGGTGCTCTATTTATATATCTCATAGTGGGGAGGCCAAAAGCCTCTAGGAGACCAAGGGTCTCTATTACTCTAAGTAATGGGGCCTAATGAATGGGTAATGAAGGAGGGGAGGCCAAAGGCCTCCCTCATTCATAACACTCCCCCTTACACATTCATCACTTCGGTCTCAGCTACTGAGGCAAGGGGTGGATACTTCTGGATCCAGAGTAAGTGTGTTTGCCTCGTTAAAAACCTTAGCTGTGGAAAACCCAGTGGGAAAACCCAACAGCTTAAGGAAAAAGAGTGCAACCCACATGTTACTCCCCCTGATCCGTACAAGCTTCAGGCTTGCAGGTCTTTCAACTGTCGCATACCAATGTTCTTTACAAGCTTTACAAAAGTACATTTAGGCAATGCCTTAGTAAAAAGATCAGCTAGGTTGTTGCATGACTGGATCTGTCGAACTTCAATCTGCTTGTCGTTCTTCTGCTCGTGCGTCCAGAAAAACTTGGGAGAAATGTGCTTTGTCCTGTCGCCTTTGATGTAGCCCTTCTGAAGCTGAGCAATGCACGCGGCGTTGTCTTCGAATAGGGCAGTAGGCTCCAGATCACCGGTCTTCAGGCCAGTGGATTGGAGAATGTGTTGGACGACGGAGCGTAGTCAAAAACATTCTCTGCTCGCTTCATGGATCGCGATGAGCTCTGCATGGTTAGAAGATGTAGCAGTAGTGGTTTGTTTTACCGATCTCCAGGAGATAGCAGTACCTCCGTAGGTAAAGACAAAACCAGTCTGTGATTTTGCCGTATGCGGATCTGAAAGATAGCCTGCATCGGCATAACCAAGTAACTGGGAGGAGGCACCTCTCTGGTAGTAAAGTCCAAGGTCTACGGAACCCTGGAGGTATCGCAGAAGATGCTTTACTCCATTCCAGTGGCGCTTTGTAGGCGCTGCACTGTGTCTGGCTAGGAGATTGACTGCAAACGCTATATCGGGACGCGTGCAGTTAGCCAGATAGAGAAGTGCACCAATGGCACTTAGGTAGGGTACTTCTGGACCCAGTATCTCCTCCCCCTCTTCCAGAGGCCGGAAGGGGTCCTTTTGTACGTCTAATGATCTCACGACCATAGGGGTACATAAAGGATGACATTTATCCATTTGGAACTTATTTAAAAGCTTCCTGGTATAATTGGATTGATGTAGGAGGATTCCACCTCGTAGGTGTTCAATCTGTAAGCTAAGGCAATACTTCGTTATGCCTAGGTCTTTCATTTCAAAAGTTTGCTTTAGCCTTGCAGATATCACATTAATCTCTGCTGGAGAGCCTATGAGATTTAAGTCATCAACGTAAACTGCTATGATGACGAATCCTTTTCCCGTTCTTTTGATAAAGATGCACGGGCAGACTTCGTTATTAGTGAATCCTTGCTGTGCAAGGAAATCACTTAGTCTGTTATACCACATTTTGCCTGACTGTTTTAGTCCATACAAGGATCTATGTAGTCTAACAGAGAATACCTCCCGAGGTATCTCTTTCATCTCTGTGGGTAAGTTAAACCCATCTGATAGTTTCATATAGATCTTTTTATCTAAATCGCCATAAAGATATGCAGTCACAACGTCCATGAGCTGCATTTCTAGGCTTGCCAGAGATGATAGGCTTATTAAGAATCTGAATGTAATAGCGTCCATTACCGGGGAGTATGTATCTTCATAATCGATACCCGGTCTTTGGGAAAAACCCTTTGCTACAAGACGCGCCTTGTAGCGGACGATCAGATTTTGTTCATTTCTTTTTCTAATGAAAACCCACTTATATCCCACAGGTCGTACACCTACTGGTGTTTGGACTACAGGTCCAAAGACTTTGCGTTTCGAGAGTGAGTCCAGCTCTACTCTTATCGCCTCGTCCCACTTTGGCCAATCATCTCTGCGCTTACAATCCGCTAGAGAAAGTGGTTCGATGTCATCGTCGTATTCAGCGACGTGAACGGCAATAGTGAACGCAAAATCGTCGACGACGACTGTGCTATGTCGGTCCAGTACCTCCCCAGTACGTACAAAGTTTAATGATGTTTCTCCTAATGTTTCCTCTGCGGGGGAAATTAGGAGGGGAGAGGTAGCTGTCCTGAGCTCAGTATCCTGTGGAGGGATAATCTTATTTTCACCAGGAATCTTCCTCTTTCGAGGAACTTTATCTTTTGAACCTGGTGGCCGTCCTCTTTTCAATTGAGGTACAGCCATTTCTGCTACGGGTGGATTGCATCCATTTATAGGGATGTCAATCCTAGCTGGAGTGTTAGCAGCAGGGACGTGTGAACGGACGATCTTCTGGTTGTCCGTGAATTTATCCGGCAATTGGTGTACTGTATTCTGGATGTGAAGGATCTTCACGATCTCATCTTCACACAGATTTGTACGCGGATCATAAAAGGACAAAGACTTATTTCCCCAATTAATGGTCTCCGAAGCTTCAGGCTTCTTGGAATGTTTGCCCAACTTTGGAAAAGTTTTCTCATCGAATTCACAATCAGCAAGACGTGCCTTAAATGCGTCCACCGTTAGGGGTTCTAGGTATCTAATAATCGAGGGTGAATCAAATCCAATATAGATTCCTAAACGACGTTGAGGACCCATTTTGGTCCTCTGAGGTGGTGCTATTGGAACATAGACCGCACAACCAAATATTCTCAAATGAGATATATCTGGAGTTGAGCCGTATGCTAGTTGCATCGGAGATAATGTATTGCCTCCAGAGGGGCGTACCCTGATAAGAGATGCGACATGCAGAATAGCATGCCCCCAAGCATCCACCGGCAATTGGGATTGCATAAGCAATGGACGAGCAATCCATTGGAGTCTCTTTATAAGGGACTCTGCTAATCCATTCTGGGTGTGAACATGAGCTACTGGATGTTCAACTTCTATACCCGTTGCCTGGCAATAGTCTTCGAAGACTTGAGATGTGAATTCGCCCGCATTATCAAGACGTAGTTTCTTGATATGGTTATCGGGGAAATGAGCACGTAACCTAATTATCTGTGCCAACAGCTTTGGAAAAGCTAGGTTACGGGTGGACAAGAGGCACACATAAGACCATTTTATGGATGCATCTATTAGTACCATGAAGTACTGAAATGGGCCACTTGCGGGGTGAATAGGCCCGCAAATGTCACCATGTATCCTCTCAAGGAAGCCAGGAGACTCTAAACCCACTTTTAGGGGCGATGGTCTCGTTATTAGTTTCCCCTTGAAACAAGGGGGGACAAGAAAATTCACCTTTCTGAAGAATCTTCTGGTTCTTCAAATCATGTCCGCGGGATTCAGATAAGATGCGTCGCATCAGAATAGATCCAGGGTGACCAAGTCTGTTATGCCATAGTTGAAATGGTGGCATTGGCTGGCACGTCTGGTGCTCAGTCATATTGGCTTCAACTGGTTGAATGTATGTTTGGTAGAGACCCGACGGGAGTCCCTTAAATATTTCGCAGATGGTCTTCTGGCCATCTTTACGAAGAGTGACATACAGGTATTCAACCTTATTTTCATCTCTAGTTTCTAAGTGATATCCGTTTAAACGGATGTCCTTGAAACTTATGAGATTTCTATTTGATCTTGGAGAAAATAGTGCATTATTGATTTTTAGTCTTGTGTTATTTAGGAGCAATAATATTGCATCACCAGATTCTTCGATTATTTTGGACAGTCCTGAAATTGTAATGACAGGACCGTCATATTTACTTATGCTATTGAAATAGCATTCATCGCGAAGGATAGTGTGCGTCGAGGCACTGTCCACTAGGCACTCATACATCATCTATATAAGCCAAAAACGAAAATTTATTGATGGAAATGTAAAATGCATACATTCAAAATAAAAGATCGTCTTTATTAAGCATACTAGAGATGAAGCTACAATTTATTCTTTGAAAAGCATAGATAAAGATGAGGCTCAATCGAGCAGGTCGTCATTTTCAAAATCCTTGGAAGTGAACTTCGTCGGATTTTCCACATTTGCCATGTTTGTTTCAGGCGGAGGCTTCTGGCTCGCCTGATACAGTTCCTGGAAGTGGCGAGGTGTGCGACAGTTTCTGGACCAATGTCCAGTCATGCCACAACGATGACATTTGTCCTCCCATGTCTTCTTTGGATTTGACACTGTATCAGTGTTCTTACGTTTCCAAGTGAAGTTTTTCTTCCCTTTGTTATTCTTGCTTTGGGGAGGAGCAATGGATGGTTTCATAGGGGCATTTCCTTTGTTCTTTCTGCCCCTCTTCTTGTTCTTCCACTTCGGGGGGTGAACACTGTCGGCTTCGGGAATAGGAGCTGCGCCTGCCAGGCGCTGGTTATGAGTGGCCAGTAAAAGGTCTCTATTCTGCTCTGCCCTAAGGAGGCAAGAGAGCAGTTCAGAGAACTTCGTGAAATTGCGTTCACGATACTGCTGCATGAGGATAGCATCTTTCTCGTGAAACGAGGTAAATGTCTTTTCCAACATGCGGTGCTCCGAGACTTCTTCACCACACAACTTCAGGCGTGAGGTGATGTTGTGAAGTGCTGAGTTGTACACAGCAACGGACTTGTAGTCCTGAAGTCGGAGGTTCTCCCACTCATAGCTGGCACGCGGGAGTATGACATCAATTTGATGTCTGTAGCGTGCCTCTAATGTTGGAAACAGCATCCTAACCTATGTTTGATCATAACAAACCCTACTGAACTGTTCTAATATGTTTGTTGAGTGTGTCACAGGTCCCTATAGTCATGATTGCTCAGGTTACACATGAACGTACTCAAGTACGTTGAAATACGGAGCTGAAACTTCATTTGGAATTACACAAGCTGATCAAACAAGAGAGTATAGCTATGAAACTCTACCCTAGAGTTAATCATAGGCTATAAATAGCATGGGAATTTTCTCAGGATTTATGGAGATTGTTTGAAGTCCAAATACGGGGAAATACGAGAAAATACTGAGTATACAAAGAAGAAACTTTTTCTACAAGTGGTGAAATGAGGTGAAACAATTCTCACATATCAATATGAAGCTCTGGGATTTTTGAGAATTATTTCAGAATTTTTGGGATTTATTTGATGCCCAAATACGCAAGAATACAGTGCAAATACTCAGAAAAATAGACATACGGCACTGTTCAAAGATACGGCTTCTTCGCAGCCCATACGGTCGACGTGGCGCAATCCTGGCCGTTCATTTCGCATCTGACGGTCGCTCGAAGCGGGGCGACGTGGCCGCTTGTCCACCGCCCGATCTCGATCCAACGGCCACCAACCACGCCCACGATTCGCAGATGGCGGGCGCCGCTGAGTCAGCCACATGGCGACGTGGCACAATCACCGCCGTCGGATCGCCATCCAGCGGTCCAAACGCTGCCGACTTCGAGTCAGCGCTGGCGGGCGGCTCGTGGGTCCGGGTCAGCTGAGGCGGGCGCTGAACGCAGCGGATCCGCGTCGACGTGGCTCAATCTCGACCGTTGATCTGCGATCGAACGGTTGCCGACAACGCGTGTTTTGCGGGTGCGGGTCCCAGCGCTTTAAACCCGCTAAGCCGTCGCTTTATCGGATCCCTTCGCACAGTGCACAGACCCGTTAACTCAATCCTATATATACCAATGTACATCTCTTCACATTTTCATCAATAAGTGGAGTTCTAGAGATCCAAATTGAGTTCCGCAAGAAGCGTTGCGACCGTGACTTCATCCCCGACGCAGTGACAGCAATTTGAGCAGCTAGTTCCTCCTGTGTAGAAAATGAGATCACTTTGAGTGAGGAACTTCTACCGACTACTTCCACGGGGACAGCGACTACTTCTTCTACTGACATCCGATCATCATTCCGTAAGAAGCGTTGCGAAGCTACTGATGTGCTGAAAGACGACAACCAGAGAGATCTTCACAAATGAGCTTTCTAAACTCTTGATCTTATTTATTTGTGAAGTTATTAATGTTTTGATCAGCATTTCTGTAATATATTTTCTTTCGTTATTTGGTATTCTGGGAACCAAACTTGTTGGGGCAAGTTAGGTTGGGGAGTGATACTTGTATGTTTCTTTTTGGCTTTGGTGAGCTTGAGTTGGTCTGACAGGTTGGTGTTGGTGCACCAATCTAAGGGAGATTGTAACTTCTTAAAGAAACAGTATAAGTGATTGCTCATTGGGGTGGACGTAGGTCATGGGGACCGAACCACGTTAAATTCTGTGTCTTCTGTGAATGCTTTGATTGTCCAATTCCTAAACTGCATGCTGTAAACTAGGCTTAATTTTTATCTTGCGATAATTTGGTCAAAGGCCTATTCACCCCCCCTCTAGGCCTTATTTAGATCCTACAAGTGGTATCAGAGCTCCAGACCTGGCCATTTGAGTCTAGTTCATAATGAATACATATGATTCAGCATTTGCTGAAGGACAGTCTACAGTTAGACCACCCAAATTTAATGGGACTGATTTTGCTTACTGGAAAGCTAGGATGAAAATTTTCTTAGTCTCTTCAGATCTTGAAATTTGGAAAATTGTTGCTAAAGGCTATCACCCACCTACAATCAAAATTGAAGATATTGATGTACCAAAACCAGAAGATAAATGGGATGATAACGATAATAAACTTTATGCTCTGAATGGTAAAGCTATGAATGCAATTATCTGTGCACTTGACAGAACTGAGTTTAACCGTATATCTCATTGTCTTACTGCGCAAGAAATCTGGAACACTCTCGAAGTCACTCACGAAGGAACCTCTCAGGTGAAGGAGTCCAGATTAGCGCTGCTGAGCTCAGAGTACGATGGTTTCCACATGCTACCAGGAGAATCCATCAAGGACATGTACACTCGCTTCACCGACATCGTATACAACTCAAAAGCCTTGTGAAAGTCTTACGACCGCATCGACCTCATTCGGAAAATCCTAAGAGCGCTTCCTAGTTCCTTCCGACCTAAAGTGACGGCCATCCAAGAAGCTAGAGATCTAACTAAGCTGAAGCTGGATGATCTGATTGGGAATCTGTTATCCCATGAGCTGGAACTCAAAACCGTCGAGACAAGAGAAAAAGGTGAGGCTAAACCTTTAAAGACCATCGCTCTCAAAGCCGAAGAAAGTGACAAAGAAGATCTCGACGAGGAACATGCACTGATGGTCAGAGGATTCCGACGCTTCATCAGAACTCCTGCCGGAAAATCTGAAATGGCAAAAAGGTTCAATCGTTTTAATAAGTTTAATCCTTTGAATTCCTCATCTGAACAGAATACTACTAAAAGTGTTCAATGTTTCAACTGCAAGAAATTTGGACATTTCATGAAAAACTGTCCAACAAAGAACGCGTCATCCGAAGCCAAAGGGAAATCATTTGCGGTAACATGGGATGATGACGATGAAGATGAACCACAAGACGAGGTAGCGCAATCATCACTTTGCCTAATAGGTGAAAGCGACACGAACAAAGGACTCAGCGTGGCTAAGGAACAACTGTGTGAGTGGTATTTGGATTCAGGCTGCTCAAGACACATGACAGGGAACATCGACAAGTTCCTTAGCCTCGTGAAGCAAGAAGGAGGAAGTGTTACATTAGGGGACAACGGCAAGTGCAAGGTAATGGGTAAAGGTATTGTTGGCAACAATACTTTTAAAATTTCTGACGTCCTCTGGGTTGAAAATCTCAAACACAACCTCATCTCCATAAGCCAACTCTGTGACAAAGGTATGAAAGTACTTTTTGATGAGAAAATTTGTAAAATTTATGACTCGGTCACAGGTAATACCCTCTTCATAGCCAATAGGAAAAATAATGTTTATACAATAATAATTGAAGAAATGACAATTGCTAAATGTTTGATTGGCAGGGAGGAGGAGGCTATACTATGGCACCGGAGACTATCACATGCCAGCATGAAGTTGCTACATAAGCTGGAGAATAAAAACCTGGTCCGAGGCTTGCCACATCAACAGTACGAGAATGGTAAGTTGTGTGTTGCATGCACAAAAGGTAAGCAAACTAGATCCACTTTTACGGGAATTCGGGAAGTTACCACTTCACGAGTCCTAGAATTGATTCATATGGATTTGTTTGGGCCTACCGATGTTGCTAGCCTCAATGGAAAGAGATTTTGTTTTGTTTTGATCGATGATTTTTCTAGATATACATGGGTTTACTTCTTAGCCAAGAAATCGGATTCCTTTGAAAATTTCCAAAATTTTTGTAATCAAGTTTCAAATGAGAAAAATCTTTCAATTATGAAAATTAGAAGTGATCACGGTGGTGAATTTGAAAACTCTGTTTTTGAAAACTTCTGTTTGGAAAAAGGGATCTTACATGAATTTTCTTCTCCTAGAACACCTCAACAAAACGGAGTGGTCGAAAGAAAGAATCGAACTTTAAAAGAGATGGCAAGAAGCATGCTTAATGATTATTCTCTTCCTATGTATTTTTGGGCCGAAGCAGTGAATACAGCCTGCTATGTTTGCAACAGGGTTATGCTTAGACCTTTAATGAACAAAACATCCTATGAACTGTGGCATGGCAAGACTCCTAACATTTCATATTTCAGAGTATTTGGATGCAGGTGTTTCATTTTAAACACAGGAGATCAGCTGGGGACATTTGAATCCAAATCAGACGAAGGAGTGTTCGTAGGATATTCATCAAGGAGCAAAGCATACAGGATCTACAATAAACGAACCTTAACTGTTGTTGAGTCAATTAATGTGAAATTTGATGAAGCTGAAATCGATCTTTTAAATTGCAGGGAAACTGAAGATGCAGACAAGGAAACTACAGAGCCTGAAAACATAGCTGAACCATCTGAAGGCCAAAAGGAAGCTGAACCAGAAGTAACACAATAGACTGGAAAGAGGAGAGCTCAGGTTCAATCCACATCATCCACCTGAGCTGATCATGGGGACTCCTACGGAAGGTATACGCACTCGATCCACTTTCAATAACTTGTGTGCCTTATGCATTCATGGTGACCTCATTTCTGAAATTGAACCTAAGAACGTTGAAATCGCTTTAACGGATGAAAGTTGGGTTATGGCCATGCATGATGAGATTAATCAGTTTGATAGAAATAATGTTTGGACATTAGTGCCCCGACCTGATAATTACCCAATTGTTGGCACTAAATGGATTTTCAAAAACAAACTTGATGAATCTGGAAATGTAATCAGAAATAAGGCAAGATTAGTGGCCAAAGGATATAACCAGATTGAGGGAATTGATTGTGATGAAACTTTTGCACCCGTTGCTAGATTAGAAGCCATTAGAATATTACTGGCTTTTGCAAGTTTCAAAGGTTTTAAATTGAAGCAAATGGATGTGAAAAGTGCATTTTTAAATGGTTATTTGAAAGAAGATGTTTTTGTTGAACAACCCCCTGGTTTTGAAAGTCATAGTTTTCCAAATCACGTTTACAAGTTGCAAAAGGCTTTGTATGGTCTGAAGCAAGCTCCCAGAGCTTGGTACGACCGTCTCAGTTCATATCTCTTGGAAAATAACTTTAAAAAGGGTAGTGCAGACAACACTTTGTTTATCTTGCATGAACAGGATCATTTTCTTATTGTTCAGATTTATGTGGACGATATTATTTACGGTGCTACTAATGATCTTTTATGCCAAAAGTTTGAAAAGGTTATGCAGGATCAATTTGAGATGAGTCTGGTCGGAGAGTTGAAATACTTTTTGGGCTTTCAAGTAAGACAAACTGGAGATGGCATATATGTTTCACAAACCAAGTACATAAAAGAACTGTTGAAGAAATTTGGGATGGAAAATGCAAAGCCAATGCGAACTCCAATGAGTCCGACGACGAAGCTTGAAAAGGATGACAAAGGTATAAATGTGGACCAAAAGCTTTATCGAGGTATGATTGGGTCCTTACTCTATTTAACTGCATCTAGACCAGACATCATGTTTTCTGTCTGTTTGTGTGCACGATTTCAAGCCTGTCCAAAAGAATCACATTTGATAGCCATTAAGAGGATTTTTCGATATCTTATTCACACTCCTACACTTGGACTATGGTATCCCTCTTGTGGTAATCTTAATTTGGTTGGCTATGTTGATGCTGATTATGCTGGTAGTATGATTGATAGAAAGAGCACTAGTGGAACATGTTTTATGCTAGGACATTCATTGGTTTCTTGGTCTAGTCGTAAGCAGAACAGTGTTGCTTTGTCCACTACTGAAGCTGAGTATATTGCCCTTGGCAGTTGCTGTGCCCAAGTACTTTGGATGATGCAAACCCTGTCTGACTACGGCTTGGATCTTAGAAAAGTTCCATTACGATGTGATAGTAAGAGTGCTATAGATCTTTCTAATAATCCTGTTCATCACTCTCGGACAAAACACATAGATGTAAGACATCATTTTCTTAGAGATCATTTGGCAAAAGAGGATGTATCCATTGAATATATTTCTACTGATTCTCAGTTGGCAGATATCTTTACAAAACCTTTGCCAGAAGATCGTTTTTGTCGTCTACGTCTAGAACTGGGCATTATTGATTATATTTAGAGTGAAAATATTATTTGGTGTGCTTTTATTGTTTTTGTGTGGTGTGCTACAAAAAGAAAAATAAAAAAAAATGAAAAATAAAAATAAAAAAAAATGAAAAAGAAAAATATAAACAGAAAGGGAAAGTGACTTGTCTATCTCCTCCTTTTGCATTTTTTTTTCATCAGAAACAACTTTAAATGCAAAACATATGTCTTATGGATTTTGAATATTATATTCTTAACAATGCTTGCATTCAAAGACTACATGCTTAATTAGGTCATATTCATTAATGAGTAACTAACGTTTTTCATCATCCAATCACACTTACACAGATCAATATGTTTTTTGATATGGATTTGAAATATTGAATAAGAAAAGTGGTTGTTGGTGGACTAATTTATGTTTTAATGGGATATGATGTTTCAAGACATGGGTAAAAAGAAAAGCTCTCATCAAAATATACGTGTATAAAAGAATAGCAAGACGAGTGTCTTCAAAATATATACACAGAGCTTCGTATGAAAAATGGATACGATCCATGTCCTTGATACTACCCTTGGACATCCAACTTATGCTATAAATGTCATTTTTAGCGTTGGTGTTAAGTCCGTCAAGCACTGCCATTTCACATTTAAAAATCCTTCTCGGTCATGTTTGTGATTGGTATCTTGAACTCATATTACATGAGAAGGGAAAACTCAATCTTTGATGTTCATATATTCAGTGGAAAAGATGGTTATGACAGGTTGTATTCCTTATTACCTCTCCATATGTACTAAACATTTGATCATCACACTTGAGCACGGAGATGAATTCTGCTAGTTATGACTTAGTGATTATTGCTTATTTATTCATTGTGGTCAAACGATGTATTGCCTTTTGTTTTGGTTTATAATGTTCACTTCTCCATTCCTCATATGCTATTTCATATATTTTTTTGATGAAAACAAAGGGGGAGAGAAATATTAAGATTGTGCATGTCAGAGATAGGGGGAGCATGTCAATAGGGGGAGCATGTAAATAGCGGGAGCATGTCAATAGGGGGAGCATCTCATTTTGCCATTCATGCTCATATTCATGCTTCACACACTCACACACTTCACACATTTTTTGATGTAATCTTAATGTCTGGTTTGTTCTCATCAAAAGGGGGAGATTGTTGGAAACAGCATCCTAACCTATGTTTGATGATAACAAACCCTACTGAACTGTTCTAATATGTTTGTTGAGTGTGTCACAGGTCCCTATAGTCATGATTGCTCAGGTTACACATGAACGTACTCAAGTACGTTGAAATACGGAGCTGAAACTTCATTTGGAATTACACAAGCTGATCAAACAAGAGAGTATAGCTATGAAACTCTACCCTAGAGTTAATCATAGGCTATAAATAGCATGGGAATTTTCTCAGGATTTATGGAGATTGTTTGAAGTCCAAATACGGGGAAATACGAGAAAATACTGAGTATACAAAGAAGAAACTTTTTCTACAAGTGGTGAAATGAGGTGAAACAATTCTCACATATCAATATGAAGCTCTGGGATTTTTGAGAATTATTTCAGAATTTTTGGGATTTATTTGATGCCCAAATACGCAAGAATACAGTGCAAATACTCAGAAAAATAGACATACGGCACTGTTCAAAGATACGGCTTCTTCGTAGCCCATACGGTCGACGTGGCGCAATCCTGGCCGTTCATTTCGCATCTGACGGTCGCTCGAAGCGGGGCGACGTGGCCGCTTGTCCACCGCCCGATCTCGATCCAACGGCCACCAACCACGCCCACGATTCGCAGATGGCGGGCGCCGCTGAGTCAGCCACGTGGCGACGTGGCACAATCACCGCCGTCGGATCGCCATCCAGCGGTCCAAACGCTGCCGACTTCGAGTCAGCGCTGGCGGGCGGCTCGTGGGTCCGGGTCAGCTGAGGCGGGCGCTGAACGCAGCGGATCCGCGTCGACGTGGCTCAATCTCGACCGTTGATCTGCGATCGAACGGTTGCCGACAACGCGTGTTTTGCGGGTGCGGGTCCCAGCGCTTTAAACCCGCTAAGCCGTCGCTTTATCGGATCCCTTCGCACAGTGCACAGACCCGTTAACTCAATCCTATATATACCAATGTACATCTCTTCACATTTTCATCAATAAGTGGAGTTCTAGAGATCCAAATTGAGTTCCGCAAGAAGCGTTGCGACCGTGACTTCATCCCCGACGCAGTGACAGCAAGTTGAGCAGCTAGTTCCTCCTGTGCAGAAAATGAGATCACTTTGAGTGAGGAACTTCTACCGACTACTTCCACGGGGACAGCGACTACTTCTTCTACTGACATCCGATCATCATTCCGTAAGAAGCGTTGCGAAGCTACTGATGTGCTGAAAGACGACAACCAGAGAGATCTTCACAAATGAGCTTTCTAAACTCTTGATCTTATTTATTTGTGAAGTTATTAATGTTTTGATCAGCATTTCTGTAATATAATTTCTTTCGTTATTTGGTATTCTGGGAACCAAACTTGTTGGGGCAAGTTAGGTTGGGGAGTGATACTTGTATGTTTCTTTTTGGCTTTGGTGAGCTTGAGTTGGTCTGACAGGTTGGTGTTGGTGCACCAATCTAAGGGAGATTGTAACTTCTTAAAGAAACAGTATAAGTGATTGCTCATTGGGGTGGACGTAGGTCATGGGGATCGAACCACGTTAAATTCTGTGTCTTCTGTGAATGCTTTGATTGTCCAATTCCTAAACTGCATGCTGTAAACTAGGCTTAATTTTTATCTTGCGATAATTTGGTCAAAGGCCTATTCACCCCCCCTCTAGGCCTTATTTAGATCCTACATCTAACGCTGTCCATAACTCCAGAGGGTCCTCTACCGTCAAGTATTCGGCCTTCAGGGTCCGATCTATGTGTCTAGGGGTGAGCACGGTTTGCTCAAACCGCCCGAACCAAACCGGACCGAACCAGACCGAGCCAAAAACCGAACCGAACCGCTCTCCATCGGTCTGGTTTGGTCTTAATCGTTGGAAACCTCCACTTATATGGTCTGGTTTGGTTTCACCTTGACGAAACCGCTTAAACCGAACCGAACCGACTCCTAACATATATTATATATTGTGCTGGAAATCTGTTTGGATTTTAACCCTAGTCCCTAGGAACCCTAGCCTCAGGCCTTTAGACTGAGCGGCGTCGTGCCGGTCCTATTTGGCTATCTGCCCTCTTCAATCTCCAGTCTTCACTCTTCAGAGTTCAGACTGCATTCGTTTTTTTTCCGTTTGAGCATCGCTAATTCTCCATGCACTTAACACAACATATAGCCTTCTTTAATCAGGAGAAGAAAATGGGATGTGCTTAGTTGACAATGAGATAGTATGGGACGTTCCTATCTGTAGAAACATCAGTGAATTAACATGATCAACGCAATTCAGCATCAAATACCATTTTGATACTTCTAGTGATGAATGCACCCTAACTGCTATAAAAAATGAAATCCATACAACAATAATAACCGCACCTGTTGCAGTCACAGTTAGAACTCCTGCAAGCGATGCAGTGCCTAATTTTCCTGGTTTGATAAGGAGCACAGAAATGAAGCCATGTCATGAAATTATTTTAATAACAAAGTCTATATTTAGCAAAATTGGGTATACACGGGGATCTTCCGTCATCATATGTCTGAACCGCGGCTCCAAACCGAACCAAACCGCTCCAAGTGGGTTTTGTCGGCTCGGAAACCGTCGGTCTGGCGGTCTGGTTTGGTCTGGCCTGTGAGAAACCGCTACTTATACGGTCTGGTTCGGTTTAGGTCCCAAACCGCTGGTTTGAGACCGTGCTCTCCCCTATATGTGTCGTCTGATATAGATAATGGCTTTCGCCTTATCCATGTCAGAGACAGTGGTAGAGGTACTGCCAGCTGAAAGGGCCGCTTCTGGGGCTTTGCTAGCAGATGCATCGGATGCTGCGGGAGCCGATGATTGGGCCAATGCTGGGGCCAGAATGGAGTGCAGGAGCGCCATGGAGCGCAAGTGGAACTTCAGGTCCACTCGCCAGCTCAAGTAATTCTTGCCAGCTGCATCGAGCACATCGAAATCGACGCTTGCCAATTTGGCCATTTTATCTATGCAATTTAAAGATAATCATGGATTAAAATAAATTCAACAAACCATGCATAAATTAATAAGTAAAAATGCGGGGATCGGCCAGATACCCAAAATAATAAACAGTCCAAAGTTCGATTACAGTCCAAAGAAAAGAGATTGAAAAATACAACTTTGGAAACCCCGGGTGGGTCCCTATTTCTGCATCCGTCTTCTTATGCTGTTGCATCGAGCTTTGGCTTACACAGTCATGAATCGACTCCTTGCGGTCCAGCGGACGCGGCCAGGGAATTGACTAAGCCAGGACCACTTGTTACCCAGTCAAGCTAGGTTGGTCCAGCAAACTTAGCCAAGCACATTGACCGACATCATGATCCATTGAAGGAGTTTTCATCAATTCTATGAGCTGTTGCATCGAGCTTGGGCTTTTAAATACAAATTTCCTCACTTACAAATTCTCTCAAAAGATAATAAAAGTGCAAGGAAAGTAAATAGGTATACAATGGCCGATCCCGAAAAACACATTTTTACTTATTTTAAACATCCACGCAGTTTATATGCTACAAGCATAAATTAAACAACCACGCATATATCTCAAGCATAAAAAAATTAGGGAAAAAGTAAACTAGAAAATATAACTATCTCGTAGACCACGAGGAAACGTCATACACCGTTAGGTTAATTACCTAACGGCAGAGCGGTCTCAGGATCTTTGAGATGATTATATTTTTTAAAAATTCTAGTAAACCATACATAATAATTTGCAAGAGAGATGTTTAAATAAATAGAGGAACATATAAATGTAATTATTGATTTTACAAAGTTTTTCTCATAAATTTCAATTTGCAAATTTAATTCTTCTTTAAAATTATGAAGAAGCCGAATTTCTGTAGAATTTTGTGGCTTCGGGCCAAAAATTATTTTTAGTATAAGCGCTTGTGGCCCGTTCCGCAGTTCTGCAAAGTTGTTTGTCGCAATTATTATGGCTTCGAGCCAAAAATAAACAATTAGCCTCGGCTTCAGGCCTCGGGCTCGGCCTCGGGTCACGGTCACGGGCTCGGCCTCGGCCTCGGCCTCAGGGCTCGGCCTCGGCCTCGGCCTCAGGGCTCGGCCTCGGCCTCGGCCTCGGCCTCGGCCTCAGGGCTCGGCCTCGGCTTCGGCCTCGGCCTCAGGGCTCGGCCTGCCATCGGCCTCGGCCTAAGGGCTCGGCCTGCCATCGGCCTCGGCCTAAGGGCTCGGCCTCGGCCTCAGGGCTCGGCCTGCCATCGGCCTCGGCCTCGGGGCTCAGCCTCGGCCTCAGGCTGCCCCCTTTCAGCGGCGGGGGGGGGGGGGGGGGGGGGGGGGGGGGGGGGGGGGCGCGGAAGGCCCCCCTCTCCACTGCAGGGGGGGCATGGTCGGTATTGTGGGAAGGCCCCCTCCTCCGTCAGGGGGGAGGGGAGGATTTCATTCCGGTTCTTCTTCCCACCGAAGAATTTTAATGGCAAAAGGAAAAAAAAATTTCATAGAAAAAAAAACTTTGTAATAGGGATAAATTTTTTTTTCTTTTATTAGACTAAATTTTTTTTTACTTGTATATTAAAACAATGTAAAAATTATTTAGTCTAATTTTATCTACATGATTATATGGTTTTACCTCTAGATCAATGATCTAGAGAAGAACGCGACGATGATCCGTAGAAATAATAATCCAAGCTCCCGAACGCTTTTAGGATGCCGCAACGCTCCAACGAACCGCCGCAGCAACGTTAGATTCCTTGCGCGTAGGGATGAATGTAGATGAAGATTTTTGCTCAAGAATGGAGAACACGTGCTGATAACGTGTTGGATGATGATGAACTCAAGAGAGAAAGAGACAAGATTTCTTAGCAAAAGAATAAGTCACTATAGCTAAGAGCCATAGTGCTCTATTTATATATCTCATAGTGGGGAGGCCAAAAGCCTCTAGGAGACTAAGGGTCTCCATTACTCTAAGTAATGGGGCCTAATGAATGGGTAATGAAGGAGGGGAGGCCAAAGGCCTCCCTCATTCATAACACTAATGACTTTTTATGTATGTTTTATTTTTGGCCATTAATCAACCGATGACCCTCCTTATCAACTAATATGACTAATTATTCTTCTTCCTATTAGTTGACTGATGGTTCTCTTAGACGACTAATACAAATCGAAATTTGTTCTTTGGATTAAACTCATTCGATTAATATTCTCATTTCTCATTGTCTGCTTTTAACTTTTCATAATACATCTATTACAATAGCTATATTATATAGCTATTTGATTGTTTTATGAATGTTTACAAACATTAGATTTTAGCTCTATAAATTGGGATTTGGCCCTCATTTGTTCACATCACTTGGCTTTTGCAGACCTTTGATTTCTCTTTTCTTTGTGTGTCAAGAACAAGCCAAAACTTTGTCCACTTTATGTTC
This sequence comes from Scilla litardierei, assembly GCA_030789695.1. Taxonomy (NCBI): domain Eukaryota; kingdom Viridiplantae; phylum Streptophyta; class Magnoliopsida; order Asparagales; family Asparagaceae; genus Scilla; species Scilla litardierei. The sequence continues at coordinate 19,771,006 of CM061140.1, forward strand.
TTCCAAGTTCCAATCCTTTAGAATAGAAAACCACTCCAAAGCTTTTCATTAAATCCACATGTGATTTTAAGGCTATAGGAGAATTTGTACTACTTAACTTTCTTCAAAGGTTCTCTCAAGGAGTTTTAGAGAGCTGTAAAATTCTTGACAACGAATTGGTGGTCAAGGTTTTCTTACGGTTTGCAAGAAAGTTTATAGTGAAAAATCTCAAGGGGTGAGGCTTAGGGACCAGGACCGGAGTAAGTCTGAAAGACTGAACCTCGATAAAAATCCAGGTTGTTGCGATTGCATTCTGGTTTGATTTTCTTTATATCGCATATAGTTACGGAAATTGTATTGCTTCTGCAGTTTAATTTGATATTCATTGACAACACTTCATAATATCATTCTTGGTTGATTTTTGAAAGATACTATTCACACACACACACACACAAGCTGAGCAGTTAAAAAGAGCAGTTAAATAAAAGAGCAGTTAAAAAGAGTGCTAAAATTTATAACAAAATCTGAGCAGTAACATAAATAATGCATGCCTAGAGTAAGCATGCATTTTCTCTGAGACTTTCGCTTCACCAAACAGTGATAGAAACTTTACTATGAACATCTGCACCCAGCCAAACATCCTGCTGTTAAAATCCAGATATACTACTCAGCATCCAAGCTCACAGTGTGCTCAAGTCATAGTTTCCTCCGGACTGAAAAGGACTGTAACTCCCATGCAGCTCCATTCTCCCCATGTACCGATCCATTCCTGCATCCATCCTCGGGTCATGGTAAATACAATGTAAAACAGAAATCACGAGTCCATCAACATAGACTTGAACCAAACGGCTGCATACTTGGGTTCGATAGAATATTCTCGTAGAACGGCATCTGGCCGAGACTTCCAGGGGATTTCGAACGCGTTGGAGACATGCCCGGTGTTGCCTTGGGCTCCTGGCATGTGTAGTGCTTCATGTCAGAGCTTGGTTGTTCGGCGTTATTGTAGGAAGTCATTTTCTGCGACTTGGCTTCCTTTTCGCTTCGGGATTCAATCTCTGCCTCAGCTTCGGATTCATAACTGTTTGGCAATGATGCAGTCGGCTGCTTTCGCTTTGATCGTGCCCTCCTGTTCTGGAACCAGTTATAGACATTGGTTTCCGAGATTTGACCGTGCTGGCTCAGTTGCTGGGTTATCTCCTTTATCTTCTGTTTGGTCGGGGTGCCGTTGCCTTCTTTGAATATACTCTCTAGAACCTGCAGCTGAACAGGTGTTGGGGTCCATCGCTGCCTCGCTGCAAGTTTATGGCCTCCAGAAGTCATCAGCGGATCACCATAGAGATTCCCAAGCCTCATTCCTAAAATAGCAACCGAACAAGTAACAAAAGGGTATTTTAGTTGAGAGATCATGAGCCTGCGGATGGCACAAAATTGGACAATATTATATTGTCGCTTAGTTCAAAACCAAGAAAGAAATGAAGCATTAGCAGTATCCTAACAGCAAAGAAGACTTCAAAGCAGTTGATATACTGATGCAGGATCATAATATTGTCTTTAGCACTCATTTTTGCAAAATCTCGTCTGTCAGACACTTCGGATGCTTGGACACCCGTGATCCCATGTCTCATGGCACACGGCTCATATAAAATATAAAAACGAAATATAAAAAGTTCAAGGAAAATATGTATTAAGTGAAAGGATTAGAAAGAGTATTTGAAAAGAACCGATTATAAAACTAACCGAGGAAATGATTCTTATGGTTCCTTTGCTCCAACAATCATCAAAACACGACATGCTCTCTTGTTAACAAATTGAATATCCCGATAGTCAAACAAAAACACTTAATGAGAGCCTATTCCTTATCGGATATAATATAGTTGTATGTCAAATTCTAGCCATGTCCACCTACCCTATTGTCCTATTGTTCTAGATTCGCCATGTCCGACACTGGGTGACTTAACACCCGTGTCCCATGTCCAGGTAACATTGCCTTATAGATGTTCGCATTTCACGTCAGGCTATTTTTTTCATTTGCTATTAGGGCTTCAATGGCTTGAAGAGGTAGAGTGAACAAGTAGTCGAGATTAGTGATAGTTCAGCTAACACTTATTTCACACTATGTGGAGTGGATAAAGGATACCCACAAATAACTGCCGAATTTCAACATGTGTGATCCACTGCTTTGAAAAGCTTGTACCAATGGAGACAATTTGTCTCCCCAGATATATAACTGCTACGTCTAACAACCTTCTCTCTTATATTTCTCCTCTCTGTTCTCCCTTCTTGACTTTCTGGATATTTTGGTGCTGGTTCATAGTGACATCTTATCTAACATTGTCTCACCACTCACAAACGCAAGCAGCTAGAAACCTTTATACTCCACATTCGTCTTTCCATCTATCCTCTTCCACGCAATCATTGCCAAGTTTATTGAGCATTACTACGTGACAGTTGTGTCTGGCTTAAGATTCTTCGGCACAACAAACATATGGGTTCATTTCTTGAGAAATTATAGGCATATGATAAAGAGGGCAAAAGGGTGAGGACGAAAGTATATACAACTAAATAATGGGCGCTTTTTTCTTAAGCCTGAGAAAGGCTCCGCTGTCCACAAAACAATACGCTTTTTGTGTACGGCTAACTTTTTTTTCAAGCCTGAAAGTTGGGGTATCATCTAGACAATGATAAAATTTTCAAACGAACAGTAAAGAGTTTACTCAAAATTGGGTTATCACTACAGGAGGAAATTTTTAAATGAACCATCGGGGTTTTTCTCGTTCATCTAACCGTTGCAAAAAGTTCTATTGCTACACTGTTAAACTTGCAATGAGTCAATGAACTAACAAAACCTTTTGAATTCACTTGAAAATTGATGGTTTGTGGTGTAAGAATATGAAGATAAATATGAACGGATCGGATCAAATGAAAAATAGGTAGGAGGTGTGGATCGGATCGAAGGTGTGGGTTTGATGTTACATACATACATGGTGTGGATCGGATCGAAGGTGTGGGTTTGATGATACATACATACATACATACATACATACATACCAATTATACAATTGACGACGTTTTTTTGAAGGTGTGGGTTTGATGTTACATACAAACAAACATACATACATACCAATTATACAATTAACGACGTTTTTTGAATTTTGACCTACGTGGCACCAAAAGTGTGACTATGACAAAAAATGATGACTGTGCTTTGACAACAAAACAAAAACCAAAAAAAAAATTATACCATTTTCATTTTGACTAACTTGGATGGCTCTCATTCAACCGTGATATCCCGGTCGGTGCACCAAAATTCAACATAAGCCAGCACTATTGATTTAACCCACAATGAAAAATCTTACAGCACTATTGATTTCAATTTTCGATTATTCTATCAAGAAGTGGATCCACAGATCAGCTTCAATATAATTACACAAAAAAATTCCAATGGTGGTAGATTATCCTCACTTCAGTGTTATATATAACCCCCTAATCCCATATCCCCAACCAAATTCAACTTAAGCAACAGACAGATAAACCAATTTCTGCCTAACATTTTCTGATGAAGCCTACAAAGAACAATTGCAATATTTATCATAAAACGATGGATCCCGAAAGGAAGCATGATTCAAATGAACATTTGCATCAATAACATAACAACCCATTATGATATTAACAAATGGATCGTGTTAGCTTCTACCCACTGGTCGATTCCAAGAGTAGTTTAAGAAATTCATCTCACCACCATGTGCTTTCTTCCCTAGACTAACCCAAACTAGGCCTCGCATATTTCAGTTCATTCATTACACGAGAACACAAGATCAGTACTGTATGAAGTTCAAACTGAGCAAGTAACCAATTAACTATTAAACTACAAAACTCAATTGTCAAAAGACAAGATCTCAACGAAAGAATGATCAATAAATGCCAACCGTTTTGAACTATAGACTGAGTCAGAGAAACAATTAATTCGAAAAGCATAATGTCAATATAAATAACCATCGGCTCCACATAAACAGTTACCGAGTCTAATTCAGGTCAAAATTACAAACTTGCAAGAAACGATATGCACAATCCAAGGAAAACCCAAACAATCAATTCATCTTACCTATGTTGCTCAAAAACACGAGAAAAGATAAAATTTTAAGGGGGGGAAAAGCTAGAGAACAGAACCTAAAAGTGCTACAATTTTCCACTGCAAAATCTCTCCTTTAGACAGATCAAGAAAAACCCAGAACCCAAAATCACTTCAAATAGCCTACATTTCACACGAAAAAAACACAGATCACGATAAAACAAGAACCCAGAAAGCGAAAGTGCTCAAAATTTCCCCTTTTTTCAGGCATTTCTACAGCAACAAGAGGGGGGGGAGGATAGAGAACCTGTAATGGAGTCGTGGCGAGTTGTAATGTCCTTGTGCATCTCGACGAGCTGCTCGCAGATGGTGGCATAAGCGGCGATCTGAAGGCGTAGGAGCTCCAGCTGCTCGTCCGTCATCACCTTCACGTACAACGCCCCATCTCCCATTGCTTCTTCCCTCTTGCCCCTGTTCAAATAGTTGCTAGTATTGTTGTTGGCGGTGGTTTTTTGGGTCTCCATTGCGTCTACTTATCTCTCTCTCTCTCTCTCTCATATCCCAAAGAAACAGGGAGGACGAGGAAGGAAGGAGAAGACTTTCCTTGTTTGTGTTCGAGAAAAATGAGGACAGAGTTGTGGGTTGGGTAAAAAGAGAATGCAACTGTCACGCGCGATTTTTTTAATTTATTTATGGACAAAGTTCCACGATGGGACATGGTACAAATAATTAAAAAATGAGGTGAGTTAAATAAGCCTTTTTGGTGTATTTAAGATTTTTGTCAAAAATGACAAAAAATTAAAAGAGTAAGAGGAAGTGATTTGATGATGTGATTTTTTTGCTGTTTTTAGTAAATATCATACATACACCTCAACCTCAATCTATGAGGTGTATTTAGCAATCACCTTAAAAAATCGGTCAAAATTAAATTTAATAACAAAAACCGACTAAATTTTTTCATCATGCAGGAAATCAAGCACAATAGGGCGGTGAAATTCAACCGTTGTTGGCAATTCCTATCAATTTAAACGACAGTGGCTGGCAACCCCAGTCAAGATTCACGGCCTAACGATAGCGGGGGTTAACAGCCCCACCATTTCGTTGCACTATCCATCTATTGACAAAAGCCCCAAGCCGACCAATGTTGGGAAACCCGACCGTTTTGAGATCAAAATTGCCATGTTGCCAATCCTGATCGTTTTGTAACAGCAATTTGCCGACGTGACGAAAAGTTGATAATTTTTGTAATTAAACTTGAATTTGGCCGGATTTTAAAAAAAATTTAACTTTTGGCTGATTTTAACAATTTGCCCTTTTTTAATTTGCTGGAATTTTGTTTCTCAACTAATTTTGGGTTGCTCTGCATGTTAAGATCTCTCTAATTGTCTTTGAAATGTTGCGCCTTTAAATAAATTCCTGATTTTTTTGATCACATGTATTCCACGTGTACAATGGTAACAAAAATTCTACATCAATATATAGATATAGTGGTCGTAGTTTGATAGTCTAGTAGATATTATCTTTATGTTTTTATGCAGCAATATACATGTCCGACCCTACCCCAGGGCACCCAGGTCAGCCACCAGGGCCCAAGGCCAGAGGGGCATTTTTTTAAAGAACAATTTTTGCAAAAAGGCCAAAAAAATAATTGGGACAACGACCTAAAAATAAAATAATTAGCAAAACAACCCTCTTCTTGCCCAGACAGCGTATGAGCTACTGACTGGGCAACCCTAGCGTGTGGCCCATGGGCCGCATTTCCCAAGTTAGGCCTTAGGCTGCACCTGTGGAGTGCGGCCCCCTTAGCAACTAAAAATGCAGCGCCCGTTTGCGGGCTGCTGTTCTTCTTCTTCTTCAAAATTTGAGTTTTCCGCCGCACCTGTGAAGTCCGGCCATAAATCTGTCACTTTGGGTGATATTGACACTGCTACAGTTAATTTCTAGACTCAAGCTCTCAAGCATTGAATGTTTTTTGTTGTTTATTGTATAATCTAGCAAGAAATTTAGGGTTTACGAGATGATTTCTAGAATTGAGGAAATTTGTAGTGATATATGATAATTAATGGTATGTTATAGGGTTTCATAAAATGGAGGAGGCTGTGCACATAACTGATATGGTCTTATATGACCATGCACATCATCGTTCTGTGGATGTAGTACAAGGCAGGTATTTAGAAATGATTAATAGTAATAATTAATAATTATGATTGGAAGGAAAACAATTAATCTGGGCATTAATTATTTGCAGGGATCGATAGGAGTTGTGGATCATGGGCAAAGACATACAGCGTGGAGATTAGATGTTCGTGTGAGAGATTATATTGAAGCCGCCTATAATGGTTTGTTTTTAGTGTGCACGTATTTCCGTATTTAAATGTTTTCAAAAGAGTTCGAAACTGAGTAAATGAATTTTTTTCTATTTTTTTCGTCGCTCAAATATGAAAATAGACTTCGTATTTGCGATCCTCGCGACGATACGAACACATGGCTATTTTTATGTAATTTTTCGGGGTCATTTGTGAAAATCGATTTTTTAATATTAAAATAATATTATTATTCTGTTTTTACTAATTACAATAGTTATACCATTTATTATCGCTAATTACCTTTTAATCTTATTAACCTACTCATAAACGCAGCCCACGAGGGGAAAGATTAAAAGTTTTCTACACTTAGTCAATCCCCCTTAATATTTAGTCAAGACCCACCTAACCTCATTAATTAGCTTAATTAATACATATATATTATTTTATTATATTAATCTCATATAAAACCCCCTCCCTTAACCTCTTTTCCTTCGCAGCAACATCTCACGACAAACCAATCCCCTATCTCATCCTCCCCTCTCCCCCCTCTCGCTACTCTTCCTGAGGTCTCGACGTCGAGCTCCGCGGTCTTCCTCCCCTCCTACGATGAGGAGCGTCGACCACACACTTGAACCGATATCGATGACCCACAAGCTAGACGGAGGCTCCCCTCCACCATAAGCAGCTCCACCGTCCTCCATCCTCCAATTCCAGTCACCACCCCCTCCACCTCGAAGCCGACGCCTTCGCCGTGCATCGCTGCCCCGCCACAAGCTCACGACGAGAACCCCAAGCCCGCGAGCTCCTCCGTGCTCCGCCCCTCCTACACAGACTGCACCCTCCCCATGTCAACGAAACCCCCCGAAGACCCATCATTTCTCCTCCCATCCACGACACTTCCCGCCGCAGCTGCACGGTGGCTCCGCCGCCTCCGCAACTACCAGCTCGCAGTTACCCTTGCCGAGATCCCCACCGCACCGTCCGACGCCAAGAAGCCAGAGCAGCAGCGTCTCGATGTTCTCCCTCGATGCGCCTCCCGCCCACCACCAGTAGCTTCGACGAACACCGCGGCAGCAGCAACCCCTCATCCGCTCCGCCCTCTTCCCACGGCTGCTGCGCCACCGCTGCCGTCGCTGCCCTGCCCTCGCCTCGCTGCCACGCTCCATTGCCCCCTCCAAGATCCCTCCGAGTTTGTCGCTCCACCGCAGCCCCGCTGCCTACACGGCCTATGCCGCCTGCCAACGTCGCCCCGCTTCCATGGACCCACCGTCGCTTCCTCCGTCGCCTCCTGACCCGCCGCCGTTGCCAACGAACGACACACACCCCCTACCCCCCGCGCTGTGATCGCATGCATAAGAGAGAAGGGGAGGGAGAGGTATATGGGAAGTATAATACTTATATATGAATACGTATATAATATGCATATATTCAAGTGTGTGTGTGTGTGTGTGTGTCTATATATATATATAGTATAAGAAAGGAAAATTGGGTTAATTCATAATAAATAATATACACCTCGGAAAAATATACGGTAAGTGCCAAAAAATCTATCGTGACGTTCCGAACACATAGACGCTGGAATCATCTCAATCTGAGGCTTCTATTTTTAAAAATGATTTTCAAAGTCATACGTAATTAACTTTAATTTTCTTTTAAAATTCGTATCTTCTAATACTACATGTATTTTTGAAATACAAAAATACCTATGTATTCTACTAGTCAAGAGTAATGTTTTGACCTATTATATGAAAGTTTTTGACGTGTATATTGTTCTAAATAAATCTTCAAACATTTGCGATAGCTATTTTCTAATTTAGAAAATTAGTTTTAAATTCATTTTAAGCTATAAAATTGATTTTAAGATTTCAAAAATTATAAAAAATGTCTATGAGCTTCAGAAAAATATTTTCTTCCGAGATAAAATTATTTTCCTCTTGTCTAGCCTATCTAAAAATTATTAGTGCGCGTCTTGACTTGTTTTGAGCTATAATAAAAATAGAACGGCTAATAAACATAAATAGAAAGTGGCATAGAAGTTAACCAATGATTTAGTGTGATTGCAGGTACCGTTTCTTGTTCACAAGCACTCCAGAAGCTCTAGCCTCAGCTTATTACGACAATTTTCAAACCTGTAAGTCACTCTAATTCTAGTTTTAGAAGTTAAACAAGTGTACTAGTATGAACTTAGGACATCACGTTTAGTCTCAGAACGGCTATTGACGTGAACAAACGACTAAAGACTTAATTAAATAGGAAACTAAACTTATAGTCTCAGAATGACTAATAACTTGAACATAAGATATTGCCAACTTCAACTTTGGTCGTTGTAGCACGCAACCATCCACTTGGGTAAACTGTGTACTAATAGAAATACCACATGCTCGAAGCACGTGATCACCATCATAGTTGTTGGACTTGTCTTTATCCTCAATCCCTAACTTCCTGGTTTTCAATAAGAAAGTAAATCAGTGATCCTGGTTAGTAAATAGGGAACTACTCAACTATTTCTTAATATACTTAATTGCTATTTCAACATTGGTACCAGCCGGTGTCTGGGATCGTTTGTGTCAAAGTTTAGATCACCCTCTTGCTGGGATAGTGACCTGCTTGGCCAAACCTGACTGGTCATGTATGCATGGATCAATCTTAGAATTCCAATTATCATCAGTTTGCAAACATTGATTATAAATACTTTTAATCACACGTAAACTCAAATTCACCATGATAACTCTCGCCTACCATGCATGTTCTGAAGCTTCTCACTTGAAAACTATGCATGGACTTTGGATACATGTGTTGCATGCTTGCTCACGTTTAAATAGTCACATCACTTGCTGCATGACATCTACGACTCAATGAATGTTTATGAATTATCGAATGGAATATTTTGTGGAATATTTCGTTGAAAACCTTGTGGAATATCTTGTGGAACATCCTGTAAGAAATATGTACTTGATACACATGAAACTGGGGTTTGGGGTAACTCATTGTAGAGAAAGTGTGGGAGCTATGACAGAATCACCTCTCTTGTCTCGTCTCGTTATTTCTCAAAAGTATGGTGTAGTTGACGCCTGTGATTTGCTTCCTGTGCCAAACGAGGTGACCCGTAGTTGCATATCATACCCTCCTACGTGAGTTACATAGTTTAGTTAATTACTGCTAGCACCACAATAACCACTTGATTGTATGTCTTGTTCAGTACTTTGCATGTTTACTATTGATACAGTTCATGCATGTTGTCTTACTATTGCTATCACCATGGTTACTCTTGTACGTTACTCATTGTACTTGCACAATCACCTTTTACGTCACTTATCGCACTTGCATGCATGCCTGCTCTTACCTTACTTGTTGCACTTGCATGATCATCTTTAGATGTTTACCATAGCCTCTTCCATACTTTTGCACTACTCTATTTCTATTGCTAGAATTGTTGTGACTTACCTATGGTTCCATCTTCGTGGCACCGTCAGACGACGCACAGGTTGACATAGGTGCTCCTGAGTTCGCAGAGCCAGAGTTCGACCTTGAGACAAGTGACTTTTAGACTTAGAATTGTGTGTGTGTGTGTGTGTGTGTGTGTGTGTGAACTACTTTCATATATGTTTCCTTTCAATATTTCCTTTCATGTATTCAGTATGAGAGTGTTGTTGCGTGATGTTCTTTCTGTACGGATTGTAATAATAAATTGTATGCTGGTTTGAGTATTTTTGTACATCTCTGCATCGTGGATATATTGTTTCACTGGTGATCTACTGACCTGCAAATGTAATCAAATAAGTAATGGCCCGCTGAGAGCGGGTCGTTACACGGCCAGATTACACCTCTGTGCGAGATTGCATTGGGTACGGTTAGACCACACATTGCTGATGGCTTTGATTGAAAGATGGAGGCCAGATACCAATACATTTCACATGCACCAGGGAGAGATGACAATCACGCTTCAGTACGTGGCAGTCATTACAGGCCTACCCATTGATGTGGAACACATATGGAAATGTGAAATGCGAGATAGCAGATGGGGTGCGTTGTTGGAGTGGCTACTTGGCCAGGATACCACATCAAGAAAGGCAGCCAATGTGAAACTTATTTGGCTACGTAATAAATTTAAGTAGTTTCCCGAGGATGCAACGGATGAGGACATTCAGCATTATGGACGGGTGTATATGCTACATATGATTGGAACATTATTGGTTTCGGATCCAAGCAAAGGATCTGTAAACCTCCGTTGGTTGACCAAGCTAGAAAATTTTGAGGATGACGGCTCATATTCATGGGGAAGTATGGTGCTTGCGCACTTGTACTCTGAGCTCAGCAAGGTGGCATTAAAGCGGACGAAGTCTATATATGCATGCAGACTCTTGTTGTAGGTATAAAATTTTTTCATTAGCTAAAATAGTGATATATATATATATATAACATATGGGAAAAATTCATATTAACAGGATTGGTCATGGGAGAGAATGTATGTAGGAAGACCAAGGCTCCTCCAGGATGTATTCGATGCCACCGTTCCCTATGGGTTACGATGGAATGCCGCGAAAACATTCATCGAAACTGCTCATGGGAACCTCGATACGTATAGAGACCAGTTTGACATGTTAGATAGTACACAGGTATGTATATGTAAATTTTATAAAGTCAAGTGAACAATTGATATATATATATATATATATATATATATATATATATATATATATATATATATATATATATATAATGTAGGATACTGATATATTTGTGTCATTCATGCCTAATAGGTTGCCTGTGAGCCTTATGTAGAGTGACTCGAGCAGCTACCGGCCTTATGTCACAAACATCCCGAGTTATGGCATGCGAGGGTACACATATTCTACTGGGAAGCACGGGTGATGCATGTACCAGACTGCGTCATGCGGCAATTTCGTTAGGTCAACACATCCCAGCGGCACTCCCAATCTTGTCGGGAAAGACAAGACCATCACAGCTAGCAGGTGTTCCTGTAATCATGGATCCTCTTGCGCAATAGATCAATAGAGCAGATCACATTGTTCTTGAGGGGGATGTGGCATCGGTCAATGCCTATTTGGAGTGGTATTGGAGGATTACCAGGTGATGGATTTTTCAGAGGCAGTAAGCCCCGTTCTTACAAATGCCCCGTGAACCCATCGAGCACCAACATGTAAGAAGATGTTCAATTTTTTTGTTTTTATAATGTTGTTTATAGCTAATATGATTAGTACTTCATCTGTTTTACAGGGTTTAGTGATTGTGAGTGGCAGGTGGTGAACAAAGATGGCCTCGGTTATACTGTTAAGTTACATGACGAGAAATGCATATGTACTTGCAATATTCCTATGCTTCAACATATGGCATGTGCCCCATGTGATCACCACAACGTCCAGACAAGAATATGGTGCCAACATAGCAGATATGCCATTCTGTTCGCCATGGTATAGGGTTAGCAGATATCAATTTACATATGAACCTTTATTTTACCTCATACCCGATGCACGGTATTCGAAGGCTTGGGATGGTCCCAGATTACTTCCACCCGACAAAAGAAGACCTCCGGGTCGGCCTTCATCTACACAGATTTGTGGGGCAATAGATATTCCCCGTGAAGGAAGCCGACAGAATAGATGTGGCAATTGTCATCAACTCGAGCATTATAAATCACATTGCCGAAATACTCCTCTCACACAAGCTGTAGTGCCCTGTGGTAGCTACTGCACACGTACTAGAGGGGGGGTGAATAGTACTTAAAATAATTAAGAGAGTTATTCCTAACTATTGTGCAATAAACAAACGACAATGCGGAATAAACAACAATCAACAAGAATGGACAACGCAAACAAAACATGTAACGGGTTCGGATCCACCCAAGTCTCCCCGAATTGTTCCCGGTGATCCTACGTCCCAACCACCCGGATCCCCTCCGGATACTTGAGTTAGAAACCATAACTCAAGATTTAGCACTATGAAATTCTTGTGAAAAACCTTCACAAGACCAAATCATACACAATATAAATGTGACTCCCACAACCCGGGATCACACACTCTCTCACAACCGAGAGACAAACACTTGCAATATCAATTGAAATGAAATATGAAACACTTACCACAAAATCCTATGCCTTGAGTATAACTTACCAAATTAGGGCAAAGATGGATTTTGAGGAAGAAGAAGGCACCAAACCCTAGCTCTAAAATGTTGACCATCAATGGAGGCCTAGGGTGGAGTTAGTGACCTTGGATCAAGCTCCTTGGCTTGGAAGGCTCACAATCAATGAATCTCTCTTTTGAAATAAGAGTGAGAGAGAGATTCTAGTGAGGAAGAGAGAGCTTAGGAATTGAGTTTAATGGCTCCTCTTTGATTCTCAAATATCTCAAATGATCAGCCTTTTAATAGCCTTGAAGAACCTCTCCAAGTATATATAGGATAGAGGAGAGAGAGAGAGAGAAGAAATCGAGTCATTAAAGGCTCCAACGGCTCTATTCTGAAGCAGACTAGTCGGTCAAAGAAGGACCACTGACCGACTAGTTTATCAACTAGTCAGTCGGTCAATCAACATGTAACGACTAACAGCTCGACAGCCAAAAGGGTGATTTCCAGGCAATATGAACTAGTCGGTCTAAGAAGACTTGCCAACCGACTAGTTTGCCAACTAGTCGGTCGGTGAGTATTCTTTGACCGACTAAGAGATGAAATCAAGTAGCTGAATACAAGTTACACTAGTCGGTCTAAGAACAAATTCCAACCGACTAGTTTCACAACTAGTCGGTCGATGAATGTTCTTGGACCGACTAACTGTAAACAGTAACTCAGGCTGAAATCAGGCAATGATAACTAGTCGGTCTGAGAAGGATTCCTAACCGACTAGATCATCATCTAGTCGGTCGGTGAACCTTCTTTGACCGACTAATTGATCAACAGTGAATGAGCTGAAATGAGCAAGGACATCTAGTCGGTTCATGAAGAGTTGCCGACCGACTAGATCGTCATCTAGTCGGTTGGTTCTTCTTCTTGAACCAACTAAGATGCACTAGAAGCCGAGGGAAGAAGCGATAGGCTTCGGGAAAGTTTCTAATGGCTTCTATGATAATCCTAGCTCTAAGATATGAGCGAAAAGAAGATTATAATGTAAGTCCTACTCAAGGCTTAACATTCTATTCTATGAAGCTAGAAGACATTAAATAAAACATGACGAACCGTCTTCAAAGCTTCAATATTCATTCTTCTTGACTTCAATATTGCTCCTTGAGCTTCAACGAAGCTTCAGGCACACGATCACGTGTATTGAGAAGTCTTGAGACGTCGCTTTAGATGTACGTGTTCTTTTGGCGACGATCTCCATAACTGCGCTCACAAACAGTTAGTACGATATTTATGTTTGCTCATCATCCAAAACCAAATCCGGGGAATCAATACTCAACATTCTCCCCCTTTTTGGTGATGACAAACCAACATAAATAATAATCAATAATAATGATTTAAAAGAAATTTACTTACTCCCCCTGCATTGATGACACGTTAGTCTCGTATTAAACGATAATCATACGCATCAAGCAGGCGAGGGAGATATAAAATATGAACCAATTATTGACAAATAGGATCTAAATCCATTTTTATATCTTCACTCCCCCTGAATCTAACATATCAAATTAGATTCATGGTAAATTACTTTGAATTATTAATTAGCACATCGTCATTATTAATTCTCTCCCCCTTTGGCATTAGCAAAAAGAGCGAGAGGAGATCAACGACAAATACAATGGCTAAAAATAAAAGCACGAGAGTCGAAGAATACGACCACGGTCCAAATGACACCAATGTAAATTACCAAAGAAAATCAAAGCGTGCCAACGTGACCATAGTCGAAAATCGAAAAACGAAATCGTCAAGCCATAGGCAGAAATCGAAAAACGAAATCATCAAGCCATAGGCAAAAATCGAAATACGAAATAACCAAGCCATTGGCAAAAATTGAAAAACGAAATCACCAAGCCATAGGCGAAAATCGAAAAACGAAATCATTAAAACTCAAATCAATTTCACGTATTGAGTTTTGGAACATACTCTCCAAAATCAACATTCTTAGTTAAATAGAGTGCATGGAAAACAATTCTATGTTTCCATAGAAAGAATTCTATTTAACCAAGATAATCGTCGAGCGACGAAATCAATATCAGAGACATAAATCCAATGAGAATACCAAATGTAGCAAATTGATACCGAAAGTAATATGCAAAAATGTTATACCAAAAATAGATAGAGCATCAAAAAAATATGGCATACACAATTCTAGCACAAAATGACATCAATTGTAATATAGTCTACCAATGTAGATAATCTAAAAATGCATGCAACTAACACACATGGATACCAAATGTATATCAAATGTAAGAAATACTTACAACATTGAGCTCCCCCTACTTTGGTGCATCACTTTAAGCACCATCAACTCTATTTGAATGAAAAATCCTTTGCAAATCAATGAGTTGGTAGGATTGGTATCCCACGGTGGATTGAACCTAGAAAAACTTAATATGGATCTAAAAATTTGATTTGATGCTCCTTCTCTTATCCTTGAGTACCTAAAGATAAAATATCATTTCATGGTACCCAAGGACATTGGGTCCTAAGAAATTAGACTTTTGGAAGCCAAGTCCAATTGGACTTAGACTTCCCTACATAATCATCATTGTTCACAACATGCATAAAGTAAGAATTCATGTATGCTTGTTTCTCATGCATATTTGTGTCCTTCGGGCTCCAAATAGTGAAACTTTTGGGAGCCCTATTCCTATTGGGAACATGCATACGTTGTTGATTTCTAAGTGATGCATGTCGTGGATAGGCATATGGCATATGATGCAATGGTGCATAATGATAATTATTCATATGAGAATGAGGATGAGCATATGAATGTGGAGGAACACGTGCATGAGTGTGTCTCACATGGTGTGCACGTGCTCGTGGATGCGGAGCATAAAAATCATCATATGTGCTAACATGTGGGGTAGGATGTGTGTTCCTACGTGGCATGGTATACATGAAAGCATGACCCTTCTTTGGAGGTCCACCCAAAGTGGGTTTCTTTCCAAATGGGGGTGTGTTCCTAGCGGAAGCACCATTGGTAGAAGAACTACCCATGAAGTGTTTACTCCCACTAGTAGAAGCATCGGAAGATGCCCTAACAAAGGTGGCGGACGATTTGGATGAATTCCCATCTTATACCCCAAGCCAATGTGATGATTGGCCGGAAGTAAGTCATTTAGGATATTATCCAAATGGCCCTTACCTTTATTGAATTCATGAATTCGGCCCAATGTGCACTCATACTTCTCGGTGAGAGAATGCAAAGAAGCGTCCAATGTGGACACTTGCGATGCGAGTGCACCAACACGTGACTTGAGATTTTTATTCTCAATACTCAAAGTTGAGTTTTGAGACGTCAAATCCGCATCACATGTTCATCCGAATCCTCGATATGAACATGCTCAAGTTGAGATTTGAGATTTACAATTTCATTTCTCAACCCTTCAACAATGGTGTCGTTGTTGACGATGATAGGCTTAGGCGAGGTTTTAAGACTATCTAGCTCATTTTTAGTCTTAATAAATTTAGTAGCCAAATTAGAAAACTTATTCCAAAGTTGTTCGTTGGCTAATCTAATTTCATCCATAGTTACCTCTTCGCCTTCATCCTCGCTTCCATCTTCGCTTTCATCGGAGGAGGTCTCTTGAACACGTTCCTCTTTTCCCATGAAGCACGTGTGTGCTTTCTCCACTCGTTCATCATCCGACTCTCCACTTGAGGAGTCGTCTTCGGAGTCGGTGAGTGTGCCGACAAGTCCTTTCTTGTGCTTTCTCGACTTGTGGTACTTGGATGCCTTCCACTTCTCCTTGTGTTTGTAGAGAGGAAAATCCGGCTTGATTTGTCCTGGCTTGTTGCATTTATAACACACAGGAGTAGAAGCATTAGTCGAAATAAATTTTTATTTACTCTTCAACTTACCTTGTCGGAAGAATCGGTTGAACTTCTTTGCCATATCGGCCAAAGCTTCCATGTCCAACTCTTCTTCCGATTCTTCATCATCGGTAGATGGAGCGGCCTTATACGCAATCGCCTTTTTCTTTGGCTCGTCTTACTTCAAGTATGCCTTCATCTTTTCCTTCATCTTGATCTTGCTTTCCTTGCGTACCTCGTAAGACAACAAGGTACCTATTAGTTGAACAACGGTATATTTGTTCATATCATTACCTTCCTCGATGGCGAAGGTACGCTTCTCCCAACAAGAAGGAAGTCCGTCGATTATCTTCACGACTTTCTCCTTTTGGGTGTAGATCTTCCCAAGCGCTTCCAACTCGTTGGATATGTCCACGAAGCGAGTATAGTAGTCCTTCATAGTTTCTGTCACGCCCCGCTTCCCAAAAATGTGGAGGCAAGACGTGAGAAGGTCCGCACAAACTTGAAGCTGTGAAGCTCCAAGTCTGATAAGCGTATAGAAACACTTATTATGGCAAGTCCTTGCAAAACGAAACGACAATGATAATAAGGAATTGAGACGACATTTTATTGAATCTCCAAATGTCCATAAACAAATTACAATATCGCAGAAAAGCCACCAGGCTAAAACAAAAAGGGATCTAAGGCCCAAACATGGCCAACAAAGAATATCATACATACAAGGGTGCCACGCACCAACGACTAACAGCAACCTAAGCAAAGGAGTGTACACGAGCGGTCTTCAAGACAGGCCCCTGGTGTCCACTCACCACCACAGCAAACAACATCATCAGCAACACCATATTCCCTGCAACAAAACTCTGGCTCTGGGTCTAACATGTGTCACCCAAAAGAGAGAGGGGCACATGTCAGCAAGTCTAAAAAGACTTGTGCAAGGAAACTGAAAGTAAGGCAACTAGCAACCTAGCAGTTTAGTATGCATGACATGGAAGTTATAACATGAGTGCACAATTAAAACATGGCAAGACAATTTGTACAAGGGAACAATTTATCGGGACAAGACAAGAGTAGCCAAGCTACTGTCAATTCAATCAATTCACATTTTGTAGGTGTTTACGCCATTCGCTGAATGGCATAGCATTTCAGACCGATCGGCACTAAACACTACTCGGTACCCACAAGATATGGAGCCTGGGGTCCCTGCACATTGAGCTCATCTAGTGAGCCTAGGGTTGCCCCGCACATTGAGCTCGCATTCTTAGTTCACAATTCAATATGTCGAGCGTTGGGGTTAGCAACTCATTATGCTCGCTTCTGGTCACGAGCCAGGAACACAAGTAGGGTCGTTCACAATTCAATATATCGAGCGTTGGGGTTAGCAACTCATTATGCTCGCTTCTGGTCACGAGCCAGGAACACAAGTATGGCGTAGGGAACACCTAGCCGGAACACGCAATTTGGGCATTGGCTATCAACCAACACATGGCCCGCTTCTGGAACACGAGCCAGGAACACAACATTGTAGCGAAGCTACGCAATCACAGCAATACCTAAAGAATGCGAGGTCATGACAATTTATTTGCGTACCGTTAATTAAACTAAACGTGACAGGCGAAATGCAATGACATGAACATATTCGCGTACCGTTAATTGAAAGTAAATATGACATGGTAATTGTGCAACATGCTAAGAGTCGGAATTAGCTTCGTTGTCAAGCTAATTCCCCAATTTGCGCCTAGGCGAGTATCATTTCGTCGCCTAGCCTCTTTTACGCCTATAACAAGAAAATGGCCTAAAACATGGCCTAAACCCTAAGTGGCAAGTTTCACTTGCCTAGCACCGGGGATGACGACTACTTCGTCACACGGACGCCAATCTACGGGGAAATCGCTGTTTTGGGGGAACAATCATCAAACAACAAGAAATATTATTAGGGTTTCATAAAATTATAAGTAAGTTATAAAAACAACGGTAGATCGATTTCTTACCGAGAGGAGGCGGAAGAAATACTCCGGAGAACCCTAGGATCAGATCTGGAGAAGATTGGAGAACTTTGGGGAAACTAGGGTTTTGGAGGATTTTGGGGATTTGATGGATTTGGTGAGATTTTGGGGAAGATGAGAGGTAGATAGAGTGGATGGATGGTTTGGATGATGGATTTAGGGCTTAGAATGGAGGGATGAAGCTTGGAGGAAGATGGGGGCTCAAAGGGAAAGATTTTAGGGTTTAGAGTCGAGTGGAAGAAGATGAAATCGTTTGGGTTGGGTATAAATAGGCTAGGCTGGCGGCTGCCCAGAAATTAGGGTTTTAACACTGGTTAGTCGGTCAAAGAGCAACCACTGACCGACTAGTTTGGCAACTAGTCGGTCGGTCGACCAACGCAGACCGACTAAGTGCAAACAGTAACTCCTGAACGAAAATAGGATTTAGAGTTAGTCGGTCCATGAACAAATACTGACCGACTAGTTTTGAATCTAGTCGGTCGATGAACGTTCTTAGACCGACTAAGAGTAAACAGTAACTCCTGAATTATTGATTGAATGAACTAGTCGGTTCCAGCTGATTTCCTGACCGACTAAATTGGAATCTAGTCGGTCGGTTGATCTTCTTGAACCAACTAACGTGCACGAAAAGTGCCGATTCGAAGCGCGAAGCTTCGGGAAGATTTCTATGGCTTCTAGGATCGATTTATACTCTAAGATATGATCGATATGAAGCTCGTCATGAGTGACTTACTCCGAGTTCAATGATTCTAAGGAAGGACCTAGAAGATCACATCAAAAGGAACGAAAACGAAAGCTAGGAATTCTCAACGAGATAAATGAAGCGAGAACTATGGAAATGGAAACCACACAAGGAGAGAACCCACCATCGCAAGCAAAACACACTGATAATCCAATCATACAAAAACCAGTCGTTACATCCTACCCACCTTAGAATAAAGTCCGTCCTCGGACTTTCTAACATATATATAGTCGCTCGGGTAACTACCCTCAACCAATTTCACATCATAAATTCAACCAAGTACTTTCATTTCGAGTGCTTACATATACGCACTAGAAATCAAATATTACTACCACTACACACATATTTTCACACACATAATACACTCATACTTATTATAGCCAATCAATTTCATACACGTAGTTCAATCACATATATATAGTCAATATATTTATACAACAATAAACACTTATTACTTACTATAAGAAAATAACCAAGCCTCTCTTATTTGAAAATAATTTCACATTTTTAGTCATTCAAGTACATGCAAATATTTCACCATATTTTCACCTCACATATAGTCCTATAACCATATATTGGTATAGCCACCCACAATCGTGTGCGTAACACAACCAAGCACAAACAACTCAAACTCCATACATTCATCATCCATCACTATTCATCACCACATACAATTTATACCAAGGTACATAGAGTATACCCACTCAAGCTTGAGTGAGACTCAAATCATAGCAGGACATTTATATGCGTAGCACAGTATCCATACACATACCAATACCACTCCAAGGCATACACATCCACGTATCACATATTTTCACACCATATCCACCCATTTATAATTACCATATCAACACATCAACTACATACAAGTTTAAGAGATGCAATAGTCGGGTATACCTCCTGATTTACACGCATACGACATCTCATAAAACAAGTAGTACCAATCAAAATTATCATTCTGTTATCATACGTATATCACATCACACTCAAGCAGAAAATTACCTATACACATCATACAAATGCCAACACCCATACCACTATATACACACCACGAAATCAACACTACGACGACATAACCACTTAACTAATGGGCCCACCAAACTATAACAAGGTTGACAAAAGCAACGACAAGCTCTAGGGGCTAGACAATAGGAAAGAAATTGAAATCAAAAGCGTAACGAATAGAAGGATCGTAAAGCATGAAAACGGTCGTGCAATGATGTAATGATGCTCCATTAGGACACATGGAAAATAGTGTAATTAACATATTCTAAAATACGAAAAGTTTGAAAACCGTTATACTTCCAAAGTTGGAGTCCCTTTTCGTATAAAAATATTTAGAGGTCGATAAAACAAATCGTTTGAAAACGAGTTTGAGACTAATATACATAATAAGAGGAAAAGTGGTTTATTGGCTTATATAAAATCATCATGAGGAAAAAGGAAATCATTTACTCGAACATTAAAACATAGGTCAGACAAGTTATGCAGCAGCAATCTAAAATTTTTTGAAAAGTTTTGAGATTCGAAGATTGAAATCAGATCGAGTATAGTGTGGAGAATTTAAGCGCATGCTAAAGGTTTTCCAAATCTTAAAACTGAAGAGAAATCCCAAATAAACCATATCGAAAATACTTTAGAGAAATCCGGATTTGCCAACAAAAATTGATTCATACCAGATCTTAATGTACGAGCAAAACGAACGTGGTACCGATATATATAAAAATAATTGAAATCACATTTTAGAAATTATCTCAAAAGTGTGTATGGTGATTGGAAAGATAAAATATTAGTAGTATGGAAAGAGAAAAGGATATTCAAACTCATCAAGTTAGCATTAAAACTTTTAAACCGTTCTATGAAGGGTCTAAGTCAGGAACGATTTTGAAATAGTAATATTTTTTTTAAACAAAAATCTGAAATATGGAAAATGTTGAGCATAAAATCGACTTGCTAAAAGCCGAAGTCCAAAGGGACTTGAAAAGTTTATTAAGAGTAAGCACGAGGGGTTTTCGAATAGAATTTTAATGGCACAAGTAAGAAAAGAAATTATGGATCGAGTTAGGAAAATAGAAATACGGTTCAAAATGAAATTGGTATATGAAAAGGGACAAGACATTTATATCGATACAAAAGTATATGCAGAAAATATTATAAACTTCTAATCTAAAAATCTCAACACAAGTTTCGATATTTAAAAACATAAATAATTTAAGTCGGCGAAGGAGCATGAAACCTTACATATATCAATAGCGTTTCGAACAAATTTAAACTTAACGAGTACGACGAACCTATAATTGATATATACAAAAATTAGTTGAAGCCCATTCAGTTTGGAAAAATACCCCTAAAGGCATGTAAGATAAGTGGTTAAAATAGATTTTTGTAGTTAGAAAAAAAAAGGACGGCATATCGAACCACCAGGATAGTAATAAAGTTTAAAAATCAAAATGCGAAAGGTACATCGTTAGAAGATAGTAATTTTAAAATTACGACCAAAAGTCTTCAAAATTCAAGAACGACTTTTAACTCCATCGAAATTTAGGGAGACATATTTGAAGAAGTTTAGAACAAAATTTAAATTGAGTGAAACTTCAAATAAGGAAAGCATTCGAAAATAACTTTGGAAGAATCAAGATTTGCAACGGAAAACATTTGAAAGATAAAGGATAATTGTAATGAGGTGGTCATGTGAATTGAGGTCAAGGGAGTGGTTACGGAAACGTAATTTTCCAAAAATTTGTAGTCGGGAAAATGTTTGAACACAACTTGGGTTTGTTGAAAGCTGAAATCATCCGTGACTTGAAAAGTATATTAAGGGAGCGCAACGAGTCATTTGAATATCATAAATAAGAAGGGAAAATTCATAAATCGAATTTGGAAAATAGAATTGCGGCTCAGGATTAAATCGATTTATGAAAAGGGACATGATATTCAAATAGGTATGAAAGGTATAGGCTGTAAAACATTATAAAACAGTAATCAAAATCTCGTCAAAACTTTCGAATTTCAAAAATTAATTTAAGTCAACGAAAGAGTACGAGATATAAGTATACATATAACAATTGAAATTCCATTTAGCTTGGAAAAGATTTTAAAGTATGTATGTCATGCGATTAAAATGGATCTCATAGTTAAAAAATGGTACATCGAATTTTTTTTTTTCCAAAATAGTATTGGAGTCTTTAAACCGAAATGCGAAAATATAGACAAGAAAATGGTTACGAGATAGCGATTATAATTACAACTATTAGACTCC
The DNA here is from genome assembly GCA_030789695.1 of Scilla litardierei. NCBI lineage: Eukaryota > Viridiplantae > Streptophyta > Magnoliopsida > Asparagales > Asparagaceae > Scilla > Scilla litardierei. The sequence continues at coordinate 19,793,316 of CM061140.1, forward strand.
GAAATCTACAAGGAACTTTGACTCAATCGAAAAGGGAGAAATTCAAGTATATACGTAGCGGGTTTAAAACAAAATTTAAACTTAACGAAAACTTTAATAAGGGAAATCGAAAATAACTTTGAAAGAAATTAAGCCTTGCCAATGGGGACATTCGAAGGATCAACGATTATAGAAATGTGGTGGTCGGGGGAATCGAGGCAAGGGATTTGGTCGGATGATCAAAACATAAATACGCCTAGGTTATGACTTAGGAAAATCTATGAAAACTCTTACGGTCAACCAACTAAAGATTATGGAACTAAGCGCTAAGACTTCCATAAGGGCTAGACAGCGATGAAATGAGTTCAGCCTGGTCCGAAATCGATGAACCCAAGCGAGAGACCAAAGAGTTATAGAAGTCTATCATGGTCAGAGCTAGACAGGAACCACTAAGGTAACACTTAAGACTTATCATAGCGATCACTGGCATGGAGTCTAACTAACAATCAAGGATCCCTAACTAGCAAGCACAAACGTCTATCTAAGTCTAGCTAGAGTCCAGATCTAATGGGTTTCCTATCAAGCTGGGACATGTGCTCTAACACGCCTACTACCCACATAAGACATAGGGACGCTAAAAACCTAGACTCGGGCTTATAACTTGGATGTTCTACTTTATTTAATGGACATTCTATAATTATTATCGTTGTTTCGATAGTTCGCATTTGCAAATGGACCTGCATGGGCCACCACTAAAACCTGTCACGCCCCGCTTCCCAAAAATGTGGAGGCGAGACGTGAGAAGGTCCGCACAAACTTGAAGCTGTGAAGCTCCAAGTCTGATAAGCGTATAGAAACACTTATTATGGCAAGTCCTTGCAAAACGAAACGACAATGATAATAAGGAATTGAGACGACATTTTATTGAATCTCCAAATGTCCATAAACAAATTACAATATCGCAGAAAAGCCATCAGGCTAAAACAAAAAGGGATCTAAGGCCCAAACATGGCCAACAAAGAATATCATACATACAAGGGTGCCACACACCAACGACTAACAGCAACCTAAGCAAAGGAGTGTACACGAGCGGTCTTCAAGACAGGCCCCTGGTGTCCACTCACCACCACAGCAAACAACATCATCAGCAACACCATATTCCCTGCAACAAAACTCTGGCTCTGGGTCTAACATGTGTCACCCAAAAGAGAGAGGGGCACATGTCAGCAAGTCTAAAAAGACTTGTGCAAGGAAACTGAAAGTAAGGCAACTAGCAACCTAGTAGTTTAGTATGCATGACATGGCAGTTATAACATGAGTGCACAATTAAAACATGGCAAGACAATTTGTACAAGGGAACAATTTATCGGGACAAGACAAGAGTAGCCAAGCTACTATCAATTCAATCAATTCACATTTTGTAGGTGTTTACGCCATTCGCTGAATGGCATAGCATTTCAGACCGATCGGCACTAAACACTACTCGGTACCCACAAGATATGGAGCCTGGGGTCCCTGCACATTGAGCTCATCTAGTGAGCCTAGGGTTGCCCCGTACATTGAGCTCGCATTCTTAGTTCACAATTCAATATGTCGAGCGTTGGGGTTAGCAACTCATTATGCTCGCTTCTGGTCACGAGCCAGGAACACAAGTAGGGTCGTTCACAATTCAATATATCGAGCGTTGGGGTTAGCAACTCATTATGCTCGCTTCTGGTCACGAGCCAGAAACACAAGTATGGCGTAGGGAACACCTAGCCGGAACACGCAATTTGGGCATTGGCTATCAACCAACACATGGCCTGCTTCTGAAACACGAGCCAGGAACACAACATTGTAGCGAATCTACGCAATCACAGCAATACCTAAAGAATGCGAGGTCATGACAATTTATTTGCGTACCGTTAATTAAACTAAACGTGACAGGCGAAATGCAATGACATGAACATATTTGCGTACCGTTAATTGAAAGTAAACATGACATGGTAATTGTGCAACATGCTAAGAGTCGGAATTAGCTTCGTTGTCAAGCTAATTCCCCAATTTGCGCCTAGGCGAGTATCATTTCGTCGCCTAGCCTCTTTTACGCCTATAACAAGAAAATGGCCTAAAACATGGCCTAAACCCTAAGTGGCAAGTTTCACTTGCCTAGCACCGGAGATGACGACTACTTCGTCACACGGACGCCAATCTACGGGGAAATCGCTGTTTTGGGGAACAATCATCAAACAACAAGAAATATTATTAGGGTTTCATAAAATTATAAGTAAGTTATAAAAACAACGGTAGATCGATTTCTTACCGAGAGGAGGCGGAAGAAATACTCCGGAGAACCCTAGGATCAGATCTGGAGAAGATTGGAGAACTTTGGGGAAACTAGGGTTTTGGAGGATTTTGGGGATTTGATGGATTTGGTGAGATTTTGGGGAAGATGAGAGGTAGATAGAGTGGATGGATGGTTTGGATGATGGATTTAGGGCTTAGAATGGAGGGATGAAGCTTGGAGGAAGATGGGGGCTCAAAGGGAAAGATTTTAGGGTTTATAGTCGAGTGGAAGAAGATGAAATCATTTGGGTTGGGTATAAATAGGCTAGGCTGGCGGCTGCCCAGAAATTAGGGTTTTAACACTGGTTAGTCGGTCAAAGAGCAACCACTGACCGACTAGTTTAGCAACTAGTCGGTCGGTCGACCAACGCAGACCGACTAAGTGCAAACAGTAACTCCTGAACGAAAATAGGATTTAGAGTTAGTCGGTCCATGAACAAATACTGACCGACTAGTTTTGAATCTAGTCGGTCGATGAACGTTCTTAGACCGACTAAGAGTAAACAATAACTCCTGAATTATTGATCGAATGAACTAGTCGGTTCCAGCTGATTTCCTGACCGACTAAATTGGAATCTAGTCGGTCGGTTGATCTTCTTGAACCAACTAACGTGCACGAAAAGTGCCGATTCGAAGCGCGAAGCTTCGGGAAGATTTCTATGGCTTCTAGGATCGATTTATACTCTAAGATATGATCGATATGAAGCTCGTCATGAGTGACTTACTCCGAGTTCAATGATTCTAAGGAAGGACCTAGAAGATCACATCAAAAGGAACGAAAACGAAAGCTAGGAATTCTCAACGAGATAAATGAAGCGAGAACTATGGAAATGGAAACCACACAAGGAGAGAACCCACCATCGCAAGCAAAACACACTGATAATCCAATCATACAAAAACCAGTCGTTACAGTTTCACCCTCCGCGACGACCTCCACGGTAGTCCACTTCGCGAAATCTTGTTTGGCGGGCTCGACATACTCCGTCATCGTGGCTCTCCAAAGTGAAGCGCTCCGGAGGAAGGTTTCCATCCGGCATTTCCAGTACACATAGTTGGTACCGTTGAAGTGAGGAGGCCTGACTGAGGATAGCCCTTCCAAAACTGAAGAAGCTCCTTTACGATCCTTGAAGACATTGTAGTCGTTGTTTGTCATAGCTTTGAACTTGTAGCTTTAACCTTGGCTCTGATACCAATTGTAGTGCCCTGTGGTAGCTACTGCACACGTACTAGAGGGGGGGTGAATAGTACTTAAAATAATTAAGAGAGTTATTCCTAACTATTGTGCAATAAACAAACGACAATGCGGAATAAACAACAATCAACAAGAATGGACAACGCAAACAAAACATGTAACGGGTTCGGATCCACCCAAGTCTCCCCGACTTGTTCCCGGTGATCCTACGTCCCAACCACCCGGATCCCCTCCGGATACTTGAGTTAGAAACCCTAACTCAAGATTTAGCACTATGAAATTCTTGTGAAAAACCTTCACAAGACCAAATCATACACAATATAAATGTGACTCCCACAACCCGGGATCACACACTCTCTCACAACCGAGAGACAAACACTTGCAATATCAATTGAAATGAAATATGAAACACTTACCACAAAATCCTATGCCTTGAGTATAACTTACCAAATTAGGGCAAAGATGGATTTTGAGGAAGAAGAAGGCACCAAACCCTAGCTCTAAGATGTTGACCAGCAATAGAGGCCTAGGGTGGAATTGGTGACCTTGGATCAAGCTCCTTGGCTTGGAAGGCTCACAATCAATGAATCTCTCTTTTGAAATAAGAGTGAGAGAGAGATTCTAGTGAGGAAGAGAGAGCTTAGGAATTGAGTTTAATGGCTCCTCTTTGATTCTCAAATATCTCAAATGATCAGCCTTTTAATAGCCTTGAAGAACCTCTCCAAGTATATATAGGATAGAGAGGAGAGAGAGAGAGAGAGAAGAAATCGAGTCATTAAAGGCTCCAACGGCTCTATTCTGAAGCAGACTAGTCGGTCAAAGAAGGACCACTGACCGACTAGTTTATCAACTAGTCGGTCGGTCAATCAACATGAATCGACTAACAGCTCGACAGCCAAAAGAGTGATTTCCAAGCAATATGAACTAGTTGGTCTAAGAAGACTTGCCAACCGACTAGTTTGCTAACTAGTCGGTCGGTGAGTATTCTTTGACCAACTAAGAGATGAAATCAAGTAGCTGAATACAAGTTACACTAGTCAGTCTAAGAACAAATTCCAACCGACTAGTTTCACAACTAGTCGGTCGATGAATGTTCTTGGACCGACTAACTGTAAACAGTAACTCAGGCTGAAATCAGGCAATGATAACTAGTCGGTCTGAGAAGGATACCTAACCGACTAGATCGTCATCTAGTCGGTCGGTGAACCTTCTTTGACCGACTAATTGATCAACAGTGAATGAGCTGAAATGAGCAAGGACATCTAGTCGGTTCATGAAGAGTTACCGACCGACTAGATCGTCATCTAGTCGGTTGGTTCTTCTTCTTGAACCAACTAAGATGCACTAGAAGCTGAGGGAAGAAGCGATAGGCTTCGGGAAAGTTTCTAATGGCTTCTATGATAATCCTAGCTCTAAGATATGAGCGAAAAGAGGATTATAATGTAAGTCCTACTCAAGGCTTAACATTCTATTCTATGAAGCTAGAAGACATTAAATAAAACATGACGAACCGTCTTCAAAGCTTCAATCTTCATTCTTCTTGACTTCAATATTGCTCCTTGAGCTTCAACGAAGCTTCAGGCACACGATCACGTGTATTGAGAAGTCTTGAGACGTCGCTTTAGATGTACGTGTTCTTTTGGCGACGATCTCCATAACTGCGCTCACAAACAGTTAGTACGATATTTATGTTTGCTCATCATCCAAAACCAAATCCGGGGAATCAATACTCAACACAAGCGTCTGTTGATTTTGCAATTCGTATATTTCTTTTGTGTGTGTGTGTGTGTGTGTGTGTGTGTGTGTGTGTGTGTGTGTGTGTGTGTGTATTTGTGTGTGCGTGTGTTGTTCTAATTTATGCTTATCTTTTTGGTCTTCTCGTCTCAAGGCCTGTGTCTTCATCTCAAGGCCGAGTGTCGTCATCTCAATGTCGAGGAAGATCACGCACATGATGCAATGGTGGTTGTTACTCTACTGAGAATGTTGTGTTAGGGCCATGAATGTTGTGTTAGGGCCATTTTATGTATGTTTGCTATATGTTTTATGTAAGTTTGTTGAATTCGATGTGATATGCAATGTGAAAATACTATGTTGATGAATTCAATGTTGTTGGAGATATGTGTTATGTAAGCTTGATGAATTCGATGTGTTGTGTGTTTTGATTTATATGAACTTTCTGATATCGATGTGATGTGTTGTGATATACTATTTGTGATATTTGTGAAACACCATGGATGTGAGAAGTATGAGTGTGAGCATTTTTTGTGACACGTTTTGATTTATATGCATATGCTGTGATGAATCAGGAGTGAAGTATTGGGGGAGTAGGAGCAGAAGCAGAAGCAGCTGATATTAAGAGGAGCAGTAGTTGCTGCTTATTGTTTGCAAATAGATAGGAGGCAGCAGCTTCTGCCTTTGTGATTGCAAACAACTTATTGGTCGCACTCCATATGTGCGGCCTAAGGCTGCACGTGGGAAGTGCGGTCCATGGGCCACACGCCAGTGTCACCCAGTCAGTAGCTCCTGCGCTGACTGGGCAAGAAGATGTCTGTTTTGCTAATTATTTTATTTTAGGTCGTTTTCCCAATTATTTTTTGGCATCTTTGCAAAAATTGTCCTTTTTAAAATGTATATATAATACATTAATACATTATATAAATTAATATTAATACGCAAAAAGGTTCATTGGTTCATTATCTCTTCGCAGACGGTTTCGATTCTCCGAGACGATTCCTATTATCTGATAGATGTTCCCTTTCTTCTCGGCAATGGCAAAACGCAAATCGAGGCGACACCGTGACAGTTTGTTCTTCTCGCAGACGGCCCCCCTCTTCTTCTCTCTCAATCGACTCGCAACACACCTATTTCTCGCCACAGTCGCACTCGCAGACGGCCCCCCTCTGACTCCGACAAACAGTTCCTTCAATCCTTTATCAGGCAAGTTTATGTTGTTGTTAAACATAATTTATTAATATTAATATATTATATATGTACCAAGCCTGATTGCCTGAGGCCACTCGTACTGACGCTGAATCTCTCTCTGAGCCAGACGTGGAGTGGTTATAATGACATGTTCTTGTATGCTAATCATTGTATTTGTTTTATTTTAAGGGGTATTGGTTTTATATCCCCCCTATTTTGGACCATTTTTAGCATATCAATAAAAATTTCAGGCGTAGGGATGAGCCTCCTAGTATTGCACTTGGCTAGGTTCCACACCCAAAAAATTTAGGATTTCAATTTTTTTAAAACAATTATATTTAAAAGGCCCAAATTTTTAACTCACCCTGGGCCTCAATATCTTCAGGACCGGCCCTGGCAATATACAATAGCGATAATGTATTTTAAATATGTATTGTATCACTTTTTTTAAATATATGAATTTAGTACTATCCAATCATCTATTTAACTTTAACACGGTGGAATGGCAATGACAAATAAATGCAAATCAAAGAACTATGAAAAAGTTAAGTTACATTAAGGTTTTTCATAGAAAGGCTGGCAAATCAAAAAAACATTTGTTAATAAAATTAATTTATAAAGATTTTTAATTTGATATTTCTAATCAGTTAAGAATACTAATTAATTAATCAATATTTCAAATATTTCAAAATATTGGAAGGATATCGGCTACTGAACCCGTAGCCTTGTATTTATAGTAGAAGGATTACATGGTGGTGGATACCCTAACCCTACATATGCCTTATATGGGCCTACAAAAGACCATTCATAACACTTCCCCTTATCCATCCATCATTGTAAGTTCGACATATGAATACTTCGGGATTCACTGTGCTTATTAGTATCATGGGGATTTGGATACTTCTGGATCCTAAGTTAGGAGGATTTGGCTCATTAAAACCTTGGCTATGGAAAACCCAATGGGAAACCCCGATAGCTAAGGAAAAAGAGTACAAGTCTCCTTAACTTTTTCTCATCTGTGGATATCACTAGGGGTGAATACTCCTGGATCCAGAGTTAATGTGGCTGTCTCGTTAAAACATTTGGCTATGAAAAATCCAGTGGAAAAAACCAATAGCTAAGGGAAAAAGAGTACAACTATTCATTAACTCCCCCTGTTCTGTGCAAGCTTCAGGCTTACAGTTCTCTCAGGCATCTATACATCAATCCAATTTACAACATTCTGAGAGTAAATATAGAATACAAGTATTTCTCATCTATGGCAGCTGCTAAATCCAGAGGAGCTTTGGAGAGGTGTGTTCTGTCTCATCGCCTTTGATGTAGCCTCATCTAGGTTGAGCTAGGAAATTGGCATGATCTGCGAACTTGGTAGATAGCTCCAGTTCTCTTGTCTTTGACATAGTCGTCACTGGTCTGCGAGGTACTTGAGGGCGTAGCTACACTCTCTTGATTTGCTTCTTGGATGGTGAGCTTCTAGAAATGGTAGGCTGATGTTGCCTTAGTTGCATGCTTTGCAGATATCCAGGAGGTGGCCATTCCTTCATGGTGGTCATTGCGATGATATATATTGCCCGCATCTGTAAATACATTTAACATGGAGGATGATCTTTTATAATATTGACCTTTGGAGATAGCGCAGAAAATGCTTAGGTCATGTCTAGTGGCGCAATGTAGGTGCTGCACTGTATCTGGCTAACAGATTTACTGCTAACGCTGTATCAGGACGCGTCCAGTTTTGCCAAATAAAGAAGCTCTTCGGTTAGGTACTTGGACCTAGTATTTCATCCCCCTCTTCCAGCGGACGGAATGGGTCCTTATGTAAATCCATACAACATTTAGGTGTATTTAGTGGATAACAATGGTCCATGTTTCTTCATCAGCTTCAGGCGTATGAAGTTTAATGTCATGTGATTTTCATCTTCTGAATGATATTTTCATCTGCTGAATGATATTTTCATCTTCAGTATGATAAGTCTGTAAGCCAAGACATGTCTTTATTTTTGCCTAGGTCATGCATATCGTATTAGGCTTAAACAAATATTTCGGTTTTCTCTTCAGGAGATCCGATGAGATTCGAGTTTTTATCAAATCATTTTTTATTGATTGTATTTTATTATTTCTCATAGAATAGACGTCCCGAAGTCTATTCAGACAATTAATGGAATTAGGAATAAATCATTAGGGGTATGCCATCACAACATCCAAAGCAGCATATCCACAATTTCTTTTGCCAATTATGAGGGTTTCGCAACTATAACCAGGGAGTTTGATGCATCATTTATGTTTCATAAGTGAGTCAAGCTCATCTTACTTTATTACTTCCTGGTTTCAGTGGAAAGAACCCTCTAAGCTATAGGTTATACCTTATAGCATGGTGAATTTATTTATATTTTATACAATACTCACTATTCCCACAGGTTTGATACCTTTTGATAATAGGACTTTAGGTCCAAACACTTCACGTTTCATAAGTGAGTCCAGCTCAACTTATTTTTGCCTCGTTCCACATTTTTGGCCAATCACGTTTGCTTTTTAACAACAGAGTGTGGATCGATTACTATCATTTAAATGGCAAAATGAATCGTGAAATAATTGTCGACAAGTATGTTTTTTATCCAAACACCTCTCCATGTACGTACATTATTCATTTATATTTCATTTTATTCCAGAATTTCCTCTTCTGGAGGTCTGGAAAGGGAGAGGATATTGAGATGAGCTCACTTTCCTGTGGTGGTATTGTTTAAGGTCTCCAGGATTTTTCCTTTATTTGGAGCCTCGTGGTCTGTCCTCTCTTCATTGAGGCATCCACTTCTGCTGCTGGTGGATTGCATCCATCATTTTTGGTATGTCAATCCTAGCTATATTTTTAGCAGCAGGGATGTGTGATTTTGACAATATTCAGATTATCAACTACTATGTTTGATGAATTTTTAACGGTTTAATAAGTGTAGAGGATCTTCAGGATCTCATCATAATTCATAATTCTCAGATCATAAATTTTGATTTTCTAATATGGTCAACCGAGATCTAATCCCAGGAATGATTGTGAAATCCAAGTTGAACCTAGTACTGGGAAATTAAAGAGTTCTGAATGTGAAGGATCTTCAAGATCTCATCGTCATTATCGAATCTTTAAATGAGGGCCCATCAATGCATAATCTCATGAGATGTGCTTTTAAATGCTTCCCCGGTTTGAAGTGCATTTGATGGTTTATAGTGGTGATATGTGGATGTGTACATATCAAGGAACAAATTATAAGATGTGCTATAAACACCTGTCACGCCCCACTTCCCAAAACTACGGAGGTGAAGCATGACTAAGGCTCACTTGGGCCGGAGCCGTGAGGCTCGAACCCAATAAGCGTCTGTAGGGGGGTACCATTCTAGAATTTTCAGGTTCTTGCATTTATAAAATCTGGAACAACAAAAGTACAGAAAGAAAAGGATGCATTCATTTTATGATAGAGATAATATCCAGCATATGACAAGTCTAATAAAAAGGTGCCTAAACATGGCAACAAACTGCAGAAAGGAAACTAATAGTACGAAGCACCCAACATAGGCAGAGAGTAAAGTGTTGCTACTCACCCAGACTAAAAAGTAGTAACCTCTCGAAGTCTGCAACGGTGGGAAACGTCTAAGTCTGGTCCTCGTCAGGTACGTCCTCTGGGTCGACATCCTTTGGCTCCACGTACTCCGGTGTGTCCGACTCGTCCACGTACTCTGGCTCAACACCTGACGACAGCACCCAAAAGAGAGGAACTGTACGCCAGGTAAAGTCTACAAAAAGGGTTAGACTCTACTGCAAGTGTACCGAACTATTAAACAACAGTTTACTGGTTGATTAGCATGCTGAGGTTATAACAGAGTATTAAAAGGAAGTAAACGCAGCAGGAAAGTAAAGCGTAGCAAGCAGTAGTCGTAGCGTGTGCTACCGACTACGGGACTAACCTAAACGGGTCATGCCAAGACGTGACAAGACAAGCAAGACAGGACAGGACAAGACAAGACAGGACACGTGTGACTCGAAGGGTTCACGCCTTATGATTCGAGGGGGATCAGACCCTCTCCCCGTGCGCACGCTCAACCCTACCCCAACCCAAGTGCACAAGACAAGTCCGTACAAGGGATCACTCACTGTAGCTTGGTGAGTGCCCTATTTCCCACAGGCTATGTATCCGTACAAGTGATCACCCACTCACTGGTGAGTGCCCTATTGCCCGCAGGCTGTGTATCCGTACAAGGGATCACTCTCTCTATCTTGGAGAGTGCCCTATTGCCCGCAAGCTGTGTATCCGTACAAGGGATCACCCACTCACTGGTGAGTGCCCTATTGCTCGCAGGCTGTGTATCCGTACAAGGGATCACTCTCTCTAGCTTGGAGAGTGCCCTATTGCCCGCAGGCTGTGTATCCGTACACGGGATCACTCTCTCTAGCTTGGAGAGTGCCCTATTGCCCGCAGGCTGTGTATCCGTACAAGGGATCACCCACTTACTGGTGAGTGCCCTATTGCCCACAGGCTGTGCAAAACAAGACACGATGTGGCAAGACATGGATGGTTCTTCTAGGAGGTCCACACGCACGCACACACAAAATAACCCTACGGTGTCAAAAGTTGTTGTTGAGCTTAGACTTCGTCGTCAAGTCTAAGCCGTCAAGGGGTGTCCCAGACGCTATCATTTCACGTCCGGTTCTCTTTGTTCACAGTTTAATAGTTCTAGCAGTCTAAGGCCTAGGCACGGCCAAAAGTGCAAGTGAGTACACTTGCCTGCGGTGGCGAGCGTGTCGTCCGTCCGGAGCGTCCCATCCAATCGTCTCGTCTGCGGTAGTCCATCTGAAACAGGGTCACAGCGACGGTGTCAGGTCGCGTTTTCAACAAATCCTATTAGGGGTTGTTTCTAAATTGTCGGGACTACCCTAACAGTCAAAAGTCACGTTTTGATGTTCTGTTTGATCTAGATCGACTTCTACCCTATGTGCACAGAAAAGTTGTCCGATTGTCGATCTTTCCTACGGGGGCAGCATTTTACAGATGCTGAAAGTAAATTTAGTTCAAGTTATCAAATTTTAGTTTATGATTTGACTAGCTACGGTGTGTGTTTTACTACTCGTTAGGGAAATCAACCTCGTGATGCCGTCCAACAAGCGGAAGTCGGGTCTGAACGGCGAAACGTCGACGTCGTCTAGAAATCCTCAGCCACGGGTAGCGCAGCGAGGTACCTCTGGACAACGGGGTGGTGGTGTGAAATCAGCGAGCTAACAGCGATTCTCCTCCCGTTGCGAGTAGCGCAACGGATCTTCACGATAACGGCGACGTCGGCTAAAAGTACGTGCGTGCAGCAATGCACGTGAACTCTGAGAGTCCAAGAGGGCTTTTGGTAGATGAAGTAGGACCAGAGGAAGATGCTCGGCCCAGTGGATGGCCGACGGCATGAGTGTATGGCGGTAGGTGGCCGTGAGAAGCCGGAGAGGACAGATTCGCGCAACGTCCGTTGTTGCACGTCTCAGCGGAAATTCAGTGATGAACAGAAAAAATGGAAAGTTACAGAAGGTAAAGGACTTCAAGACGAAGCCAACGGCAGTGGAGTTGTCACTGGGGGTGGTCGGAGGTGGTCGTGAGCCGGCGGTGAAGTTCAGCTTCCAGATCTGTGAAAAACAGCCGATACGTCGTGTTCCGACGAGGATTCCGGGAGCTACAGGTGGGCTATGAGCATGAGGGAAGTTGCAGTTGGTAGGGGGTTCGATAGGAGTCCAACGGAAGTAGGGTGATCGTCGTAGGTGGCCGGATGGCCGGTGGACGCGAGTTTTTCCGGCAGTGGCGCAGATCTGTAAAATTGTCGTTACGTCGAGTTTGAGAGATGTTTCGAGGAGGTATAGATGAGGAACAAGGGTAAGGGGAGTTGGAGATGATCGGGGGGTCAAAGAGGAGTCAAGTGGAGGTGGTGGTCGCCGGAGGGGGTGGCCGGAGTGGCGGCGGCGGCCGTTTTCCGGCGAGGGGGCTGTTGACAGAATTTTCGGCCAAAGGGGGTTGTTCTCTTGGGTTTTTGAGGTCCTTGGGAGGAGGAGAAGGAGGAGAAGGAGGAGGAGATGGTGGTGGTCGGAGAGGGGAGGCTTGGGGTCGGCGGCCGGTGGAGGAAGCAAGGGGGGCGACCAATGGGTTTGCGTGGGGTTTGTTTCATTCCGCATGGGTTGTTGTTTTGAAGATGATATGTTGCTAAAAACACTTTTAAGTGGGGTATAACTAATGGGTGACTAGGAGAGAGGGTGAGTGAGGGGGTGTACGAAGTAGGAAAATATTGGGTGAGGTTAGTAGTAGAATCACAAATGCATGCTACGTACTAATCTCCTAGGATTTGATTAGTAACAGAATTTCGAAATTGATTTGGGCTTAATGGGCTTAGGTTTTGATTAGCGATTTGGGTGGGCTAGGAGTGTCAGAAAAATACGAAAAAAATATGGAGACGACCGTGACAAAGAGAGGCTAGGAGATAAGGTGATCAATAGTGCGTTTGGTCCACGAAAAACGAACAGAAAAAATAAAAGATCTGACGATCAAGTCTAAAGCTACGACGATCATGCAATCAAACCTGATTTGTGGGAGAACGACCCGTGAAATGACGTTCACTAAAACTCCCACAAATAACTACTCTTCCATACGATCACAACGACATATCACATCATATAAACCGAAACCAAGAAAGAGCCAAATAAAATATGTGCACGAAAAGTACGTGCACGTAGAAAATACGAACGGTCGGAAAGTGGCCGTTACATTCTACCCACCTTAGAAATGATTCCGCCCTCGGAATCACTTATACTAATTATAATACTATCTATCTAATCCTATACCCGAAACTCTCATATCTACACATAAAGATCACTAATCCTATAACTTCAAACGACGTTCCTCAATAATCCATCATAACGCGTCTCTCCACTGGATAATGCTACAACTAGAATCACACCCTAGCACCTGATTATAGATCCACGCAATCGCCTACCAGTCTTCAATCATCTCGTCCTCAATATATTTTCCATCATATCGACTCATGTACATAATCTCTATCATTTACGAACCATCTAACCACACCTATTCTTACCCATATCATCTAATCCCCTAACCATACTAAATCCGTCTACCTAACCATCCATTCATATCAACACGTCGTGTTACTTCCAACGTCTTCTCATCTCGACTTAATAATCAAATCTTGACGCTTTAAAAGTTCTACTCATCCTCACGATCCCTCTAAATCGTACTATCCCTTCCTAGCTATTCCTATTAACCACTCGTCCCAGTTTCGGATCGATCAAGTACTCATCTCCCTGTATATAATTTCATCCAACCAAAATTTTACATTGAGTTCGTCACACATTTGTATTATAAATAAGTCTTAGACAGCTCATTCTTTTCATCCAAATGATTCTAATCTCATATATTTGTGTCCCAAAAATCAATTTAATCATCTCTATTACATATCTCACCACACACTATACCTACCTGCACACAAGATCCTATAGTAATAATAGCTAGTCCCAAATATAACAACAATAAACATAACATTTCGAAGAGAGAAAGAAGAGAGAAGAGGAAGGAAAACTTAAGGTTAATGAAATATATTTTTTTAAAACATGTGGGTAAAAACATGTGGAGTGGTGGTAATGGTTGAGGGAGAATAAGGGGTCGTGATCATGTGAGCTAGTTTCAAAAAAAAACTTTAAAGATTTGGTTAAAAAACAAAAGTTTTGATATAATCACATGCAGCCAAAGATAAGCTATACTATACTACGAAAGACTAAGTCCGAGGAAATCCTGCTATGACGCTATCGACACTTATAAGATACCATCAATCGGACAACTTCATACTTATATCATGGGTAACACTGAGTACACCACATGACACAAGGGACAATCATTAAGATCCTAAAGGTAACACACTCATACAGGTCCACACACTCTACCTATTTACATGCACCCCGATGACATCACAAACCAATGAGCCCACTACTAAACTAGGGACGACACAAGCAATTACAAGCACTAATGTCTAAACAATAGAAGGGAAACTGAAACCAAAAGTGAACGAAACAAGATCGGAAAGAACGAGTTTGGATAAGGCGAGGACAAGAAGATAACTAGTTGGGTGGAACAAAATATTGATCAAAATAATTAAATGGACGAAGGAGGAATTACGTGTAAAATATGGTATCATATACTTTTATACTTATAAAATATGTTGAAAAATGAGCAGATTGTAGAAAACTACAACCCAGAAAAAGAGTCAGACGAAGGAATTAAAGAGTAGGGTGGGGTAGCGATTGTTTTGCAAATGAAAATAAGTTTATACAGAGATTTATGAAATGTGAGCACGATGAACATAGAACTGATATATATATAAATTAAAATTCTCCTTAGTTTAGAAAATATTCTAAAAGTACGCACGATAAATGGTTAGAAATAAATTTTGTATTTTAGAAAAAGAGTAATATATATACTGAATTATCAAAATGATAACAAGGTTTTAAAAACTGAAATACGGAAGATACCGGTTCGAAATAATTACCAGATAGTAACTTGAAAATTTACGACCAAGGAGATTTCAAAATCCAAGAAGGAACTTTAGTTCAACCGAAAGCAAGAAATTTTAAATATATAATAAAGGGTTTTCAAAGGAGTTAAACCGAGCGAAGAATTTAATAATGAATTTCGAAAACACTTTTAAAGGAAGCAGGATTTGCAATGGAGGGATTCGAAGAATTATCTATAAGTGTCATGAAACGATCACGTGAATCGGAACATGATCGTATGAAGAATATGCCTAAGATATGATTCATGAAAGCTACGATGAACTCTACGGCTGATAACACAAAAGTGTAACGATTGGAAGATGCTACAAATCCAAGATTCCTAATTATCGGGCTGTCTAAAGATCAGGGAAAGCTCAATACTAAGACTTCCTAGTGAACTAGACTGTAATAGAGAAATCTCAAGGAAGGGCCCTAAGAGAATCAAGATCACGTTCTGCCGGACCCGAAGTCGATGGAACTGAGCGAACGACTAAAAGAAGGATTCTACAACTCTAACATGGCCCGAGCCGGGTGAGAGACTACTAGGGTATCCTAAGACGAGAATTACTAAATCTTAACCAAGGCATCTGACTATCAAACTGGGACGTCCACCTAAGTCTTCCTACTATGTAAGACTGGGAAAACCTAATTCAGACTTGTACATGTTAAACTAGATATTAAATGAATGCGGTACTCTTATTGTTCCGAACTTTTGCAGGACCGGCATGGCCCACCACTAAAACCTGTCACGCCCCGCTTCCCAAAACTACGGAGGCGAAGCGTGACTAAGGCCCGCTTGGGCCGGAGCCCTGAGGCTCGAACCCAATAAGCGTCTGTAGGGGGGTACCATTCTAGAATTTTCAGGTTCTTGCATTTATAAAATCCGGAACAACAAAAGTACATAAAGAAAAGGATGCATTCATTTTATGATAGAGATAATATCCAGCATATGACAAGTCTAATAAAAAGGTGCCTAAACATGGCAACAAACTATAGAAAGGAAACTAATAGTGCGAAGCACCCAACATAGGCAGAGAGTAAAGTGGTGCTACTCACCCAGACTAAAAAGTAGTAACCTCTGGAAGTCTGCAACGGTGGGAAACGTCTAAGTCTGGTCCTCGTTAGGTACGTCCTCCGGGTCGACATCCTCTGGCTCCACGTACTCCGGTGTGTCTGACTCGTCCACGTACTCTGGCTCAACACCTGACATACAGCACCCAAAAGAGAGGAACTGTACGTCAGGTAAAGTATACAAAAAGGGTTAGACTCTACTACAAGTGTACCGAACTATTAAACAATAGTTTACTGGTTGATTAGCATGCTGAGGTTATAACAGAGTATCAAAAGGAAGTAAACGCAGCAGGAAAGTAAAGCGTAGCAAGCAGTAGTCGTAGCGTGTGCTACCGACTACGGGACTAACCTAAACGGGTCGTGACAAGATGTGACAAGATAAGCAAGACAGGACAAGACAAGACAAGACATGACACGTGTGACTCGAAGGGTTCACGCCTTACGGTTCGAGGGGGATCAGACCCTCTCCCCGTGTGCACGCTCAACCCTACCCCAACCCAAGTGCACAAGACAAGTCCGTACAAGGGATCACTCACTGTAGCTTGGTGAGTGCCATATTGCCCGCAGGCTGTGTATCCGTACAAGGGATCACCCACTCACTGGTGAGTGCCCTATTGCCCGCAGGCTATGTATCCGTACAAGGGATCACTCTCTCTAGCTTGGAGAGTGCCCTATTGTCCGCAGGCTGTGTATCCGTACAAGGGATCACCCACTCACTGGTGAGTGCCCTATTACCCGCAGGCTGTGTATCCGTACAAGAGATCACTCTCTTTAGCTTGGAGAGTGCCCTATTGCCCGCAGGCTGTGTATCCGTACAAGGGATCACCCACTCACTGGTGAGTGCCCTATTGCCTGCAGGCTGTGCAAAACAAGACATGATGTGACAAGACATGGATGGTTCTTCTAGGGGGTCCACACGCACGCACACACAAGATAACCCTACGATGTCAAAAGTTGTTGTTGAGCTTAGACTTCGTCGTCAAGTCTATGCCGTCAAGGGGTGTCCCAGACGCTATCATTTCACGTCCGGTTCTCTTTGTTCACAGATTAATAGTTCTAGTAGTCTAAGGCCTAGGCACGACCAAAATTGCAAGTGAGTACACTTTCCTGCGGTGGCGAGCGTGTCGTCCGTCCGGAGCGTCCCGACCAAGCGTCTCGTCTGCAGTAGTCCGTCTGAAACATGGTCACGGCGACGGTGTCAGGTCGTGTTTTCAGCAAATCCTATTAGGGGTTGTTTCTAAATTGTTGGGACTACCCTAACAGTCAAAAGTCACGTTTTGATGTTCTGTTTGATCTAGATCGACTTCTACCCTATGTGCACAGAAAAGTTGTCTGATTGTCGATCTTTCCTACGGGGGCAGCGTTTTACAGATGATGAAAGTAAATTTAGTTCAAGTTGTCAAATTTTAGTTTAGGGTTTGATTAGCTATGGTGTGGGTTTTACTACTCGTTAGGAAAACCAACCTCGTGATGCTGTCCAATAAGCGGAAGTCGGGTCTGAACGGCGAAACGTCGGCGTCGTCTAGAACTCCTCGGTCGCGGGTAGCGCAGCGAGGTACCTCTGGACAGTGGGATGGTGGCATGAAATCAGTGAGCTAACGGTGATTCTCCTCCCGTTGCGAGTAGCGCAACAGATCTTCACGATAACGGCGACGTCGACTAAAAGTGCGTGCGTGCGGCAATGCACGTGAACTCCAAGAGTCCAAGAGGGCTGTCGGTAGATGAAGTAGGACCAGAGGAAGATGCTCGGCTCGGTGGATGGCCGACGGCCTGAGTGTATGGCAGTGGGTGGCCATGAGAAGCCAGAGAGGACAGATTCGTGCAACGTCCGTTGTTGTGCGTCTCAGCGGAAATTCAGTGATGAACAGCAAAAACGGGCGCAGCTTCTACGCTGAGTGATCGCTTAACCCTACCCCTCCACGTGTGCCTGAACTGGCGCTCAGCTTCTGGTTTACGAGCCAAGAAGTGTTGTTATGGCATATGGTTGTACCTAGCCTTTACATGCTATAGGAGTCAGAATCCTACTCGTCGCAGCTTATAATTCATTGTAGCGTGTGCTACGCATTCATGGCAAGACAATCAAATGCATGAAATGACACGTGATATGCAACATTGATAGTATAAAAAGGCAGTTATTGAATGCGTACAGTATATCAAAAGTAAATGTGACATGTGATATGCAAGAACATGGCATGGCAAGGGTGTCGGATCTACCTTTGTTGTCAAGCTAGATCAAGCATGGGTGTCTAGGCGACTATCATTTCATCGCCTAGCCTCTTTTACACAAAATCTCAGAATAGCCTAAACATGGCTTAACATTAACCGAGCAAGTTTCACTTGCCTGAAATAACGTGACGCAAATCTCAGATGGTCCAGAATCTTCCTATGTGCTCAAACCAAATTCCAACCTACAGTCCCATATTAATTAACTTCAATTAGTTATCATCAAAAGCAAGGAAATTACGGTTTTTAATCTTGTTAAACATGCGAGTGTGCGGGTTCCTACGGATCGGGTCTTACCTTAACACGACGCGAAAGCTACACTGACGTCGGGTAGCGACGTCAGAGGTTGGATTCCGGCAGCGTGCAAGGTACAGCGTCGGCTTGCAGCGAAGATGGTGACAACTAGGGGCAGTAGCACAGCGGCGAAGGTGGCTGCGGGAGTACGGGGCAAGGGAGGCCGACGGCTGGTAGTAGGGGCTTGCGGTTGCAAGGGGCGGCCGAACTGTCGTTGCACGTGGGTTGTCGGCCTAGGGGCTACCGTGGGGTTGATGAGGGGGGTTGAGGCGGCAGCTCATGGAGAGAGGGGGCTGTGGGCTGTGCGGGTAGAGGCCGCCGCTGGGTGTCGGCCTAGGGGGAAGCTGACAGCAGGTAGGGGGAAGGAAGAGGGGGTGCGGCTGTTCGGGGATGAAGGGGGGTGCGTCCGGTGGTTTGGGGCTGCCGTGGAGGAGCCGACGGCAAGGGGAAGGTCGGCGGCCGGACTGTCGGTCTAAGGGGAGGCCGGCGGCAACTTCAAGGGAGAGGGGGTCAGCGGCAAGGGAAGTGGCGGCTGATGGGTTCACATGGAGATAGAAACCCTAGGGTTGACGTATGTTATAATAGGAGAGATTTGCTATATGGGGGTTGAAAAGGAGTGGGTTTAAGGGTAGATTGGAGAGAGTGTGTGAGAGGGGGAGAGTACAACTAGTGTGGCATATAGACTAGTAAATATTGCATGATACGTAGGATCCAAAAGATTAGTTTTGATTTGATTTTTAATTAGGATTTGAATTTCGAATTAGCTAGGGCTAATTATAGATCAAAAGTAATTAAGGTGAAGGGTCAGCCTAACGGTGTCCGAAAAATACAAGAAAAATATCGGGACGACCGTGGCGACGAGAGGGTCGAGGGTACGGTGATCGGTCACATGCTAGGTTAACGAAAAACGGTACTAAAAATAAATAGCCAAACGTCGAGGTCTAAAGTTAAGACACCCATTCATTCAAAGATGATTTGTGGAAGAATGACCCGTGAACTGACGTTCATAAAAAATTCTACAAATAACTACTCTTTTCGAGGGTCACAATGATATATAACTTCGGGCATTTGGGATACAAGAGGATGTCACAATAAATATGTGTACGAAAAAGAAAGTACGTGCTGAAAAAAAACACGATCGAAAAGCGACCGTGACATCCTACCCACCTTTAAGAATGATTCCGCCCTTGGAATCAACATCAACTACTGCTCAAGAAATAAATGCGAGAAGCGCTCTCTCATATCTTACTCGTACTCCCAGGTAGTCTCCCCAGGTGAACCATGACGCCACTGCACTCTAACCAGGTCGACGGTCTTATTCCTCAACTGCTTCTGCCGACAATCCAGAATCTCTACTGGTTGCTACTCATAAGTAAGGTCCAGTCGAACCGTGATCTCCGAGAAATCCACAGCATGAGATGGATCACTGACGTATCGACGTAACTGAGTTACGTGAAACACGCTGTGAACTCCCTCCAGTGATGGCGGCAACGCCAAGCGGTAAGCCACTGCTCCAACTCGCTCTAGGACGTCAAAGGGTCCAATATACCTTGGACTCAACTTGCCTCTCTTGTCAAATCGAATAACTCCTCGATTCGGGGGAGATCTTGAGGAATACATGATCTCCAGGCTGAAACTCCAACGGTCACCGTTTAGCATCAGCCCAATGCTTGAAACAGTCTTGAGCAATCCTCAGCTTCTCCCTGATGTTCATCCCAACATCCACCACCTCAACAATCATCTCTGGCCCTAACAGCTCCATGTCACCAATGTCATCCCAACTCAGTGGCGATCGACATTTCTTCCCATAAAGCGCGGCAAATGGCGCCATGCCAAAAGCTCGCCTGGTAGCTGTTATTATAGGTGAACTCCACATGATGAAGATGATCCTCCCATGATCCATTGAAATCCAACATGCATGCTCCCAGCATGTCCTCCAGAATCTGAATCGTCCTTTCGGACTGGCCATCTGTCTGCGGATGGTACGCGGTGCTGAAACTCAGACTCATACCCAGACTCTTCAGCAGACTTTGCCAAAATTGAGAAGTGAATCTCGTGTCTCTGTTCGACACGATACTCACGGGGACTCCGTGAAGTCGCACGATCTCCTGGATGATTCACGATACATCACTATCTATACTAGGGAAAGGAAATAAAAACGGAGAGAAAAAGAATTTACCTCCATGTATCTTATTGCTAGCGTTTCCGTCGACTATCCCACTCAGAAAGGGATGAAGTGCGTAGATTTGGTCAATCGGTCTACGATTACCCAAACCGCTTCATCCTGCTTCGGGTCCGAGGCAGTCCAGTCATGAAATCCATAGTGATGTGTTGTCACTTCCACTCCGGAATCGGAAGTGGCTGTAGCAACTGTAGAGAAATGTATGCCCTCGTGGCTATTTATCTTGATGAAACATCTTGTTCAATAAATGAAAGTATTCTTTCTGGTAAAGTATTGTCTGAGTTGTTCATTACTCGGATTATTCCCTTGGATTCATAGTTAGGTCACACATGTTTCGCAATGTAGATTACGATTATGAGAAATGTCTGACCTCTAATAGCTTGAATCTTAAAAGTGTTCATGGTCATAGATGTGTCGAGATAAGGGATATCAACGCATCAGACAGACCATTGCGTCCCTGTCTGGTTGGTCTCATAACCAAGCGACTTGGTGAAGTCGGAAACAGGAAGCAGGTGCTCAATAAAAGCTGAGTTCACTGAACGACCCAAATAGGGAGTTATTAAATGGTTATACATTAACTAAACTATCATTAATAACTCTAAGTGATAATAGGTAAGTTGGTCCTTAGGACTTGAGATCATTGTATGAAGCTATGTGTGGACAGTGTCACTTAGGTCTAAAGATCTAACTTCGAGGCTAGGCCTGATGAAAGATCTTAGGCTGGGTGACACTCGAAACATATGAGCTAAGTAGTGATCAACAGAGGATTCGTCTCTTCCGTTAATGGGAAGTTAGTGTCACAGGTCAGTACGGCTCTCGGTAAAACCTTGGCCAAGGTATGTTGTAACTTGTACAACCTGTATGTACCAGAGACCGATGTATACTGACCACTGCTAGCTAATGGGGTTGATAGTATACCATACCCTAGACTAGCCGAGTGACATAGTTATGACGAAGGGACTAAAACTGCGGAAATTATCACAGTCACAGTCAGAGTGATTTCGTCGACACTTTTGCCTAAACGAACCAATCACGTAATCAATGATCCCGAAACAGGGACGACACCTACTGCTAGTGGTCACAGTCGTCTTGAGACTTCGAGTCTCGGCCTGTAGTAAGGGTCAGGCTGTAGGGTCTCACAACGAGTAACATTCACGTCGTAGTAACAGATAGAATGTATAGATGATATCATTAGATGTAAAGAGAATATTAAATTCGCAAGTTGTTTGTGAATTTGGAGCATTTGGGAATGGAGGAAATTTCGTATGGAATCCAGAGGATCAAACCGTGTAGGAATCGGAGCTCGGATGAGCCCAGAAACGCAAGAAAGGCAAAAGGGGAAGTGGGATAAAACCCACTTAGCAAAACGGGCGGGGCCCGCTGACCCAGCGGGCCCGCCCGCTGGGTGCAACGGGCGCGGCCCGCTGGTCCAGCGGGCCCGCCCACCCACTGCCCCAGCGGGCATGCCTGCTGGGCGCAGAGGGCGCGGCCCGCTGGTCCAACGGGCCCGCCCGCTGGGTGCAGCGGGCACTGCCCGCTGCTCCAGGGGCACGCCCGTTGCATGCAGCGGGCGCAGCCCGCTGGTGACAGCGGGCTGTGCCCGCGCGGGCATGCCCCAGCGGGTGCGCCCAGTAGCCTTAGGCGGGCGCACCCGCTAAGCTTAGCGGGTCGCCCGCCACTTAAGTTGTTTTAGGGTTCTTTGTTGAAACCCTTGACGGCTACGAAATTTGGGTTTTTGCTCAACTTTGAGCAATTGTTTGAAGGGTCAAACGAACTCGGATTTCGTCGCCGTTTGTTCCTACGTGTTCACCATCACTAGCTCTTCGAAATGATAACTTGTATCATCTCTGGAGCTCAACGATGAGTGTGGATTAATTGATTGAAGGTTAAGGCTTTGTGAAAGCTATACTAACTAAAATTGAATTAATCCAAATCCCTCTTCCTAACTTTTGTCCCACATTGCTCATGACAAAAGAAGGGGAGCCGGCCTCCTATATAAATAGGTGGGCACTCCCTTCTTTGTTTCTTGCACCAAGTCTCTGATTAAGGAGCTCACGAATATTTGAGCAAACTTAATCTAGACTAAATTTATTCTCTTCCTCTATAAATTTTCCTGTCCTCCAACCGAGTCCTAGCAAGACAACGAGGAGGTCCGAATCTGATTCGGAAGTCTACGACGCGGGTTTACTCAAGTGAAATCTTCTACGGCTAGTGATGGCTTCGGAGGCAAGGTGCGCTATGGGAGCTGATCCAGTCTGCGGCGAGGAGCGACGCAACACGGCTCGGAAGGCGGCTCAGATCATGGAGCGCAAGACGGTGCGGAACATCTTGCCTGCTCCAGGGCAAGATTCCGGGTGAGTCAATTTTATATGCAATTAGTTTAATTAGTAGTTAGAACTTTCTTGAGTTGGTCAGACCCAACTCGAGTCAGTAGATTTCCTGGCTTAGGGAATTTTTCCTTAGGGCTTTATTTATTAAATAGTTTAATAAATTATTTCTTCCGCTGTTTTATTTATTTTGTTCGTCCGACTTAGGACGGATAGTAATAAATTAGCTCTAAGGGACCTTGAAAATCCCTACAGTGGTATCAGAGCCAGATCTACTCTGTTCTATACTGCTTTTTAACTGCATGTTTTAATTATGTGATAATTAGTTTAATGGCGCATTCTTGTTTTATTTTGATGTCACAAGAAGGACTTGCTAGGTTAGCCATTAATTGACTCTTAAACTTTATGTGATAAATTTTAACACCATGCTTAATAAATTTTAAATTGTTTAAAAATTACCTAATGGACGATTAGGTTAGCCATTAATTTTCCTCAAACCTTATGTGATAATTTTGAGACACTGCTATGTTTTTTAAATTGTTTAAATTGCCTATTGGACGATTAGGGTAGCAGCATATATTTTAAATCCTTATAGTTGATAATGACTTAATAAAAATCATCTAACAAACCCATAAAATTTTGAATTTTAGGGATCCACTAGTTGATAAGGATTAACTAGTTGTAATTTAAAAACCACTTAGTTGTTGGACGAACATGGAAATGATGACAACACTTTCAATGGATCATGATGTCGGTCAATGTGCCTGGCTAAAGTTTTTGGACCAACCTAGCTAGACTGGGTAACAAGTGGTCCTGGCTTAGTCAATTCCCTGGCCGCGTCCGCTGGACCGCAAGGTGTCGATTCATAACTATGTAAGTCCATCGACTATACCTAAGTCTAATACGATAATAATCTTATTCAAGATAAATCGTAGCCCTCATTGTTTTAGGAGTTGGCAACTGTAAGAAACATGTTTCGGTTGTTGAGCACACTCAAGCCGTAACATGTCAACCTTATAGAAACCGATTTCTTGATTGACATCTTAACCTGACTGAAACCGTTGTCTCATCCCTCGAGCTTCGGTGTAAGTCTAACCAAGAATGTAGTCTTAAGCCCTGACCCAAACCGGCGTGTCGTGCATATACCGAGCAAAGGGGCAAGTCAGGCTTGACACGAAAACAAGGGTCCGACTAGGCTAGCCATTGTGATCCGGTTGAGCACACTCATGATCACAAATGACTAGGGGTAAAATCGAATAGGGAGTCATATTTTGATATGATCGACAAAGAGTTCGTCTACCTACAGCCGAGTCGAACGACTTGTTGAGCTACACTCAAGGTCGGGCGACTCAAGGTTGTTGGATTCCTGCTCCCATTAAATTTTAATCATGTTTTGGAGAAAAACGATCTGTTTATTAATGGGAGAGTATAATTGGACAAAACCCATTCTAATTATATTTAAAAATATTTTGAACACATGCTAATTAGGAGTTCTAATCTTTGCAGCATGATGAGTAAGATTAATAATATCCGAGATAAGAACTTTTTAACTGGTTTTAATATTAATAGTGGCTGGTTTAAGAAGTCTATAGCAGAAAGGGAAAAAATAAAGGAAGTCTATGCCTTAAACTCTAAAATGCAAAGTGTAGTTCTTTCAGTTAATTCTAATGCATGGGTGTTAGACACCGGTGCAGGTTCTCACATTTGTAACCAGTTACAAGGATTGAGAATCAGTAGAAAACTTGAAAAGAATGAGATAATTCTCCAAGTCGGAAACGCAGCAAATGTTGATGTTGTAGCCTTAGGAGATCTTAAACACACATTAGCTGGTGGAGCTAACTTGCTTTTGAAGCAATGTTACTATATCCCAAATTTCCTATGCAATATTATATCTGTCTCAGCTTTGGCTAAAGATGGTTATAATTTTACTATCAGCGAAAATGTCATGAACATTGCCCTTGATGGTAAGTTGCTAGGATTTGGGACACTCAGCAATGGAATATACACTTTAAGCAATGAGGTGGTATTAAACGTTAATACTAGAAAACGTAAAGAATCTAGTTTTAATGAAACCTATCTTTGGCATTGTAGACTAGGCCATATCGGAGAGAAGAAACTCAGCAAGTTACATAAAGAGGGGCTCTTGGGCCTCTCGAATTATGAGTCATTCGACACTTGCGAGTCTTGCCTCAAAGGTAAGATGGCCAAAACTCCTTTTGCCAGTCAAGGGGAGAGAGTTATCGAACTCTTGGGTCTAGTACATTCCGATGTATGTGGACCCATGTCTACGTTAGCCAAAGGTGGATTTTCATATTTTGTCACGTTTACTGACGACTACTCAAGGTTTGGACATGTGTTCTTGATGAAACATAAGTCCGAAACGTTTGAGCGATTCAAGGAGTATCGTGCCGAAATCGAAAACCAGACAGGGAAAAGTATTAAGATTCTTCGATCCGATCGAGGAGGAGAATACTTAGGCCATGAATTCCTCACTTACTTAAAAGAGAATGGGATTCTCTCTCAGGTCACTCCTCCTTACACACCTCAACATAACGGTGTTTCAGAAAGGAGAAATCGGACCTTGTTAGACATGGTTCGGTCTATGTTAAGTGAAGCTGAGTTAACTACTTCCCTCTGGGGCTATGCCCTGGAAACTGCTATATACATTCTAAATAAAGTTCCGTCAAGATCTGTGCATTTGACTCCGTATCAGATATGGACAGGGAAGAAACCCAGCCTCAATCACTTGAAGGTATGGGGTTGTCCTGCTTATGTCAAAAGGAAAAATCCAGACAAACTGGAAGACAGATCTATACTGTGTAAATTCATAGGGTACCCGAGACATTCATTAGGTTATGTCTTTTACCATCCAGAACAACAAAAGATTATTGTCTCTAGACATGCCACCTTTCTAGAAAAAGAATTCCTTGTGAAGGAATCCACTGGCAAGGTAATTGATTTGAATGAATGCTCGGAGGAAGTACCCACACAGCAACAAGTGTCGGAACCAGTGGGAGAGTCAGAACTTGACATCTCCCAACCAGTCAGTAGGAAGTCAAGTAGGATTCCTCGAGCCCCCGAAAGGTACTACGGTTTTCTCGTAGACGGGGGAATCGAGGATAGCATCATAATTGATGATGACCCTATTAACTTCCAGGAAGCCATAAAGAGTATAGACTCTGACAAATGGCTAGATGCAATGAAATCCGAAATAGATTCCATGCACGTGAATAAGGTATGGACCTTAGAAAACGTGCCCAAGGGAAATGTTCCCATAGGCTGCAAATGGATCTTCAAGAAGAAGATTGGAGCAGATGGAAAAGTAGAAACGTACAAGGCTAGACTGGTTGCAAAAGGAAATCGTCAAATTCTAGGAGTAGATTATGATGAAACCTTTTCGCCAGTAGCCATGCACAAGTCTATTCGGATAGTGCTCGCTATTGCTGCCTACTACGACTACGAAATCTGGCAAATGGATGTGAAGACTGCTTTCCTAAACGGTGATTTGGAAGAGCAGATTTACATGACTCAGCCAGAGGGCTTCGAAGTCAGTGGGAGCAATGGAAAGGCGTGCAAGCTGCACAGGTCCATTTATGGACTCAAGCAAGCATCAAGAAGTTGGAACATCCGTTTCGACAAAACAGTCAAAGAGTTTGGTTTTGTCAGAAATGAGGATGACCCATGCATTTACAAAAGAACCAGTAATAAAAATTCTTTAGTCATCCTAGTTCTATACGTAGATGACATTCTGATAATAGGCAACGACATAGAGATGTTAAAGTCTGTTAAAAGATGGCTATCAACCAATTTCTCCATGAAGGACTTGGGAGAAGCATCCTACATACTGGGTGTGAATATCCATAGAGATAGATCTAAACGGATGCTAGGACTCTCCCAAACCAGGTACATTGAAACCGTGTTAAAACGTTTTAACATGGAAAACAGTAAGGGTGGTTCATTGCCAGCCAATCATGGGATAGCCCTCACCAAGAAGATGTCTCCACAAACCGACTTGGAAAGGGCAAAGATGACCAAGATCCCATATACTTCTGCTGTGGGATCTATCATGTACTCCATGATTTGTACCAGACCCGATGTCGCTTATGCACTAGGTGTAGTAAGCCGATATCAGTCTAGCCCGGGAGAAGAGCACTGGAAAGCAGTCAAGACAATTCTTAAGTACTTGAGAAGAACTAAAGACTTGGTCTTAGTTTATGGAAGTGAACACCTGAATGTTGAAGGGTTCACAGATTCAAGCTTTCAAAGTGATATGGATGATAGCAAATCGATCTCAGGATATGTTTTCACTCTCAACGGAGGAGCAGTCAGTTGGAGGAGTTCCAAACAAGTCACTATTGCAGACTCCACAATGGAAGCCGAATACATAGCGGCTAACGATGCAGCAAAGGAAGCAGTCTGGATGAAGAAGTTCATTAACCAGCTCGGGATGGTTCCTGCCGTTGAAAGTCCAATACCGTTGTATTGCGACAACAATGCAGCCATCAGCCTGGTTCAAGAACCTAGATTCCACAAGAGATCCAGACATATTCTTCGCAAGTATCACCTTATTCGGGAGATAGAGCAGAGGCAAGATATAGAACTCCTTAGAGTCTCTTCAGAAGACAACTTAGCAGATCCATTCACAAAGGTGCTGGCACGTGATCGTTTAGAGAAACTAGCGTGTAAATATGGTATGAGATACCAAAATAAATAGGCCTGAGTGCAAGTGGGAGATGTAGAGAAATGTATGCCATCGTGGCTATTTATCTTGATGAAACATCTTGTTCAATAAATGAAAGTATTCTTTCTGGTAAAGTATTGTCTGAGTTGTTCATTACTCGGATTATTCCCTTGGATTCATAGTTAGGTCACACATGTTTCGCAATGTAGATTACGATTATGAGAAATGTCTGACCTCTAATAGCTTGAATCTTAAAAGTGTTCATGGTCATAGATGTGTCGAGATAAGGGATATCAACGCATCAGACAGACCATTGCGTCCCTGTCTGGTTGGTCTCATAACCAAGCGACTTGGTGAAGTCGGAAACAGGAAGCAGGTGCTCAGTAAAAGCTGAGTTCACTGAACGACCCAAACAGGGAGTTATTAAATGGTTATACATTAACTAAACTATCATTAATAACTCTAAGTGATAATAGGTAAGTTGGTCCTTAGGACTTGAGATCATTGTATGAAGCTATGTGTGGACAGTGTCACTTAGGTCTAAAGATCTAACTTCGAGGCTAGGCCTGATGAAAGATCTTAGGCTGGGTGACACTCGAAACATATGAGCTAAGTAGTGATCAACAGAGGATTCGTCTCTTCCGTTAATGGGAAGTTAGTGTCACAGGTCAGTACGGCTCTCGGTAAAACCTTGGCCAAGGTATGTTGTAACTTGTACAACCTGTATGTACCAGAGACCGATGTATACTGACCACTGCTAGCCAATGGGGTTGATAGTATACCATACCCTAGACTAGCCGAGTGACATAGTTATGACGAAGGGACTAAAACTGCGGAAATTATCACAGTCACAGTCAGAGTGATTTCGTCGGCACTTTTGCCTAAACGAACCAATCACGTAATCGATGATCCCGAAACAGGGACGACACCTACTGCTAGTGGTCACTGTCATCTTGAGACTTCGAGTCTCGGCCTGTAGTAAGGGTCAGGCTGTAGGGTCTCACACCGAGTAACATTCACGTCGTAGTATCAGATAGAATGTATAGATGATATCATTAGATGTAAAGAGAATATTAAATTCGCAAGTTGGTTGTGAATTTGGAGCATTTGGGAATGGAGGAAATTTCTTATGGAATCCAGAGGATCAAACCGTGTAGGAATCGGAGCTCGGATGAGCCCAGAAACTCAAGAAAGGCAAAAGGGGAAGTGGGATAAAACCCACTTAGCAAAACGGGCGGGGCCCGCTGACCCAGCGGGCCCGCCCGCTGGGTGCAGCGGGCGCGGCCCGCTGTTGCAGCGGGCCCGCCCACTGCCCCAGCGGGCCCGCCCGCTGGGCGCAGCGGGCACTTCCCGCTGCTCCAGCGGGCACGCCCGCTGCATGCAGCGGGCGCAGCCCGCTGGTGACAGCGGGCTGTGCCCGCGCGGGCGCGCCCGACAGCCCGCGCGGGCGTGCCCCAGCGGGCGCGCCCAATAGCCTTAGGCGGGCGCACCCGCTAAGCTTAGCGGGTCGCCCACCACTTAAGTTGTTTTAGGGTTCTTTGTTGAAACCCTTGACGGCTACGAAATTTGGGTTTTTGCTCAACTTTGAGCAATTGTTTGAAGGGTCAAACGAACTCGGATTTCGTCGCCGTTTGTTCCTACGCGTTCACCATCACTAGCTCTTCGAAATGATAACTTGTATCATCTCTAGAGCTCAACGATGAGTGTGGATTAATTGATTGAAGGTTAAGGCTTTGTGAAAGCTATACTAACTAAAATTGAATTAATCCAAATCCCTCTTCCTAACTTTTGTCCCACATTGCTCATGACAAAAGAAGGGGAGCCGGCCTCCTATATAAATAGGTGGGCACTCCCTTCTTTGTTTCTTGCACCAAGTCTCTGATTAAGGAGCTCCGAATATTTGAGCAAACTTAATCTAGACTAAATTTATTCTCTTCCTCTATAAATTTTCCTGTCCTCCAACCGAGTCCTAGCAAGACAACGAGGAGGTCCGAATCTGATTCGGAAGTCTACGACGCGGGTTTACTCAAGTGAAATTTTCTACGGCTAGTGATGGCTTCGGAGGCAAGGTGCGCTATGGGAGCTGATCCAGTCTGCGGCGAGGAGCGACGCAACACGGCTCGGAAGGCGGCTCAGATCATGGAGCGCAAGACGGTGCGGAACATCTTGCCTGCTCCAGGGCAAGATTCCGGGTGAGTCAATTTTATATGCAATTAGTTTAATTAGTAGTTAGAACTTTCTCGAGTTGGTCAGACCCAACTCGAGTCAGTAGATTTCCTGGCTTAGGGAATTTTTCCTTAGGGCTTTATTTATTAAATAGTTTAATAAATTATTTCTTCCGCTGTTTTATTTATTTTGTTCGTCCGACTTAGGACGGATAGTAATAAATTAGCTCTAAGGGACCTTGAAAATCCATACTGCAACCCAGCCGTACGATGATGCTCCGCCTTAACCTGCTGGCATACTAAACACTTGGCAATGCTCTGTGCCACACTCTACTTCATACCATACCACCAGTAGTTCAGGCGAAGGTCCTTGTACATCTTTGGGCATCCAGGATGCACGAAATACGGCGAACTATCTGCCTCAACAAGTAGCTCTTCTCTAACATCTCCAGCTGGCACACAAATTCTGGCTCCATACCTTAGCGAGCCATCCTCATGAATCAGAAAGTCAGTCCGCAAACCGGATTAAACTTGCTCACGAATCTTCTTCTGCTTCGGATCTCCAGCCTGACTTTCCTTGATCCGATCCACGATCGTCGACTGTATCTGCATACACATCAGCGATGAAACCTCTCCAGGAAGCACAATCTCAACGCCCAACTCACAGAACTCCTGCTGCAACCTCCACTGTGAAGTCAACATCATAACTGCTGGAAGTTTGCTCAGTGCATCAGGAACCACATTCACCTTGTCAGGGTGATACTGCAAGTCGATCTTGTAATCCGCCATGAGCTCCAACCATCGACGTGTCGCATGTTGAGCTCCTTCTGCGTAAAGACGTATTTCAAGCTTTTGTGATCAGTGAAAATCTTCACTTTCTCACTCAGCAGGAAATGCCTCCAGATCTTGAGCGCGAATATGACTGTAGCCAACTCTAAATCGTGCGTCAGGTAGTTCTTCTCATGAACCTTGAGCTGTCGAGAAGCGTACGCAACCACGTGTCCATGCTAATGCAAAACGCAACCGAGACCCTTGCCAGATGCATCACAAAAGATCTCGAAGCCACCACTCCGATCTGGCACAGCTAGGACATGTGCTGACGTCAATCTCGCCTTCAGAATAGAAAAGGCCTCCTCACAAGCATCGGACCAAACGAACGGTATATCCTTCCTCGTCAATCTAGTCATCGGCTCTGCAATTCGAGAGAAATCCTTGATGAAGCGTCGATAATATCCTGCTAGCCCAAGAAAACTCCTGATCTCCGACGCTGTCCGTGGAATTGACCACTCTCTGATAGCCTGGATCTTCTCCTGATCCACGGATATGCCATCTCCTGACACCACATGTCCAAGGAAGGCAACTCTATCCAACCAGAACTCGCACTTGGAATACTTCGCATACAGACGATGCTTCCTCAGAATCTCCAGAACTGTCCTCAATTGCTCGGCATGCTCCTCTTTCGACTTCGAATAGATCAAGATGTCGTCAATAAAGATAACGACGAACTTATCTAAGAATTCATAGAAAATCAGGCTCATGAAAATACGAGTGCATTGGTCACACCAAAAGGCATGACCACGAACTCGTAGTGTCCATACTTCGTTCTGAATGCTGTCTTCTACACATCATCCTTCTTCACTCTCAGCTGGTGATATCCGCTCCTGAGATCCAGTTTAGAGAATACCCTCGATCCTCTAAGCTGGTCGAAAATATCATCTATACACGGCAACAGATACTTGTTCTTGATGGTGACGACATTCAACTCTCTGTAGCCCACGCACATACAGCGCGAACCGTCCTTCTTCTTCACCAGTAATACATGTGCTCCCCATGGGGACACACTAGGATGAATATAACCCTTCTGCAAGAGCTCATCCAATTGTCTACACAGCTCCTCCAACTTTGCCGGAGCCATACGATATGGTGCCTTTGAAATGGGCTGCGCTCCTGAAATAAGATCAATCGAGAACTTAAGAGCTCTATCGGGTGGCAGTCCTGACATCTCCTCAGGGAAGACTCATCGAAGTCCCTCACCATAGCTGGTCTTCTCTCCTCCATCTTCATAGCTACTATCTCCTGCACTGGCTTGGCCCGAAATCTGACAGGCCCAAGTGAACTGCTACCACTGCTGAACTCGAAGGTCGGATGACCTGGGATCTCAAACACCACTTCTTCCGTCGACAGTCGATCGTAGCAAAGAAACTCCCCAGCCAACCATCCCAAAAACGGCATCATAATTGGTGATGTCGTGGACGATAAAATCGGCATATAGCTCGTGTCCACAGACAACCAAAGGACAAGATCGACAACCAAGGTGCACTGAGATTACACCATTCCCCGTAAAGATATCCCAACTCTTGGAAAGAGGAGAAATCGATAGAGAATGCTTGTCCACAAAACTCCGAGATACGATGCACATAAATGCACTGGAGTCGTAGAGAACTCGAGCAGGAAATGCACAAACAAGGATAACTCCTAACAAACAAGCTAGCAAATCAAAACCTATTCTAACAAAGCAAGATCTAATCTAGCGTGCAAGATCAACCAATCGAAAAGTAAAGACTAGTCTGAGGATTACCTGTAATAACTCTGTCCTCAGCCTTCGCCTCTACCGTAGTCATCGTGAAATCTTGCTTCCTAGGCTGAGCTGCCTACTGGAAAGCCTGCTTATGAGATATAAGAGGCATTCCACGTTCAGCAGCTACTGGTGCTCTCTGCTGCTGATTAGCACGCGGGCAATCCTTCAATGTATGCGTAGCATCGCCACAAAGTAACCAATGGTCCAGCAACCTCCTGCAATGCTCCTTCGTATGACCAGCTTTGCCGCAGTGATAGCACACCTTCTGACTAGGCCCACCTGGCCTCTTAAACTGTGCAGACTGATTAGGCTTAATCACAGACCTAACCTCTGGCCTACTCCATAGGCCTCTTTCCTCATCCTGAAAACTGCACCTTCTTCTGATTAGCAATCAACTCCTGCCTCTTCGCAGCTATAAGCAACCTCCGGTACAAGTCCAAGTCTGAAGAAGACATCGAACTCTGCAGATCCAAGGAAAGACCCTGAAGAAATCGCTGAGCTCGATCTTCGGGGGTCTGCACCAAATTCGACGCAAAGCGGCACAACCTGGTGAACTCCTGGTGGTACTGGTCCACCGTCAGACTTCCTTGCTTCAAGTTGATGAACTGCTGCATCAACTCCTTCCTGGTAGCTCGAGGGAAGAACTCCTCGTCAAATCTAGCTCTGCATGTAGCCCAAGGGATAGGCCTCACTAGCATCTCTTCCTCAGCATCCCACCAACTATTGGCATTGTCCTTCAGCTACTTCTTCACCAACTCGACCCAACCAGTCGGGTCATTCTTCGAAAGAAGCAGGTTGTCCTCAGTGTTCCTCATTCATTCTTCAACAGCCAAAGGTCCTTCTGATCCAGTGAAGTACGTCGGGCCCAGCTCTCGAAAGTGCTTCGCTCCAGGCTCGAAGCGAGGGGCATTCTGAAGCATGCCATGCAGTACTTGCATCATCTGCTGCATCAGTCTCATCATATATTGGCTCCATCAGCTCCATCACCATCTCCTGCTCCACCACCAGCTCTGGTAATACGTCTTCCAGCCATTTAAGACAAGGAAAACATTCACATTAGACTCAAATTTTATAACTCGAATGTTTCGAATGTTTCAATGGATGTTTTATTATTATCGTTGTTTCGATATTTCACAGGTGCAATGACTTGCATGGGCCATTACAAAAACCTGTCACGCCTCGCTTCCCAAGTATGGAAGGTGAGACGTGAAGAGGTCTGCTCAGACTTGAGACTGTGAAGCTACAGTCTTATAAGCGTCTGTGTGTTCATCCATTCGCAGATTCTTGCATTGCAATGAAACAACAACAATAATAATTTAGAAAGTAGGCAATAATTAACGAACATTCAAAATAACATCCAATCCTTATTCAAAGCATCTAGAGATAAGTCATAAAAGAAGTACAAGAGTCTGAAAGAAAGGACCCAAGCATGACCGAAACTAAGACATAGATAAGGTGCTACGCACCGAAAAACCTAACAGTAGCAACTAGGAAAATAAACAGCAACTAAGAAAACGCCTCCAGCTGAGACTAGGATCGGTCTCCGGTATCCTCGAACTGAACGTCAGCAGAAGCCTCAAGCTCGACGTCAGCGAACTGGTCGTCCTCATCAACTAACTCTGACTCAAAGCCTAACATGCGACACCCAAAGAGAAAAGGGCGCATGTCAGCAAAAGTCTCCAAAAGGTAAAAAGAAGAGACTTTTGTGCAAGGAAACATAAGAGTAATGAATGTAACTAGCAGTTTAAAACATGATGAGATGGCATAATATTTAACGAATGCAATAATTTAAAATGAACATGATAGTTAACAATGCATGTCCGTCGTAGCAAAAGCTACTAAACAATATTTCACGATTTCACGAAAAGCTAGTATCACGTCGTGCACAGGGTTTATTCCTTTCAGCTGAAGTTGCTGTATGTACACACTTCTACGCTGAGTGATCATTTAACCCTACCCATCCACGTGTGTTTGAACTGACGCTCAGCTTCTGGTTCACGAGCCAGGAAGTGTTGTTATGGCATAGGATTGTACTGATGTGTCCATATTTTACATTGTTTCATAGCATCATTCCATTGCATTTCATATCATATTCACATCCAAATCCCGTATTTTCTTACGATATTGCAATTCTAACGCCATATTCGAGTTTCGTAGAGTTTTGTGGATTTTCAGGTATTTTGGAGCGATTCGGGACACATTTTGGATATGGACACATCCGTCATGCCTTGGAGCCCGTTGGTGAAGCTCTACAGGAGTTCGCCGAGTTTTGGAAGCCATGGGAGGAGTAGAGGAGAGTGCAAGAAGAGAGGAGAAGCTGTCAGGAGCTTCAGCTGAGATTTTTCCAGGTGACTCGACCGAGCAGAGCAGCTGCTCGGTCGAGCAGATGCATGAAGAAGAAGGAGGGCTGATACGCAAGCTGCTCGGACTGAGCATTATGGTGCTCGGTCGAGCAGCTCCTATTTTCGAAGCCCAGCCAACCTCTTACTCGAGCCGAGCAGATCTAATGGCCACCGAGTCAGTTGGCTGCTCGACCGAGCACGGATGACTCGGGTCGAGTAGACAGAGTGGCAATTTTTGGAGAGCCCCGACTCACTGATGTGCTCGACTGAGCAGGAGGTCTGCTCGACAGAGCAGCCCGACCGAGCAATCCTCTGCTCGACCGAGTCACTGACTCGGTCGGCGACAATGAAGGCTATTTTTTGAATTTTCTCGCGGCCGTCTAATGCGCACAGGGGAGTAAAGTGTGGATCTGGGTTTTGTGTTAGGGAGTTCGTTCTTTTGTAACTTTTGAATTACTTTTGAGAGGGAGAGGAGATTAGAAACAATTGTGATTAGATCTAAACCCAATTTTTGGAGGTTATTGGATTATTTTTTGGAGCTTTATTGTGATTTGCGTTTTGGAATCTTTGGGATTTCTTCGGATTATTGTTTGCTGCTATTCTTCTTCGTCTTTGTAACGTAAGCTATTCAATCCTTATTCGATTAATTTGCTACGATGTTTTCTCTTATAAAAACCATAGTTTTATCTGTCAATATCTCTATGTGTGAGTAGTCTCCTCTTGGGTTGATGGGTTAGCCCTAAGGTTTTAGGACGGAGATGTAGATCTGGATCTCTAGGTTGAATTGGAAATAATGAGGAGTATTTCGGTCGATCCTACCGGATCCCTAGGATAACTCGCACTGAGATCATACCCACGGTCTGTGGAATTGATGAGCTTAAGGGTATCCTTGGGATTTGAATAGGAAAATCGGTGGATCCAACCAAGGCTCATGACCATGTCCGGCTCGTGCCTTGAGGGGATCCACCGACGAACTATATCACACTACATTGACGGCTACCGTTATTGCGTCAATGAGAGCCACCGAAATACCTCGCAATTCTAACTTACGAGAGTGGCATGAATTGAGAGATTAATCACCTAAACCTAATGCAACGTAAGGATCCTATTCCAACATCGATCTCCGACGGTCTTAGCGGTGATCCCTAAAACCCTAGTCTTTTTATTATCAAGTCAACAACAACATCAAACCCAAACTTTCTCAATCGACATCCATCTCACTTCGAGATATAAAAATAACCTGAGGCCGCAAATACACTGTCACCGTCCATGTGGGATCCGACGTCTTTTATACTATAATTTGACACCGTTCGCTTGCGGATAGAGCCCGGAATTGACACCTAGGGGCCATACTATGCCTAGCGACAGTGACACTGCTAGGTGGAATCTAGGTGTAGGTTCTGGGTGCGTCAAGTTTTTGGCACCGTTGCCGGGGACGGCAATAGTGTATCTCAGTTTATTTTTATTTTGGAAGAGTTTGCTAGCAAATCTCACCATTCCTTATCTTTCCACCCTTTTCATTCTCTTGATTATTACATTGCTACTAATGGTATTTTTCTGAGCTGTTTTGGTGCATGAACACTCGCTTTGGGACATTTAATCTAGAGCTATTATTCGACCCTGAGATCGAGAAAATGGCAAGGGCTCTGAGGGCCTCAAATAGACGTCAAGCACCCTCTGCTCAGATGGCAGACAATACCACTCCTCCACCTCGCACCGGGGCCATCAGGGACCACATGAAGCCCATCTTTGGAAATAATTCTTCCATCCTGAGACCGCAACTGGCGGCAGCTAGCTTCGAGCTGAAGACGGGGCTTATAAATCTAATGTAGCAGGATCTGTTTCACGGGCATCCTCACGAGAACCACAATCACCACATCGACAATTTCATGGCAAAGTGTGATACTTTTAAGGCAAAAGATGTGAGTGATGATGCCATCAAGCTGAGGCTTTTCCCATTCACCTTGAGGGATAGAGCTTCATACTGGCTACGAGCCCATCCATCCAACCATTTTACTACATGGGAGAAACTGGCACTCGCCTTTGTGGACAAATTCTATCCACCCTCAAAGACGATGCGGATCAGGGGGGCCATCTCAAATTTCAAACAGCTTCCGCAAGAATCTCTTTACGAGGCCTGGGAAAGGTTTAAGGACCTTCAACACCAGTGCCCTCATCACGGGATCCATTCATGGCATTTGGTACAAAGCTTTTATAATAGGCTGCAACCCAGCACCAAGATGATAATTGATGCTGCCGCGCAAGGAGCTCTGCTGGATAAGTCGCTTGAGGAAGCTATAGACCTGCTTGAGCATGTGGCGGCAAATAATCAGCAGTGGAGCAAAGAGCGAACCATTGTGACCAGAACCCTCGAGGTCAAAGCTGCCAGCCACCTTGATTCTCACATCGAGACTTTGTGTAAACAGGTGGCTAGGATTGAACAACGTTTGGACTCCATCCCGACGATCACCGACACCTCTGTGTACAATCATCCAGAGGAATATGGAGAGCATAGTGATGTTTTCAATGAGGGATATTTTGATGGTGCTGAATCACCTGAGTCCGTGCAATATGTCCAAGGAGAGGGACGCAACCAATGGCAACACCCGACCGCTAGAAATCATCCGGGATTTTCTTACGGAAACCCAAGTGGAGGGCTGCAACCTCCACAGTTTCAGAGACCGCCACCCCTTCCTCAACAACAATAAGGGCAGCCACAGAATCAACAGCAGAGTGGGTTTAGCCCAGCCGGGCCATATCGACCACCAGGCTACCAGTTCAATCGCCCACCTCAGCAGGGCTATGCACCATCTCTGCCTCGGTCCAACTTGGAGAGCACTTTAGAGACATTTATGAGTGGGCAAGCCAGATTTAATCAGGACACCTCTGCTTAGTTCAAAAACATAAACACGTCGCTAGATGAACTGAGGGGCCAGATGTCCCAGCTGCTGAAGAACCAAGGGAGGTTGCCTTCGCAACCGGAGCCTAATCCGAGGGCTCAAGCCAATGCCGTGGTCTCCATTACCACACGAGGAGGACGGGCAACTGACCCCGTTATGAGTCCAGTTGTGAACAAGGATCAAGGCATAACTGAGGAGGCCATTATTGGCGGTGATAGAGAAGATGCTACGGAAGAGCCTACCAAGAATGAGGAGAAAGCGGATTTGCCATCCACCACACCCACAACAATGCCGCCTCCTAGTGATGTCGTGAGAAACAAAGAAGCTGACCTCCTCCGCCGTATCCACAGAGGTTGGCTCTGGATAAAATGGAGAAGAAATATTCCAAATTCACGGAGCTTCTGAAGGGCATCCAGCTAAACATTCCGTTCATGGATGCCATCGCGAAGATCCCCATTTATGCGAAGTTCTTAAAGGACCTTATCACAGGGAAGAGGAAGCACGAAGAGATAAAGCTTATGGAGGACTCTACCTCCATTATAAAGAATCATCTCCCGCGGAAGCTACCAGATCTGGGAAGCTTCACGGTTCTATGCTCCATAGGATGTATGCCCATAAGCTGAGCTTTGATTGACCTAGGAGCGAGCATCAGTTTGATGATGCTTTCTATATTTGAGAGACTGCAGACCGGAAGTGAACTGAAGCTGACGAACATGCCCATACAGCTAGCGAATCACTCGATCACATGTCCGGTGGGCATTGCCAGGTACATTATTCTGCAGATACCTTCGGTGTTGTGTGTTCCAATAGATTTTGTTATTATGAATATGCCCGAGGAAGGGAGCTCCCAGCTTATACTTGGTCGCCCCTTCATGGCGACGGCCGGCGTCTTGATAGACGTCCATGAAGGGACCCTCTCGCTGAATGTTGGCAATATTGAAGCCGAATTTAAGCTGCAGAAACCTATGAGGGAGCATGCTCGAGGGGAAGGAGCTAGCTATCTGGAGCTCCTAGAAGATGAAGCCGTAGGAGATTATACTTCTGAGGGGGTCATGAAGGACCCGATAAGAATGAGTGTTGACGATGACGTCGACCACATTTACAACAAAGCAGTCGCCGCTTATATCCGTATGTTGGATGAGGAGCTCTTGGATCATTCTCCACATCACGAAAAGCCGGAGGCCATCAGTTACGCCAAGGAAAAGCCTGGACTGGAAGAATGTCAAATACTGCCACACGGTATCGTTGGTAAGAACGATGCACGAATCTCGTGCGCACCAAACAACTATTGATGAAACAAAGGGAGTCGAGCTCATGACTCAAAACGAGCGCTTATTGGGAGGCAACCCAATCTTTTATATCATGGATTCTCTTTTCCATTTTCTTATTTTTACTTTATCTATTTGGGAAAACCAAACAAAAACGCCATTTGTTTTTCTTAAAAATACAAAAATCATAAAAAATCTGATGGGTTCCTCATTCTTACAGGTGGAACGTAAAGAGGCACGTAAATCGACGTTTTTAAATGGAAGAAAAATGGAGGAGAGCAGCAAATTTAAAGAGCAGATCAAAGGAGAAGAGCAAAAAGGGGACACAGGTTGCTCGACCGAGCAGCCACCTACTCGGTCGAGCAGCGTATGTACGAGAAAGAAGCTCAAAAACATCACTCTGTCTACACGGCCCAAGCAGCCTTTGCTCGGACCCACTCGAACGAGCAGCCACCTGCTCAGTCGAGCAGCGCAGGCTCGCGAAAACTTGGAAGAATCGACATTCTGTCTACACAGCCTGAGCAGCATCAGCTCAGTCCGAGCGGTCGTCTGCTTGATCGAGTAACCGTCTGCTCGGTCGAGCAGGACGAAGGGAGTGTTTGAATTATTTTTGGATTTATCTAAATAGCTAGCTCGACCGAGCAATCAGATTGCTCGGTCTGAGTTGGCTGTGGTTGATTACGGGTCTCATTTTGAAGCCGGGTTCGAGCTGCTTATTTACCCTAAACCGTCTTATAACTCTTACCCTAAGCTATCTTACCATAATCCCCTGACTATCTCCCGAGTCACCCTCCCTCCTACTCGACTCGGTCGGCAAAACCACCCCTAGCCGTCGCCGCTTCCAATCTACCGTCGCTACTTCCCCCTCTCAAATCTCTATCTCTTTCTCCCTCTCCCTCTTCTCATCCTCAAGTTCCCCTACCCCCTCCGTTCTCTCCTCAAATCTCTATTCCCGCCGGTACCCACCCTCCCCCACCGAGCAAGATTAACGCTTGGTCGATTTTATTTATATTAACGCTCGATCGAGCGAGATTACCCCCCCATTCTCCTCCCCTAACGTTATTTTCTCCTTTTTCAGATACGTTTTACCTACGTCAGATGACACGTCTCGGAATTGCTTAGGGGATACTCCAGATCAGCTGGAGTCACGTGACCAATCACATCACCGTATCGTTCATGTCGGTACACTCTTTCCCCTATATACTTTACTTACTGCCACACGCTTTTATACTGCTTGCAAACTGCCGCCACGCCATGCAAGAGCCACAAACGTCGACAATGACACACCAAACCCTAGATCCACCCGACGCACGCGTCGTACATGCTCATCCACACAAGACCATATTATTGGTGAATCATCCACCACTCCACCTCTGCCAATCAACGCCCCAACCCCTCCCGAGCGTCTACATATCGGCGACGCATCATACCTCGTTACCTTCTGAGACACTGACCAGGGCGACCAGTTCTTTGCCATGCTCCTACTCTTAGGACAAGGGGGCGGCAGTACTCGACAATCAGTCGAGCAGGACCTCCCTTTCCTTTGCAACCTTATTAGGCACTGGCGAGCCGACCCACCTGTCGAGCCACTGTCACCACCCATATTTTCTGTTCCATAGCAGCGGGACCCACCACCACCTCCAGAGGGTGGTGCCCTTGCTTGACGATGTCCCTACTCACTTTTGCTTCCCTCATATTATATTGTGCCCATATATCTTTTTGGGGCACTGGTCTTACATAGCTTGGGGGAGACCCACCATGCATCATTTCTTGCATACACATCATCTTTTCAGCATTGCATCATATCACATTTTATTTTCTGCTGTATATTTTTATTTTTCATTTATTTTCTATCCCACCCACCCACCCACCCTTTCTAGCATCATCTCCCGTATACTAGCGTCTTCTCAGCAGTGAGTACGCTGCTGGGTTTAGCTTGGGGGATGAGCGCTATCGCTTTATTTTTATTTTTCTTTTACATTTTTCTTCCTTTTTCATATTTTTAGTTTACTTGTCCACCCATTTTCCACCTTCTTACATTTTTTTCTCATTCAGCATCACGGTTTTCATTTTTTTGCCATGCATGCATGTTTGTTTTTCATTCTTTTACTTTCTCCACCCTTTTTCTCTTTTTGCTAAGGCTGTTCTACATGATGATACTTCTCGTTGCCCTCAGTAGTTTCTCACGGTGCTTATTATTTGAGGACATGCTATTTAGGGTAGTTTCAGTTTTACTTTCTATATGCTGGCATACTCTTTTGTTGATCTATCTAAATTAACGGTTGTTATGAATTGAAAATAAAATGCATGAAATAGTATCTAGTTGCACTATGTTGGGTAATGCACCTAGGTTCATGCCTCATTAGAACATTTGGAGCATCTGCTTGCTATCTCATTCACTTCTGGTTGCATGCTTGATGTTATTGTGCTTATTACTGCATGCTTTTCAATATTCGTCTAGATGAATGAAAATATCCATGCTAGTTATGAGTTTAGTTAGAGTATTATCATATTAAATCGTTCTGCACCTCTGATGAGTGAACCGAGTGATTTATTATTTTTCTTCTCCACATATCTTTATAATTCTCTACATATCAGTTAGTTTCACCCCCGCAGCTACCCTTACCGCATCTTACTTCCCAAAAATCCCAAAAGAAAAAAAATATAGCTTCTAAATAAAAAGAAAAAAAGAAGAAAAAAAGAAGAGAAAAATAAAAGAAAACTAAAAAGAGAAAAGAAAAGAAAGAAAAGAAAGAAATAAAATTGTTCCATATTTCTTTATTAGAAGCTATCACAAATACTTGGGAAAAAGACAAAAAATTTCAATATCCTATTCCTAGATGCGACACATCAAGCTAAGCTTGGGGGGTGAACCAATTGATCATATGAGTGAGTATACCATTAGATTGGAGACGGTGCACAACGGGGAGATTAGATAATGCTTGAAATTTACGAAATATTTTAGTTTTTGGATATTTTTTATGATTCGAAATGAATATTAGAATAGCATGATTTCTTTCCATTCTATATTGCATGCTGGTGTGATTCCTATATGCTCCATTTGTATCTATTGATTGAAAAGTGCAGTGCTAAATCTTTTTATACTAGACTCTATGGATTGCATGAGATTGATGTGAGTTGATGGCATTATTTTAGAAGATCCCTATTTTTGTCTCTATTGCATGCTAGGCATATAATTAGTAAGACTTGAAAATACCATTAGCATGTGTTTTTACCATTCGAAGCATCGTGACATACGGCTGAGGCTTGAGATCTGATCGAACAATCTTAGCACACTCCATCCATCCCTATTCTCTTTTACTTTTTTATTTTATTTTCTTTTGTTCATCTCCTGGCATACCTAGTATTCGTCTTCCTTGAGGACGAGTAAGAGGTAAGCTTGGGGGATTTTGATGTGTCCATATTTTACATATTTTCATAGCATCATTCCATTGCATTTCATATCATATTCGCATCCAAATACCGTATTTTCCTACGATATTGCAATTCTAATGCCATATTCGACTTTCGTAGCGTTTTGTGGATTTTCAGGGATTTTGGAGCGATTCGAGACCAATATTGTGGATATGGACACATCCGGCATGCCTTGGAGCCCGTTGGCAAAGCTCTACAGGAGTTCGCTGATTTTTGGAAGCCATGGGAAGAGTAGAGGAGAGTGCAAGAAGAGAGGAGAAGCTGTCAGGAGCTTTAACTGAGATTTTTCCAGGTGACTCGACCGAGCAGAGCAGCTGCTCAGTCGAGCAGATGCATGAAGAAGAAGGAGGGCTGATACGCAAGCTGCTCGGACTGAGCATTATGGTGCTCGGTCAAGCAGCTCCTATTTCCAAAGCCCATCCAACCTCTTACTCGAGCTGAGCAGATCTAATGGCCACCGAGTCAGTTGGATACTCGACCGAGCACGGATGACTCGGGTCGAGCAGACAGAGTGTCAATTTTTGGAGAGCCCCGACTCACTGACGTGCTCGATCGAGCAGGAGGGCTGCTCGACCAAGCAGCCTGACCGAGCAAGCCTCTGCTCGACCGAGTCACTGACTCGGTCGGCGACAATGAAGGCTATTTTTGGAATTTTCTCGTGGCCGTCTGATGCGCGCAAGGGAGTAAAGTGTGGATCTGGGTTTTGCGTTAGGGAGTTTGTTCTTTTGTAACTTTTGAATTACTTTTGAGAGGGAGAGGAGATTAGAAACAATTGTGATTAGATCTAAACCTAATTTTTGGATATTATTGGATTATTTTTGGAGCTCTATTGTGATTTGCGTTTTGAAATCTTTGGGATTTCTTCGGATTATTGTTTGCTACTATTCTTCTTCGTCTTTGGCACGTAAGATATTCAATCCTTAATAGATTAATTTGCTACGATGTTTTCCCTTATAAAAATCATATTTTTATTTGTCAATATCGCTATGTGTGAGTAGTCTCCTCTAGGGTTGATGGGTTAGCCCTAAGGTTTTAGGACAGAGATGTAATTCTGGATCTCTAAGTTGAATTGGGAATAATGGGGAGTGTTTCGGTCGATTCTACCGGATCCCTAGGATAACTCGCACTGAGATCATGCCCACGGTCTGTGAAATTGATGAGCTTAAGGATTATCCATGGGATTTGAATAGGGAAATCGGTGGATCCAACCAATGCTCGTGACCATGCCCGGCTGTGCCTTGAGGGGATCCACCGACGAACTATATCACTACATTGACGGCTACCGCTATTACGTCAATGAGAGCCACCGAATTACCTCGCAATTCTAACCCACGAGAGTGGCATGAATTGAGAGATTAATACCCTAAACCTAATGCAACGTAAGGATCCTATTCCAACATCGATCTCCGACGATCTTAGCGGTGATCCCTAAAACCCTAGTCTTTTTATTATCAAGTCCACAACAACATCAAAACCAAACTTTCTCAATCGACAGCTATCTCACTCCGAGATATAAAAATAACCTGAGGCCGTAAATACACTGTCACCGTCCATGTGGGATCCGACATCTTTTATACTATAATTTGACACCGTCCGCTTGCGGATAGAGCCCGGAATTGACACCTAGGGGCCATACTACGCCTAGCGACTGTGACACCGCTAGGTGGAATCTAGGGGTAGGTTTCGGGTGCGTTATGTACCTAGCCTTTACATGCTATAGGAGTCAGAATCCTACTCGTCGCAGCTTATGATTCATGCATGTGCTACACATTCATGGCAAGACAATCAATGACACGTGATATGCAACATTGATTGTATAAAAAGGCAATTATTGAATGCGTACAGTATATCAAAGTAAACGTGACATGTGATATGCATGAACATGGCATGGCAAGAGTGTCGGATCTAGATTCCTTGTCAAGCTAGATCAAGCATGGGTGTCTAGGCGACTATCATTTCATCGCCTAGCCTCTTTTACACAAAATCTCAGAATAGCCTAAACATGTCTTAACATTAACCGAGCAAGTTCCACTTGCCTGAAATAACGTGCCGCAAATCTCAGATTGTCCAGAATCTTCCTATGTGCTCAAACCAAATTCCAACCTACAATCACACATTAATTAACTCAATTAGTTATCATCCAAAGCAAGGAAATTACGGTTTTTAATCTTGTTAAACATGCAGGTGTGTGGGTTC
Source organism: Scilla litardierei (assembly GCA_030789695.1). Lineage (NCBI taxonomy): Eukaryota > Viridiplantae > Streptophyta > Magnoliopsida > Asparagales > Asparagaceae > Scilla > Scilla litardierei. The sequence goes on from CM061140.1 coordinate 19,837,965, forward strand.
CTACAGATCGGGGCTTACCTTAACAAGACGCAAAAGCTACACTGACGTCGGATAGCAATGTCAGGGGTTGGATTCCGACAGCGAGCAATGTACGGCGCCGGCTTGCGGCGAAGATGGCGACAACTAGGGGCAGTAGCACGGTGGCGAAGGTGGCCGCGGGAGTACGGGGCAAGGTAGGCTGGCGGCCGGCAGTAGGGGCTTGCGGCTGCAAGGGAGGCCATCGGGCCGGTAGTAGGCCCTTGCGGCTGCAAGGGGCGGCCGGACTGTCGTTGTGCGGGGGTTGTCGAGCCTAGGGGCTGCCGTGGGGTTGATGAGGGGGGTTGCGGTGGTAGCTCGTGGAGTGAGGGGGCCGTGGGCTATGCGGGTGGAGGCCGCGGCTGGGTGGAGGCCTAGGGGAAGCCGGCAGCAGGTAGGGGGAAGGAAGAGGGGGTGCAGTTGTTCGGGGATGAAGGGGGTGCGGCCGGCGGTTTTGGGCTGCCGTGGAGGAGCCGACGGCAAGGGGAAGGTCGGCGGCCGGACTGTCGGCTTAGGGGGAGGCCGGCGGCAACTTCAAGGGAGAGGGGGCCGGTGGCAAGGGAAGTGGCGGCTGATGGGTTCGCGTGGAGATAGAAACCCTAGGGTTGACGTATGTTTTAATAGGAGAGATTTGCTATATGGGGTTGAAAGGGAGTGGGTTTAATGGTAGATTAGAGAGAGTGTGTGAGAGGGGGAGAGTACAACTAGTGTGGCATATAGACTAGGAAATATTGCATGATATGTATGATCCAAAAGATTAGATTAGATTTGATTTTTAATTAGGATTTGAATTTTGAATTAGCTAGGGCTAATTATAGATTAAAAGTAATTAAGGTGAAGGGTCCGCCTAACGGTGTCCGAAAAATACAAGAAAAATATCGGGACGACCATGGCGATGAGAGGGTCGAGGGTACGATGATCAGTTATGTGCTAGGTTAACGGAAACAGTACTAAAAATAAATAGCCAAATGTCGAAGTCTAAAAGTTAAGACACTCCTTCATTCAAAGCTGATTTGTGGAAGAATGACCCGTGGAATGACGTTCATAAAAAATTCCACAAATAACTACTCTCTCCGAGGGTCATAACAATATATAACTTCGGGCGTTTGGGATACAAGAGGAGGTCACAATAAATACGCATATGAAAAACAAAGTACGCGCTGAAAAACACACGATCGAAAAGCGACCGTGACAGAGTACATTAAGGTACTTCATCGGCCCTTTGTAGGGAGTGGATATGTCCACTTTAGTCCTTCAATTACTCTCAAGAGACCTAAAGGTCTTTTATGGTAGCTTCTATAAACAATTATATTTGAGGAAGTCTTGAGAGTCAATGTCCACATGTAGTGGAGATGATCTCGTAATCATTTTTTCCTTTGAATGAGACAATGAAAGCTCACCCTTCTGAGGAATCTTCGTGTTCTTTAGGTTATGATTATAAGATTTTGATGTAATGTATTGCATCATCATCGATCCAGGGTGGATATTATGGCGTACCAAATTCAAAACTTGGACGATCCTGTGCACTTCAGGTGTTTATTTGCTTTTCCTTTTCGAATTTATACAGGACTTTTTGAAAGTCCATTTGAATGCTCAAGTGTGGTCTTCAGGCCATTATTTCTTGAGTCATTCAGAAGGGATTTTGTTTTGACAAATATCCAATGAAACTTGGTAAGTTTCTTTTTAAGAGTGTAATGGGCATCCTCAAGCAGATGCTAAAAACTAAGCATGAAATTTGCAGTATAAATGAATGCATAAAGAGCATAAACAGATACACACACACACCCCCCCCCCATAATAATATTATTCATTCATTATAGTTACTAAAAAGAATACATGCCATCAAAAGCAGTTATAATGTAAAGAGAAATTGTTTCTATTACATTTATTGTGCTAAATAGATAAAAGATGGCATCAATCTAGGAGGTCATCATTCGTAAAGTCCTCGGTGGTGAACCAAGTTGGAGACTGGACTTGATTCTCCACCAGATTTGTCTCAACAGTAGACTTCAGTATTGCTTAATACAAATCTTGAAGGTGACGTAAATTTCGACATATCCTAAACCAGTGTCCAGTTATGCCACATCTGTGGCATTTGTCCTCCCTGTCTTTCTTGGGAGCAGATGTTTGTTCAGCATTCTTCCTTTTCCACGTATATTGCTTCTCCCCCTCATTATTGTTTTGTTGTGGGAGACCTCTGGCCTGCTTCTTAATTGATTTACCCTTCGGGGGTTTACCCTTGTGCTCGTTCTTCTGCTTCTGGAAAGAAACTGCGTGTGCCTTTAGGGCAGGAGCAGTGCCAGCATGGCGTAGGTTACGGGTGGCCAGCAAAAGTTCTCTGTTCTGTTCTGCCATCAAAAGGCAGGAGAGGATCTCTGAGTATTTTGTGAATTTACGTTCACGATATTGCTGTGTAAGGATGACATCCTTCTTATAGAAGAATGTGAAAGTTTTCTCCAGTATGCACGTCTCCGTGACTTCTTCACCACACACCTTTAGGTGTGAGGTGATACTAAACAACGCCGAGTTATACTCGGCTATGGACTTGAAGTCCCGAAGTCGGAGATTCTCACATTCACATCATGCTCGAGGGAGGATATCATCTTTTTGATGTTTGTATCGCTCTTCGAGTGCAGTCCATAACTTATATGAGTCTTCCACTATCAAGTATTCGGCCTTTAGGGTCCGATCAATGTGGCATCTTATATAGATAATGGTTTTTTCCTTATCTATGTCAATTACTTTATCATCAGTAGTGATAGCAAGACTCAAGCCCTGTGAGTGCGAGTGAAACTTTATGTCCAGTTGCCAACTCAGGTAGTTTTTGTCAGTTGCATCCAAGACGTCGAAACCAACACTTGCTATTTTGGCCATTTTATCTAAGCATCTAAATTAGCCAGAGTTAAATATTTTTTGTGATAAACAATTATGCAGAACAAACATATTAGCTCGTTGCATGGATAGGCTAGTCACCATTAAAAAGTACAGTCCAAAGTCCATATAGAGTCCCAAAAAGAAGAAAGAGAAAAGTACAACTTGGGAACCATGTGGGTCCCATCTTCTAACAAGTTGGTCTTCGTCTTCATGGGATGTGCCTCTGGCCTTGGTTATTTACAATTTAATCCTCACTACATTTTCGCTCAAAAATAAAAAATGCGACGAAAGTAAAATGGTGACAAACTAGCTGATCCAAAACCACAACGAAGCGAATATACATCACAGATACTAAATATACATTATGCATATTAAATTTGCATCACAAATATGCTTCAGGCATTAATAATTTGCATCACATGTATAGAATGGACCAAAAAATAAAGGGGGAATCAAGAATTTATTGTACGTCCCGAAAAATCCAGTTTAGAATTTAGTAGCCCCCATTGTTCATGTCTATCCCAAAACCCTAATTAGGGTTTGTATTAGTTTTCGCGTGATTAGCATGGCGGTAGCCATCAGGGCCACGAAGGGTGCATTAGTATGCGGTGGCAGCCTTCAGGGCTGCGAAAACCCATAAGCTAGGATTTTGGGCGTAGGGCACAGCCGTCAGGGCCTCTAAGCCCCCTTTCCGACAGTAATTACGGCACAGAGTGTTGCCGCATTCGGGGTAGAAATAACGGCACGTGAGTAGAGATGGGGGCACCGCCTTCGGGGCGACAGAGCCCCCACAGTCGGGGGCGAAATCGAAAGAAAGAGAGGGGGCGTCATATACAGGGTGGCGGGGGACCCCTCCTTGGGGTCGAAAACGTTAGGGGGCTACGGGGCAGTGGGGCCCATTCTGTCGGGGTTGAAGACATAGGAGGGGGTGCCGCTTGCGCGGCAGCGGAGGGCCCCCTCCATCAGGTCTAAAACCTAGGATGGGGGCACCGCCTACGGGGCGGTGAGGCCCCTTTCGTCGAGGGCGCAAGCATGGGAGTGGGTGTCACCTGTGAGGCAGAGGAGCCCCCTCCGTCGGGGTCTCAAGCATGGTAGGGGCACCGCTTGCAGGGCGGCGGGGCCCCTGCCTCGTCTCAAATGATGTGAGAACTACTCCCAGACCAAAGATCTTGAGCGACCGATCCGGCGGAACAACTCAAAAGATAAAGAAGTATCGTTAATCTCTTCATGCTCGTTCCAAGTTCGAAGTACCATTTGTACAAATAAGAATCTCCTTCCTTACACGATTTCTTCTTCATATAGATAGATATAGGATCTATGGGGTAATTACTTAGAAGTACATTTTGTGCAACAGCCCTTCCTATCTGATAGAAAAGGATCCCATGATCCTGAACCGATCTTACCTGAGATCGCAAATCCCAAGTTTGTCTATGAAGAGCCGATCTAATTGTATTAGTTTCTATAATTGATTTCTTCTGTGTAATACTAATTGATAGGGCCTCATTGATAAGTGCTACAAGATCTCGTGCATTGGAACCCATGGTTATGGACCCGAATCCGTTAGTATGGAACGTTTTCTGGTGAGTCCAGGTATCGAATCCGCGGGACAACTGACCTGCAAAACTACGAACGTCAATATGAAAAGAGTAATAGTACGATGTTAGCCAACCACCTATCAAACACGAAGATATAGGATCAAGAGTATCAAATAGCAAAAAAAACGATATTTACGGTGACTTGGAGAGGGATACAAGTATGGGGATCATGTGTTGGGTTTGATTTCGTTAGGGTGTGTGCAATCAATGAATATCAATACCTTTTCTATAACTCAACGTTTCGTCCGGTCAGGGCACGAGAACGTCGGAAAGTATGGCGATCAAGCGTATGAAAACGTGCCAAAGAATTAATCAAGTGCAAATAGGGCGAAAAGATATAGGCATCAATAATTACGACATCCTAACTACGTCTACACCAACACATATGGAGTGGATGTGCTACGGTTGTGAGTTCATTAGGAGTTAATAATCGCTGAAATATCATGTCTTTCATATAACTCAACGCTTCACCCGATCAAGGCGTGAAGGCGTCGGAAGATGAATCGATACAAACTAGTCAAAATAGCCGTATACGTATCACTAGCAACATTGATTTCATTAAACGATAAACGCAACAATAAGTTCAGATTAGTGAACATGAGTTGGCTAGCCTTGTCAGGGCCTAGCCATATGGGGTGTAAACAATATCGACAATAAGCAAATACCCAACAAATACGTTGTAGAAATCAATGTTACTAGCAATTTGGACGTGATAATAGGGCTAAAGACATGAAATTCATCAATTAAATACTCCTAATTACATCACAACCATAGCACAAAGAGATTAGCCATGCATGGTGTAAAGAAAATCAGATTTCATAGCCAAATACATCGTTTTAATAACCAAAATACAATGAAATACACCAAATACGGGGTATAAGTTCAAGAATTTATCACCAAATCTCCACTTTAGAACCCAAAACTCCTTTAGAATAGGAAGAATAGCCTCTGGAATTTTTCAGAATTTTCCCCTGGAGAAATACGCACAGTAGCCGCTCCAAAAGTCCCAAAATACGCCAGAATTCCCCCAAAACCCTAGAAATACGCTTAAATATTAAGCATTGCGGGTTTAAATCGCTAACGGGTTCAAAACCCGCTTCATTTCCGCCCAAAACCTGATCCATCCTCCGCTTCAAATGGTGGTCGTTCGATCCAGGCGGGATCGAACATCTGCACGCACGTGTCCCCAAGCGGCGGATCCGCGCCCGCTTCGAATTCGGATCGGAGTGAGTTTCGACAGTCGGATCGAATTCCTACAGCCCTGATGACGCCACGTGACTCCAAGATCGCGCGCTCCGCCTCGTCTCCGAGATCGCATCGGGGCAGATCTCATCCGTAGGATCGTAATCGGACGGCCATTAGTCGACCGCATCGCCCGCGTTCGCTGCTTCGAAGGGGTCCATCGACAGCCGTTAGATGACGATCTAACGGTCGAGAGTCGACCGATCTCTCATTCGCTGCGAGCCGTTCGATTGAGCGGGAGAGAATTGGATGACGCCACGTGTCCTTAGAGATTCAGATCTGCTGCTGCGTTGTGCGTCGAGAACGGCCGTTGGATCTCGATCCAACGGCCAATAGCCTTCCCCGAGTACGAATGTTGATGCCGTTGGATCTGGGCGGGGAGCGCTCCGATGCTACCGCGTGGCGCGTCAAAATCCGTGTGGCGACAGTATTTTTGTATTTTCCATGTATTTCTTCCGTATTTCTTCAATTAAATGTATTCTGCATTCAATAAATCACAGAAATTAGCACAGATCTCAGAAAAATACAAATAAATAGTCGTTGGAATCGTGAGATCGAGACGATGATAGGAAAAATATAAAAAGTGCAGAAATACTCAGTTAATTGCTGTTTTGTGCTCAAATAAGGTGTTTTCTCTAATAAATGATGATGTACAAAATACGAATGTATTAGAGAACATTTAAGCATTATATGGGCACAAAATAGGACTAGTTAAGGGGTTAGATATGCAATATTCACCTCGAATCACACCCCCCAACTAGCATTTTGCTAGTCCCTAGCAAAAAGAGCGATAAATACGGATGATCAATAAAAAATAATTCTATCAATCGTTTATGGCGTGGCTCAACAATACGCTTTCCAACATGATCTTCACCATCAATATACACATCCATGAACAAAATCAATCACACGATATTTTCTCTAATTTAGTATGAATAAATAACTTACAAGCATTGTTTTGCGCAAGCGAAAGTATAGCACGTCGTTTTCCTCTAGTTTTCTTGTTTCCAAGGAATTGGCCTATCAAAACAATCATTCAAGACATGGGTATTGAAGTTGCTTAGTATTTTCACCATTTCTTTTCTTTTATTCGTTCCGCGTAACGCACATCAAGCAACATTCGCAGAAAAATGCATAACTTGGATCGCTCCATCAAATGAGTGAGTTTCCTGTCAATGGCTCCCAAATCAGACGATAATAGGACATTAGGCCAAAAAGGACCCCTCGGACTGTACTTCTCGAGCCAACCAAGTTATGTATTAGTGCCATACTTATTCATTTTCTTCATTCAATTTTTTCTTGTCTCTTCTTCATCTTTTTCTCTTTTTTCTTTGTAAGCAACTCAACAGCCATTCTTTGAATATAAACATCAATAACCAAGGCCAAATTCCTCTTCAACTTGAAGACTTTTCAAAAAAATCACGTATACTCAAGCTTTTTCATCACATTAGCATGCATGAAATAAATTCAAACTATTTCGAGATATTAATCATGGCAATTGAAAATTTTTCATGAATAGCATATTAACGGTAATTCATGAAGGAAAAAAATTAATTCAAGCCATAAACAATTTTTAGAACTCAGTTAATGCATAATCATCCGCATTTGAGGAATATGAAGGAGTTTAAAATGGTGAGATTGGTGGTTCATCCTTTCCTTATGCCATGCTTTTTGAGAAAAAAATATTCCTAAGATCTCATACACACCCCCCCCCCAACTAAAGATGGACATTGTCCTCAATGTCGAAAGGGGTACGAGTTTATTCAAGCAAGCATCCTAGAAAGCATATAAAATTCTACGCTACTGGAAAGAACACACCGTGTTCAAATGGCGGATCCTGAATCTTTAATGGTGGAGGAAGTTGTTCAATTTGTTCCTTGCGCTCCTCGGTGATTATTCTTCCTCCTTTAGCTAAATTGGACCCCAGCAACGTAACTCCCAGCATCTCTATAATCTGGTCACCTGTATCCTGCAAGAGATGAGTCACGTCAATCCAATTTATTTTAAAATTCTTCGCCATAAACACATTCCAAATATAGTCATCAAAATAGGTGAAGTAAAATAGAGCATGGTGATGACAACTCCCTGAAAAATGTGCACTACGCTCAGTATGATGCTCAGTCAATGTGGAGAGGGGTAAATGATTTTGGGAAAGAACTGGGGAAGGGAATGGTTCGGGCTCCATAGCGATATTCTTTAAACCAATGTCCATAGTCGTCTCCTCCTCCTGTTCATCCAAAATTGCTCGCGCATCCTCTACTTTGCACACACTTCCTGCCATGTCAATGCTTTCATTCGTGACTTCATCGTGACATGGCTCGCTCGATATACCTGCAATAGAAGATGAAGTCAAATTAGATTTTGGAAATTGAATTTCAAACGAATCATTTTCTTCTACGCAAGTGGAAATCAGCTTAAGATTTTCACTAGATTGCTGAATCTGCCGACTCCGAGCAAGGAAGTTTTCTTGGAATTGATGGGATGTGGCCTCCTGTGTCTGAATGAGCAATTGAACTTCCTCTTTCAAGTGGTGCAAAGGTACGCCTACACTTTGCTCCTCTGGATCAAGGCTTGAAGGCTCAGTTGAATCGCACTCTGAAGTCTCTTTCATGATTTATTCGTCCTCTTGCAAAGACTCCATATAATTCCACGCCTCTGTCGGCGTCATGACTCCCAAGAATTCCTGCAGCTGTGGTCGTAATCCACCTAGGAAGGACTCCATAAGTTCTTTCTTCGTAAACCCATGCTGCGGATAGCTCGATATTATGTCTGTGAACCTCCTCCAGGCCTGAAAGAAAGTTTCACAATCAGTCTGATTAAAACCAACGAGCTTGAGCTTCTCCATCCTATGTTTGTGTGCCTTATCATATTCTGCATCATACAAATTGTTCGTGCAATAGAATTTCATGTATTCCATATACTCCATTTTTAAAAGAGAAAACTAAAAATAAAAATAAAAAAAATCCTAGACTATAAGATGGAAGGATCTCACCGAATGTTCCTCCAAACGGACTGAAATCGTAGCTTACAAGTACTGTTGTCCCCGGCAACGGCGCCAAAAACTTGCCTCGTCTCAAATGATGTGAGAACTACTACCAAGCGCAGGAGATCGTGCAAGTAATATCCTGGTGAGTCCAGGTATCAAATCCGCGGGACAACTGACCTGCAAAACTACGAACGTCAATCTGAAAAGAGTAATAGTACGATGTTAGCCAACCACCTATCAAACACGAAGATATAGGATCAAGAGTATCAAATAGCAAAAGAAAACGATATTTACGGTGACTTGGAGAGGGATACAAGTATGGGGATCATGTGTTGGGTTTGATTTCGTTAGGGTGTGTGTAATCAATGAATATCAATACCTTTTCTATAACTCAACGTTTCGTCCTGTCAGGGCCCGAGAACGTCGGAAAGTATGGCGATCAAGCGTATGAAAACGTGCCAAAGAATTAATCAAGTGCAAATAGGGCGAAAAGATATAGGCATCAATAATTACGACACCCTAACTACGTCTACACCAACACATATGGAGTGGATGTGCTACGGTTGTGAGTTCATTAGGAGTTAATAATCGCTGAAATATCATGTCTTTCATATAACTCAACGCTTCACCCGGTCAAGGCGTGAAGGCGTCGGAAGATGAATCGATACAAACTAGTCAAAATAGCCGTATACGTATCACTAGCAACATTGATTTCATTAAACGATAAACGCAACAATAAGTTCAGATTAGTGAACATGAGTTGGCTAGCTTTGTCAGGGCCTAGCCATATGGGGTGTAAACAATATCGACAATAAGCAAATACCCAACAAATACGTTGTAGAAATCAATGTTACTAGCAATTTGGACGTGATAATAGGGCTAAAGACATGAAATTCATCAATTAAATACTCCTAATTACATCACAACCATAGCACAAAGAGATTAGCCACGCATGGTGTAAAGAAAATTAGATTTCATAGCAAAATACATCGTTTTAATAGCCAAAATACAATGAAATACACCAAATACAGGGTATAAGTTCAAGAATTTATCACCAAATCTCCACTTTAGAACCCAAAACTCCTTTAGAATAGGAAGAATAGCCTCTGGAATTTTTCAAAATTTTCCCCTGGAGAAATACGCACAGTAGCCGCTCCAAAAGTCCCAAAATACGCCAGAATTCCCCCAAAACCCTAGAAATACGCTTAAATATTAAGCATTGCGGGTTTAAATCGCTAACGGGTTCAAAACCCGCTTCATTTCCGCCCAAAACCCGATCCATCCTCCGCTTCAAATGGTGGCCGTTCGATCCAGGCGGGATCGAACATCTGCACGACACGTGTCCCCAAGCGACGGATCCGCGCCGGCTTCGAATTCGGATCGGAGTGAGTTTCGACCGTCAGATCGAATTCCTACAGCCCCGATGACGCCACGTGGCTCCAAGATCGCGCGCTCCGCCTCGTCTCCGAGATCGCATCGGGGCAGATCTCATCCGTAGGATCGTAATCGGACGGCCATTAGTCGACCGCATCGCCCGTGTTCGCTGCTTCGAAGGGGTCCATCGACAGCCGTTAGATGACGATCTAACGGTCGAGAGTCAACCGCTCTCTCATTCACTGCGAGCCGTTCGATTGAGCGGGAGAGAATTGGATGACGCCACGTGTCCTTAGAGATTCAGATCTGCTGCTGCGTTGTGCGTCGAGAACGGCCATTGGATCTCGATCCAACAGCCAATAGCCTTCCCCGAGTACGAATGTTGATGCCGTTGGATCTGGGCGGGGAGCGCTCCGATGCTGTCGCGTGGAGCGTCAAAATCCGTGCGGCGACAGTATTTTTGTATTTTCCATGTATTTCTTCCGTATTTCTTCAATTAAATGTATTCTGCATTCAATAAATCACAGAAATTAGCACAGATCTCAGAAAAATACAAATAAATAGTCGTTGGAATCGTGAGATCGAGACGATGCTAGGAAAAATATAAAAAGTGCAGAAATACTCAGTTAATTGCTGTTTTGTGCTCAAATAAGGTGTTTTCTCTAATAAATGATGATGTACAAAATACGAATGTATTAGAGAACATTTAAGCATTATATGGGCACAAAATAGGACTAGTTAAGGGGTTAGATATGCAATATTCACCTCGAATCAGCCCCCTCTGTCGGGGTCTCAAGCATGGTAGGGGCGCTGCTTGCGGGGCGACGAGGCCCCCACTGTCGGGGGTGTGCCATCTTCGGGACGGCGTCGCCCATTGCGGGCGATGGTGGGGTTTACCGGTCGTCGGGGCCGAGATCCCTCACAAAGAGAGAGAGTGTGCGTTCGCGGTAATTATTGCATAATTAAGCCCTCAATTAGTGTCATTGTGTGTGTATATGATACTTATTTGATCTTTAATACGTTCATATTTAGATTATATTCAATTACTAGAGGAATCCTTTATTCTATGCACAAAATGCAATTTTACTAAGTATTCTAGCTCTTTCATATTTTTCATGCGTAGATCTCAGGCTCACGATTGAAACGGCTATTTATTCATATATTTTTTTGAGATCTGTGCTAATTGCTATGAATTTTTGAATGCAGAATACTATATAAAATGCAGAAATATGAAGGAAAATACGTAAATACGATCGAAATATGGTACGTCGTATGCGACGCTCCATCTGCCAAGCCACGTGGCTTAATCTCTCACGTTCAAGGCTCATCCGACTGTCCCAGAAGCGGTCGACATGGCTTTGTGTCAATCATTGGATTCTGATCCAACGATCGAAATCGAAGCAGAGATCTGAGTGAATGCGGAGCTGGCTAGGGACATGCGGCGAGATCCCCTCGTTTCCCCCACCAGATTGAACGATGAAGCGCGCTGCCGCCTAAAGCAATACAGAACCGAGCGACGTGACAACATCAGCATCGTCCGATATTCATCCAACGGTCGAAGACGAATCCGATTGGGGTTCGGATGCAACGAAGTGGGTTTTGGCAACCTGCGAGGACACGTGGTACATGCTCATAAGATCTCGATTTGATCGACGGTCAAAAGCTTCTAGTGCAATGCGGATTTGGGTTTCGATGCTATTGGAGCGGGTTTGGACCCGCTAACACCTCTAAAACCATCAATCTCCTTATATAAGCGTATTTTAGGGTTTTGTTGTGCATTCTTTACGTATTTTGAGCTCTATAGAGCGTATTTGGCCGTGAGTTTTGGAGGCCTTGGAGACAGAGGCAGAGATCCACCACCGAAGGAGATCTAGGGTCTATTTTGAGAGAATTGGTGATATTTTTCTAATCTTTAGCCTTTTATTTTGAGTATTTGGCTTGTATTTAGTGTATTTAGCACGTATTTTGAGATTTTGAACATGTATTTTCTATGAATATAGTTTATTTTCTCTCCATGCGTGGCTAGGACCTTTATGTGTTAGTTGTAATGTAGTTAGAGTGTTGTAGTCATTGATTTCGATATCTTTTTGCCCTATATTCACGTTATATTGCGATTTCATTAATTTCTACATGTATGCTATTTGGGTATGTTATACGGAGACATGGACATGCTTGAATCGAATATGGTCTGAGTAAGACTTATTCATGATGCGATCCGAGAGGACGTATCGTGACCCGAGAGGGCACTTGTGTGTATTTTCTTCATAAAATCGATGATATACGTGATTATTCTTTGGCACTATTTTAGGCGCCTTATCGCCACATCTTCCGACGTTCTCGTGCCATAGCCGGATAATCATTAATTGCAACGTTGAGTTATAGAAAATATATTGATAATCATTAATTGCAAACGTCCTAACGAAACTACAACCGACACATATCTCCACATTAGTACCCTAGTATCGAATTCACTGTAATTATCCTAGGATTTTGTTTTCGTATTTTAAACCATCGACTTCATTACTTTTATATCTGAAAGGTGGTTGTTTCTCGTCGTTTTAGTCTCTTTATAAACTGAAATTCGTGGTTTTACAGGTCAGTTGTCACATGGATACGATACTTGGACTCACCAGGATTATTACTTGTTCGATCTCCTACACTTGGGAGTAGCGTTCACATCTTTTGAGACGAGTCAGAGATCCCCTCAAAAATCTTCCCTTTTTAGAAAAAAATCTGATTTTTATTATAAAAACCAATTTATTTATCTTTGTGATCAATGTTTTTATCGTAAAAATTTGATTTTTATCGTAAAAACATCGTTTTTATCCATAAAATAGTAGATATAAACGCATTCTTGAAGAAAAATAGGTTTAGTTCAAGTTTTTTGATTTATTACCTCTAGATCTGTCCTCCAGATCTAGCGATGGTTGAGATACCTACGGTAGATCTGACAAATCGTTCTTCGTCCGCCAAAGATTGCCACAAAAATTCTCAGTTGATCGAAGCGTGCTGATAACGTATTGGAAGGATAGCGTCTACTAAACCATAGCATTGTATTTATAGTAGAAGGGTTACATGGTGGTGGATACTCGAGCCTTACATGGGCCTTATATGGGCCTACAAAAGCCCATTCATAACACAAAGTTGTTATGAATATCTTATCAAGTGAGATGATAAGATTGTAATCTATTCAAAAGATTATATCATATCCATGTGTGAACTCTCACATCCTATATAACTAAAGGCCAGGGCCTCCCCCAAAAGATGATGTTCACAACACGTTATCAGCATGTTCTCCTTGAGATTGAAGGCCAGTTCGTTGCGAAAGCTAGGAAGGAGAAGTTCGATCCATCGTGCACGGATGTCATCCACTTCCACACGCTCCTCTTTCTTGATATGTGAGGTTTATCGAAAATGAAGCAATTTTTGTATCATAATCATGATGCATATGATATAGATCTCACAAGATTGAACTAGAGAAAATTGATTTTTATTATGAAGAAGAAAAAAAATTGATCTAAGACGACGGCTTTTTGCCGCCGATCTTGAGGGCATGAGTGGCCACTATCGACCCCTCCTACCTGTCGCTACCCCAGCTGCGTTGGCACGTCACTGTCGAGCGCGACAACAAAACCCTAGTAGGGTTTCTCTAAACAAAAAATAATAATAGGTATCGGCCGACGGCCACATATCTGCCGGACCACCGTGGGGCGGTGGCCACCAAGTCGACGCACCCACTTCCTACTACCGCCCCCTCCCAACCAATAGCGACACCCCCAACCCCCGACAGCATAAAACCCTAAGGGTTTCTGCTGCCAAAACTTGGGGGAAAAATTCTGTGGGTCGAAGCCCACAGACCGACCGTGGGCTTTGGCCCCATGCCTTTGCGATTATTAAAAAAATATATTTTGAGGCTGTGGGCTTCAGGCTCGCAAGCCATATAATTTAAAAATATATATATTGAGGGTGTTAGCCTGTAGCCCGCAGCCCAGACCGCGGGCTTCAGGCCCGCAAGCCACAAATTACACAACAAAGGGAGGATGGGTTTGAGGGGAATAAATGGGAAATAAAAGAAAACATAGGGGGAATGAAATAAGGAAATTCTTTCTTATAAATAAATAATATAGGGGCATAGTTTAGTTTTTAATTTTTTTCTAAACTAGACCCTATTGACCCGGTCCATACCGGCCCAAACCCTCTGATTCCACCACTGACCTTCGAAAAAATTCCATTTTAGGTTGGTTTTCCTAGAAATTTCGGGGGTGATTCAAATAATACAACAAGTATTATTCGTAGGAATACAACTCTGATTATTGTATAAGGGCATAATTCGGTTTATTTTTATCTGAATTTGACCCACATGCACACTTTTTATTTCCAGCATATTATCCATGAATGATGCATATGTTTAGGATCATATTAATATGCCTTACATCACAAATATCTGTCACAAATGCTAGGATAAATTTTATGCTTATGTGTGTGTGCATTAACTTAATAATTATGAAGTTCATGTGACCACTCTGTCATTAGTTACCTAACTTAACGGTGTCTGACATTGTCTCATGGTCTAATTAATTATAATCACTAAATATAATGATTTTATCCTGCGAATCTGTGATGCCTGTGATTTGTTATAAACATGTTTTCCGAGAACAAATTTTGCATGAATTGCTAATTATGGTTTTGGATCGACTGTTTAGTCTCACATTGTACTTTTCAGAACTTTTCTTTCCTTTTCTGAGAGAAATTATAGTGAGAAATAATATGTAATGCCCAAGACCGACGACCATTTCCATGTAGGCAGAGGCCACCCTTGAAGAAGAAGAATTTCATGGGACCCATGTGGTTTTGAAAGTTGTAATTTTCTTTTTCATTTATGTAAAAGGGACTGTATATTTGGACTTCGGGACAGTATATTTTTATCTGGTGACTGGTCAATCCACACAATTAGCATATTCATTTTAATGTCTCTGCATGATATAATTTACAATTTTTATATCAATTCATGCAATTGTGCTTATAAATAATTGTGTATAATGGCACATGTCACAATTATTATTTTCAAATCTTTGAATAATTATTATTGGCAATTGGACCCAAAGTTTCACTGAAATGTCAATACCCTTTTCCCTTATAAACAAATAAATGGATGCAACGGGATAAATGCGAAAGTCATTATTGTCATCTCCTATCCACAAGTCTTAAAAGATGAGCACACATGCAGTAAATAGATCCTACAAGATCTATGGTCTGATTACAGACCAATATGGACACCAAAAGGATACCATATCACCGCTAAGTGATCTCACCTCACTGGGTATGATTTTTATATCTAGCCCTGAGCAAAAATTCTGTCATAAAAAATAAATAATAAAATCACGCCTGAAGTCGTGACTTGACAGAACAAGTGAGAAACATATAAATGAATGAGTATCGCACCCTTGCATTTACCATGAGTCATGTTTCTTCTTTCACAACTGAAAAAATGGAAGAAAAGAAACAAGTGAAGCTCACACCCTAATAAATGTCTCTTTAGTGAGACCAATGTTTCTTCTTCCAGAAAAACTTATAAAAACTGGAAGAAATAGGGAGAGCTTGCATCCTTGTTTCTACCTCCTAAGTGAGGCTAATGCTACCTCTCTCCAAAAAATTTTATAAGTTAAGAAATAGAAACATGAGGAGCACATAAATTACAATGAACAAACAAAAGAAAGGGAAAGAGAAGATAAAGTATAACTCGACAAGAAATAGCAATGGCTAACCAAGACCAATAAGGTCTGGCAAGATCTATATATATCGTTGTTTACAATATGCCAAAAACAACTGCAACATTTATATAAAGATAGTCTAAAGACAAAAGCTGAAATAAATCTAACTATTGTATACTTAGCTACTCTTCGAGCACATAAAGATTTTGAAAACAATAATTTGCTTGACTAGTTGCCAAAATATAATTGTCAGAAGCATTAAACATTACATGTAATACATTGCAATTCTTCTATGCACTGGATTATATGAAATAATTGTCTTACATGCCATAGCTTATAATCGAATGGTTATGTTTTGCATTGAAGTATGTGTTGCAGTAATTATGCTTGCTATAAGTTTGACGAAACTCGCCAAAAAACTGTGGAAATTTTTTACCATCCACATGATCACTCATAACACATGCTAACATAAGCATCCCACTTTAATGATAGTCCTGAAGAACTATCTTGGGACGTCTGAATTGAGGATTAAACATTGCAAGCATGAAAGTTCCTAAAAAAAAATATGAGAATGACCACTCTCAAAAAATATGGAAAAAGAAAAGTTTCAAGGATATTCCTCGAGACGAAATCCATATTGAAACTAATGAAATACATAATTACCGATTTTCGAATATAACGACTTAAGATAATTAATGGCCTGAAAAACATACTTGAGCGTTTGAATGTACCTTCAAAAGGTCCATCCCAAACGAAATTCGATGAATGAAGTAAAATTAACGGAGCACACATATGTGCCCGACCTCGTAAAATTTCATACTTTGATACGAGTGATTTAGACACCCTGGATCGAGGATGATGCACTCAATTATATCTCAATCCCATAAAATAAATCTACAGTCACGGAGATTCTTCAGAAGGGTGAGTCTTCATTTTATGGAGTGAAAACCAATCTCCATTAAAAATAAAATGAGACTTGAGAGATACTTATTCACTCATCGTGAAGGACCGATAAAGTACCTTACCATACTTATCATCCTCTAGATGATCATATGTAGGCCTATTATCTAACCGCAAGTCCAGCTTTTCTAAAAGCTATTAGGACAAATTATCAAAATTATAGGCACAATGAATAAAACTGGGATATAAAATTAATTTGCAACTGGAATAAAAGTTGAACACCCTGAAGTATGTGTTCACACCCAGAATGAGTTTAAAAAGTCGATTATTAAAAACGACTCCAATGGATTACACACCCATTGATTCCAGTTACTGGCGACTACATGGTGACATGCAATCTTGCACGATGTTTAATATATAAGACTCAACCCCTTTGGGAATCAGAGCCATTCTCTGATGCAACTAGCATATGGAACACCACCAAATATCCCTCAATTAAGGATGTTGGGTATGCAGTTTACATTCCCACGACACCATAGAGAATAAAATGAGGACCTCAACAACGTCTTGGAATCCATGTTTGGTTGATACACCCTAAATACCTTGCACCCTAAATGGGGAAGGCGTTAAAAGCACGTCTCGAAGACTGTGCATAGGTGTGTCTGCATTCCTAGAGCTAGGCTCAACTTGTTTGATGCATGAAGTCCTACTGACCATTCAAAATAAATAAACAAAAATATATGGTCCGAAAAATATAAAATGTGATAATGAGATACTGAAAATCCACCACATTCAAGAAAACTATCCAAAAGTTATCGGACATAGATACTGACAACAAGAGAATTTGCCAAATCACACATCCATGCTGCTAATAATCCAGCTTGAATTGACATCCTCGAGAATGAATGCAATCCACCAGCAGCAGAAGTGGTTGTTCCTCAAAGTGGCAGACCACCAGGCTCCAAAGGTAAAATTCCCAGAAAGAGGAAAATACCTGGAGACCTTAAGTCAATACTACCACAGGACAATGAACTCATGTCCATACCCTCACCCCTCCCGGAATCACCTGAAGTGGAAAATCCAGGATAAACTGAAATGAAATAAATGTTGTACATACTGAGTAGGTGTTGGACAAAAAGAACACAATTGTCGAAAATGTATTCTAGTATCATATTGCCACTAACAGCGCAGAAGTGATGATAATTATGTAATATCGTTCCACACTCTGTTGCTAAATGCAAACGTAGAGATTAACCAAATGTGGAACGATGCAATAAAAGATGGGCTGGACTCGCTTATGAAACGTGAAGTGTTTGGAACTGAAGTCCAGACACCAAAATGTGTCAAACCTATGGGCATAATAAGTATTGCATAAATAAAAATATAAGTTCAAAATCGTATGATATGATGTTCAAAATTCGTGCTTTATTACTTTTGGCCAGAGCCGTATCCATTGATGACAAGCTTACCGGTCAGTCATTGAATATACCTTCATTCTGAGGTGATGTTTTAAATGTAGAGGCACATCGGTCAGCTAGTTTGTCGTCTTAAATGAAGAAACGGCCGGCCTCACGTGATGGCATCTGAGCTGTTGTGCCGAAGTTGTGGGCTTTACTGAGCTTTTAGGCATGTCCGCTCAAAGGAACAAATAAGTGACCCTTGGACAGGCCCAGTGCTGTATCACAATATCTTTCCCAGAATTTAGACCCAAAAATTGAAACATGACCAAATAAATAAATAAACCCCCATAAATAAATAAATAAACCAGAACAATGTAAACAATATTACACAATGGTCTGAAATGATGCAATGGGGGAAAAAAATGTCAAAATAGTCAATTGGAAGGAAATGAACATATCAGTTTTGGAGGTATTGGGTGATAAAAAAAACTCAAAACAGTGTTCACTGGAGTAGCCCTTGAGAGTTCGTCAACACTCCACATGTGCAAACGCCGCCATCTTCGCCGTCCGTATTCTAAAATGTTGCCGTCTGTCTTTGTCACGCCAACTAACCTTTTTTAAAAAATTAAAATCAGTCCGTCAGGCTAGTGCCTAATAATGCTAAAAACAGTCGTTAGGCTAACAACCTTTATAATTGCTAGTATCGGCTAATTCGCTGAAGTGCAGAGCAAAACAATATAGGCTCAAGATTTTGTTGAGCTACACCTTCTTAAATAACAAATAACATAATTAAAATAATGGGCAAAAGTGGGCTTCATTTTGCAAAACTGCATCATACTTTCGCTGAATTCCAAAACACTACATCTTACTATCGTATAATCAAAAAACTACCTCATACTTTCATTTTAGGTTTCAGAAAAGTCCCAAAAGTGACGGCTGCTTGTTTGACGTGAGCACGTGATGGTCAGGTATCAAGTAATGACTAAAATGCCATTTGACTTACTTTTATAATGTGGGCTTAATTTCACAAAACTACATTATACTTCGCAAAATTCCAAAAAAAACTATATTTTACTGTGATATAATCGCAAAACTACCTCATACTTTTATTTTAGGCTTCGGAAAAGTCTCCAACGTGACGATAGCTTGTTTGACGTGAGCACGTGATGGTCAGGTGTCAAGCAATGCCTAAAATGCCCTTTTACTTACTTTTATAATGTTTTTTTGGGTGTTATTATTTCAAAAGAAAAAGTAACAGGTCAAGGAAAAGAATTGCGCGATCCTTCACGTCAAACAAGTGGCCATCATGTTGAGGACTTTTCTGAAACCTAAAAATAAAAGTATGAGATAGTTTTGCGATTATATCATAGTAAGATGTAATTTTTTTGGAATTCAACGAAAGAATGAGATAGTTTTTTGAAATTAAGCGTTAATCGATTCGCTGAAATGAGACGGGTCACACGTTGTTATTAAATTGGTGTAATTTTGTCAATTCAATTTTCCGATAATGAACGTTAGGGGGTTTATCGAAAAATAATAAGTTCAGTGTAGTTTTGCGATTATATCATAGTAAGATGTATCCTTTTGGAATTCAACAAAAATACGAGGTAATCTTGTGAAATTAAGCCAAAAAGTGTCATCTGATTATTTTTGATTAGATGCACTGACATGGCATTCATTGATTGGCCACCGAAAAACAAGCCACATGGTATGTTTTTGTGACGACCAATCAATAACCTCAAGTCAACGCAATCAGATGCCATCTGACCGCATTAATTTTATTAAAAAAGATACATAAATGTACACATACATACACTAACATCATAAGAATGATATATATGTGCTATTAGAGTGGGAAATTTCCCGCGCGGTCGCACATGTACATGAGTTTTTTATTCTTAAATTATTTTTAGATATGTTCTACACATCATGGATGATCACTATACCAAAAATCCGATGTATACATCTATTTGACCTGCGATCTAACTGTTGCAAATTCAACGGTTTCAGAAAAAATCTGGATCAAATACTCATAGAGTTCGTCCACATTAAGGATTTTAAGATTTTAGAATGTATACAACAATCTAATAAAAATTTCAAAAATATATTTTTTTTTTTGAACCTTTCGTCTCCGACAACATCTGCGTTGCGCTGTCAGCATATACACATATGAAAATAGAGAATAATGGCTATCATACGTCATATGAGGCCTTGTCTCATATTCCCTCTCACATAAAACAACTAAGTACAACCAAGTACAAGCCCATGTGGGCTTGTACTTGATTGCTTTATGTGAGAGGGAATATGAGGCAAGACCTCATATGGCGTATGATACCCATTAATCCCATGAAAATAAGGTCTGTGAGAGCATGCAGAAAATTGGGCATAGAATTCTAAACGTGATAATCTGCATGTAAAATCAGCATTTAAGCTTGGGCAAATTAGCTTCTAAACACCCATCGATACATTGCCCCTAAGCCATAATTGGAGCTTGCCCGCTTACGAATACACAAAGCACTAAAATAATGCTACTGGACAATTTTTTTTGATACATCAGTAAGCTGGTTAAAGACGTGCGCACGTTCCACATCCATCAGGATCGATCCCTGGTGGCCCCACTAGAAAGTGGAGGTAAATGCCGTTGGACCACAGTCTTTTGGCACTACTGAATAATTTTAACACCACTACATATAGTTCAATTAAACTACATTCCGTAACGCTATGCATTCTTAATAACTAGAATCTTAAATAACTATGCATGACCCTGTGCGTCGAGACCATCTCCACACATGCCTTGCTCACGGTCTACCATGTCATCGGATGGAGTCTCCCCGCCGCCCCCTTCCCTTGCTCTCTCGCTACTGGCCATCACTCTCTCCCTCGAGGAATTCATGCCTTTGCTTGATCTACCCTCCGCTCGCCTCCAGATCCGCTTGATCTGATCGACGCTCGCCATCACTCGCTACTTAAATCGCTCGGCAACAAGGATTATTGCCTGCCACCGCCCTCTCTTTTTCCGTCACCCGCTGACTCACACTCGCTCGTAAAAATCATCCCTGAGGTAATTTTCATAAAATATAATTAATATTTTTGTTTTGGGGTGTTTTCTCACAGCATGATGGTAGTCCGGAGGTCTGAGGGTCGTCGTGGTCTCGTGAGACGGGGACGACCTTTAAGATCGATCGACCGAGCATTCATTTGAACTGTAACGCGTGAATCCGAGCAATGGAGCGCCGAATGGTAGCTTTGGCGAGATGAAAACCTCCCTGATCGATCGGATGAACGGGCTCTGGTGCATGGGCATTCGTATCTGGGCAATGGGACGCCAAAGGGAAGCTTCGGCGGTGGTGACGTCGCTTCGGATCTGCAAAACGAAGAGCTCGTCAGGGGGGGGGTCAGACCTTGGTTCCGACCAAGTCCCCACCATGCCTAAGTTAGATCTAGTCTGAAGGATGCTCGGTGGGACCGAGTATGGTTCACGGAGAGACCGATACACGTGTCCTCAGACCGAGCTATCGAGGAGAAAGAGTGTGGCGGAAGAAGGTGTGAGAGTTTGTATATGCTACCTCCATTGTTGATCTTGGAGCCCCTTGAGATGATGTCTCTCTGGCCTTTCATTTAGGCGAGTCATCCCCCCTCCCATCTTTAAGGCCATAAAGAGGACTTAATGTCACCCTTGATGACAGTGCGCAGATTAGGCAGTATTGACCCCATGATTGCGTCTATTCGATGAAGATATGAATGCCATGAAGGCGAGCCATGATTGCAGGAGTGATGACTTTGAGTGGCTGCCATAATTGGCGAGTGCTCCCTCGGTTTGGGGAGCGATTTCCTCCATCACGGAAAGTGGGCGGTCTATCGGGCCTTTGTCCCCGGTAGAGGGGCGCGACCTGCCCGTCAGGTCCTTGGTCTAGAGCCTAAGGTCGTAGTGGGTTGGTTGACTAGTCGTGGTTAACTTGGTTCCTCTAGGCCCGTTCAAAAGGATTGTATCAATTGCTCCCATCTTCCGAGCTCTACCGATGTTGAGGTTGAGGTCGGAAAATGTAGTATAAGGGTGAGAAGTTGCTCCTTTTGTAAAATTGGTTCGACTTGCAAAGTCGACTAGTGATAATAATTGGTCGGTCCGAGATTCGTTTGGTGGTGAGGGGACTGGCCCCTCGACTTACGGCTGACAAGGAGATGTTGACCTGCTGGGGGAGTGGCGCCCAGCCTTACGGTAAACAGGACGGGTCGACCTGCTGGGGGAGTTGCCCCCAACCTTACGATCGACAAGTTGGTCGGCCTGCTAGGGGAGTTGCCTTTAGCCTTACAGTCGATAGGTTGGTCGGCCTACCGGGGGAGTTGCCCCCAGCCTTACGGTCGACGGGTTGGTCGGCCTGCCGGGAGAGTTACCCCCAGCCTTACGGTCGATATGTTGGTCGGCCTGTCGGGGGAGTTGCCTCCAGACTTACAGTCGATAGGTTGGTCGGCCTGCTAGGGTGACGTGCGTTTATATTTCATATATTTGCGCACGTTTTCTTCCATGTTTTTCCGTATTTTACCGCCGTCTTATATTCGTTTTCTCGTGTTTTCTTGTTTTCTTTCACTTTTTCGTGTTTTTCGTGTTTTGCAGGATTTTACTGGCATATGGGGCATAAAACGATGATATCGCAAGTCCCCGGAGCAACGGGAGGAGTTACGCGTGATCCAGGGGTCAAACGACGAAGATAGCATATTTCAGCCCCTCACCCGATCGGTTGATCATCTTCAACTGATCGGGTGATGCATGTGTGCACCACCCGGACGTAGCTTGGAGCTCACGAGAAGTCAACCGGTCGGTTCGCAGGCCGGGTCAAAAGCCCAAACTCTCTGGAATTCGAAGCTGATTGCCAACCGATCGGGTGACCTTCACCCGATCGGTTCACATGTAGCTGAATCTTAAAGGCCAAGACACGGTCAGCTCAACCGGCCTCCTCACCCGACGGCACCAAGATCCAACCGATCACATTCATATGTCAACCAACCGGGTGAAGCTGACCGGGTGAAGTCCCGCATCTCGCTGCCAAAGTTTGAAGCAGGTCACCCGATCGGTTGACTTGTCAACCGATCGGGTGATATCTTTTCCTATATATAGAACCCTAGGTTTTCCAGATTCGGGAGTGGGTTATTTTTTACAGTTTTCTTCATTTTGTGACGGCTGTAATTTCCCAGTTTTTGTAAGTTTTCAGATCTTTGTCAAACTTTAGTATTATCTTAATTGCTTTACTACCATTGCATTTCTATTGTCTGATTATGATTTTGACGGTTCATTTTCGTTTAGATTGCTTTTTACTAAATATGTGTGAGTAGTTCCCAAATCTGGGATTTTGGCAGAAACCCCTTCGTGGGCTCTTCCCGATGCGTCCATAGGGTTAGGAAATCGATAGGGATTAGGAATCTAACGGTTACGCAGGGTGTTTTATTGTCATCGGCGGGAAAAAGACCGCCTTTGACTGTTGGGCCAAGGGGGAATAAACTTGGCGGTTGACACCCTAGCCAAAGCTCACGCCCTTAGCGTAGACGTCGAATCCTAGCGTGCGGGAGCGGCATGATGAGCCGTTGGGAGTTATCTTTGCGAGCTTAGTGCTCTCGGAGTCGATCAGTGTTAATGGACACGGGAGTGCCCACTGATCGAACCCGGGAAGTCTGACGTATCATCCTGGGTACCGACCGGAATATCGGGCCCATGGGACGCCGGTACCACTTTCAGAGGCAATGTCTCACCATTAGACCCTAATTCCGATCGCTATCCTACCCGTAGGCCGTATCGGCGAGAGTCGCTCGATGGGGTGGAAACCAAAGTCCCGGGTTTCTTCCTTTATATTGTCTATACCTTGCATTCCATTTACCTTGACAACCCATCATTCGATCTGGGCTAGCTCGCCCATGGGGTGATTTTGATCCTCTTTGACACAAGCACATCCACGCCTCCCTGAGTTCGACCTCCAAGCCACACTACAACACCGTGCGCTTGCGGTTACAAATATTTAAATCTCACGCCCCCAACCGTATTATTGCACACATCTAGCACGCACATGCGGGGACGCCAAGCTTTATGGCGCCGTTGCCGGGGAGGCAACGTGCTTGTTATTTTTGGATTTCATGAACCCTTGTGTCTAGCTCACATCCCTACCTCGCGATAATTTTCGCATTCTTCTTTTTCCTTTTTATTTTCTTATTTTTATTTTTATTTCTTATCTTATCTGTTTCTTTCCCACTTGTCGCTTCACAGGTGTTTGTTGTTTTTCATGCGCAGGAGTTCAAGAAGTCTCGACGACTTGATCCCCGTTGATCCAGAGATAAACGCCACCCTAAGGCGTTTGGCCACCGAGAAGCGAAGAAGAGATGATCCTGAAGCCATGGGGGAGAACACCCTGCCTCACAAGTCCCTGTTGGAGTACTCGATGCCTTCCATCGAGTCCACCTCCGCCATCCGTCCTCCAGCTATTACGGCCCAAAGCTTTGAGCTCAAGCCATCTTTGGTGACGTGGATCCAGCAGGATCAATTTTCGGGTGCACCCATGGAGAGCCCGATTGAGCATTTAGACTCCTTCTTGGAGAAATGTGACACCTTCCGGATAAACGGTGTCACAACTGAGGCGATCCGACTGAAGCTATTCCCCTTCTCCTTGCGAGATAAGGCCAAGCTGTGGCTTAGGGGGAAGGACCCGAATACATTCAACACCTGGGAGAAGCTCTCAAATGCTTTCCTGACGAAGTTCTTTCCCCCGGGGAAGACCATGAAGCTGAGGAGTGAGATCTCCTCCTTCTCCCAAGCCAGCCACGAGTCCTTGCATGAAGCTTGGACGAGATACAAGGAGATGCAGAGAAGATGTCCCCACCATGAGCTCCCCAAGTGGCAGATCATAAATCTGTTTTATAATGGGTTGAGGGATGATTTAAAATCTTCCATGGACGCCGCGACTGGAGGGTCCTTTATGTCGAGAAGCAAGGAAGATGTCGGACAGATTCTGGTAAATATGGCATCCAACAATGAACGGTGGTGTGACGAGAGAGCCACACCTAGATCTGGGGGCATCCATAGAGTCGAGGACGTCGACAAATTGTCAAGCAAGTTTGACTTGCTGTCGACCCAGATCTCCGCATTGATGGTAGGCGCCGGTGGCGCCGGTTCACAACAGATTGCTACGGTGGAATCCGAAGTTTTTGGAGAGTTCGACGGCGGTGACATCTCACCACCGTTGGATCAGGCGAGAGCATTATTTTACAATCCTATAGGGAATGCGCCTTTTCCACCACGAACCAACTCCAACCCGGCCTACTCTCCCAACAACCAGAATCATCCCAACCTTAGCTACCGAGCGCCTTATCAGCAGCCGGCTCAGTAACAACAGCAGATATATCAGCCGGTTAGGCCCCAGCAGCAGTTTCAGCAGCAACAATTTCAGCAGCAACAACCTCCACAACAGTATCAATAGTATGCTCCTAGGAATCAGCAGCCCACCCAGCAGTAATACGGCCAGCAGAGGGCCATCTCTCCGGTTGAGTCCCTCTTGACTCAATACATCGCCAACCAGGAGAAGATAAATCTGAAGCTGGAGATGGGACAAAGAGTCCTCACTGATCAGGTGACCCAGCTGGGGTTGCAAGTGGCGAACCTTCAGAGACCGCAGAATTTATTACCGCCACAGCCTGAGGTGAACCCGAGGGGGGTAAATCGGACCTTGGCGCTCACACATGAGCATGAGAACGTGTCCGCCATCATCTTGAGGAGCGGAACGCAAATACCCATGAGAACGCCCCCCAAAGAACCGGAAGCACCGTTGGTCGTGGAACGACCAATTGAGAAATTAAATGACGACGGTGCTTCGTCGCCCAAGCCAACTACTCCGGAGGGAGTTCATGGAGAGGAGAAGAAAAAGGATGAGGAAGGGAACCTAAGAGTATTCAAGCCCGTTGTGCCTTTTCCACAACGGCTTGCCCAAGCCAAAATTGATGAGAAGTATGGCAAATTCTTCGCCATGGTGAAAGATCTGAGCTTACAAATCCCCTTCCTCGATGCCATCGAGACAATTCCCTCATATGCCAAATTTCTGAAAGACTTGGTGACACGGGGATCTAGAAAAGAGAAGGTCGTGTTAACGGCGGAGTGCAGCGCCCTCATTCAGCGTGCAAATACGCCCAAGCTCAAAGACCCAGGAAGTTTCTCCATTCCTTGCTCTATTGGGGAAGTGCAAATCCAGAGGGCGCTCGTCGATCTGGGAGCGAGCGTCAGCTTAATGCCACTATCGCTGTACAAGAGAATAGGGATGGGAGACTTAGAGCCCACCGGCATGACATTACAACTTGTTGACCGTTCGGTTAAGTACCCGGTGGGAGTAGTGGACGATCTCCCCGTCGATGTGAGAGGAGTACAAGTACCAGTTGATTTTGTGGTGATGGACATGCCGGAAGACAAGCACACCCCAATTATCCTTGGACGGCCCTTTATGGCAACCGCCGGAGTTTTGATAGACGTGAAGAATGGGAAGCTTTCCCTCAACGTGGGCCAAGAAAGAGTCAAATTTGACTTAGGCTTGTCGATGAAGCACCCAAATCCCCCGGACGATCCGAGTATTAGTATGCTGGAGAATGAAGAAGATAGAGCTGTTGAAACAAGTGCATGTGAAGTACTCTCGAGGAATCCCCCTGATAGCCTGGGGAACCTCGGAGAGCAAGTTGGCTCCCCAAAGAATGAAGTTGCTAATGAGGTGGTCGCGCGACGTGTGACCCCTCCCGGATTCCCTAAGGCTCCTCCTACGAGGAGAAAAGGGAAAGAACCCATGGACCTCACCGGTGATAAGGTCCGGATCCTGAAAAAGATGGCGGTAGACGCCAATTTGAGGGAGAAGCCCCCGGATCTTGTCGACAAAGGGAGGGTAGTTGAGCAAATCTTCTTACAGCCGCTGACTACACCAATAGCCACAAGATCTGGAGTTGAAGAGATGCCGGATTTTGGGCATCACCTGTATCGCCCACCATGAACATCATCAACGGGCGTCGAGCTAAACGACGTTAAACAAAAGTGCTTCATGGGAGGCAACCCATGCTCTAAACTTTTGTTTCAATTTTTAGGACTATTTTTAACTTTATTTTATCTATTTTTATAAATAAATCTAGCCGCAAGAACTTCCGTTGTGGAACTTAGGCAATTTGTGGGTTTTTACAGAAAACAAGGCCTCAACCGATCGGTTGATAACTCAACCGATCGGTTGGGATGTATCAGCTAACGGCCGTGTCTGCCACTAAATGAACCAACCGGGTGAGGAAAGAAGAGACCGGTTGGCAGACCGGGTGACCTGGGGTAAACTCTCGGGAAAATTTCAGAATTGTCAACCTATCGGGTGACAAGAAGCAAGACCGGTTGAGGGACCGGGTGAGAAACCCTAAACTTTCGGGAAAATCTGTGGAGCGGCCAACTGATCGGGTGAGTAATCACCCGACCGGTTCGCCTGTAGCGCTTTTTCAGCTTAAAATTTCGACCTAAAGTCAACCGATCGGGTGACTTATCACCCGATCGGTTCGACTTAAACCTATAAATATCCTCTGACCCACCCGTTCACAGCCCCTCGCCCGATCACCTTCTTCGCCGTCGTTTCGCCCTCCAGCTTCTCCCAACGGCCGAAAACTCCCCTCACACTTCCTCCACTCCTCCATTATCCTCTCTCTCCACCTCCCCCTTGCATTTCTCCATCTCTTTCTCTCTCTCCCTCTCCTATTTCGCAACTTTCTAGCCCTAATCCACAATATCCACACCTCTTTCGAATTTTTGCTGAAAAAGAGTGCCGCAGCTCCTCACTTCTCCCATTGCACGGCATTGGGTCAACTACAAGCGAAGAACTCGAATCTCTACTGGGTAACTTCGCTCCACTTCTCGAATTTCAATTTTTACCCTAGATATTTAACTTGCTTGATTGTTCGTGTGTGTGTGCGCACTTCGATAGTATTTTACACTCATTTGCATCACTCACATGCACACATGGCCCGGGAGAGAGATAAGGGGAAGGGTATCTTGCGGGAGGAGGAACCGTCTCGAAAGAGACGTAAACAAACACGTCTCCCTCTCCACACATGTGAATTGACACTAGCCCCTCCCCCACCTGTTATCCCCCCTGTGGACCGCATGTTGGGCCCGCATGGGTACCTATTTAGGAACCAAGAGCAGAAAGACTTCTACCACAGACTAGATGCTCGGGGGCATCTATCAACCAAGTTTTCCCACACCCAATCACTCGTCAACCTCGGTGTCTTTACTGAGGTCGAGACTCTTTTTGCTAACCTAGGTTGGTTGGCCTTCCTGAATGCCTCTGCGGTATCCTACCCGTCACTCACCCTAGAATTCCTTTCCTCCCTCGTTTGTGAGTCGGGGTCGACCGTCACTTTTCGGGTGCGTAACCGAACCATCCGCACCAACCTCGATACCATCAATGATATATTTGGTTTCCCCATCCTTGGGGACAACGCTATCCGACACTACGGATACCCCCCGGAATTTGACGTCGATAACTTTTGGTTCTCCCTCACCCTAATAGGTCGCTATCCCTTGGGTAAGGCCAAGGCCTCCTCCATCATCCATCCTGTATTCCGTCTGGCCCATAGGATCATATCCTCCGCATTTTTTCCGCGGGATGAGTCAGACACCGTGACTATCCCTGATCTTTTCATTCTTTGGGCCATGACTTTCCCTTTTGTTCCTGACGATGATGGGATTAGCTTTAGGGCCCCAACTGTCCCTGTCCATGCCGGCGATTGGCTTGTTTACAAGCTTCTCGAGATTAGCAGGGCCGGAAAGGGCAAGATCTGTTATGGGGGCATTATCACTATTATTGCTTCTCGCCCCCAGTTTAATATCCTTATCCCCCGTGATCTTCCCGCCACCGTAGGACCCTCACATCTAGATCTCGACGTCCTGCGGCACATTCATATGATTAAGCCCCGCCCCGATGGTCGCTTCGAATTCAATTACGGCCACCCCCTCGCCCCTACACTATTCTCCCCAACCCAGCTCGCATGACTATTGCTCTAAGGGGAGATTGGACTTTTCCGCCCGATCCTGAGTTCTTTGCGGGGTTGCGCCTTCCTTTCCTTCCAGCGGACGCACGTAGACCACCTTCCCCAGCCGCCCACTTAGGCGAGCAGGATATTCCTGCGTCCCGGGGAGATATCGGGGCTGGCCCGAGTCACCCTGTTTCTGCTCCTGGCCCCATCACTTCTGAGCGTTTTTTTGCGGCCATCTCTGGCCTTGTGTCCAGTGCCGGCATGACCACTGTCGCCGGCACTACTTCCACATCACTTGCCGGCACCACTTCCGCTTCACGTCAGTCCACTTCCTTTGGTCGCCGCCAGGTCTCTGCCCGTCTTGCTCTCGAGAGGGAGGTCGCAGCCCTCCGTGATCTTGCCATGTCCTCTGCCCCCTCGGACCCATCACCATCCTCCTTTCTCACTCACCCAAGCTTCCTCACACTTGAGAGGAACGTGGCCGCCATCCTTCGCCTTCTCACTCACCTCCACGGACCACCACCCTGACCTCCACCTTCACCCCCTCGACGATCTTCTCCACCACCCTCACACACATCCCCACCTCCATCACCTCCACCATCCCACCCATCCCCACCTCCTCCACCCCCACCTAGGCGATCATCTCCCCCTCCCATATCTATTCACATCCCCGTATCCACCTCTACTCCCATGACCACTTCTATCGCACCCACACCACCTTCTACCTCCTCCACCGTCACTTCATATGTGCGCCGCAAGAAATTGCCGGTGCGCTCCAAATCTCTCCCACCCCCACCCACTACCGTCACCATCACATCTCCCCCCCCCCCATTTCTATCCATTCTACCACCGCCTTGATCGACGTACTTTCACTACCACCCACCACCACCGACACTCCACCCATCATTCACACCACCACTGAACCTATTCCTCCACCTCTTTCCCCACTTCTCCGCACACCCCCCGCATCCCCCGACCACCCAGCCACACCCTCTTTCGAGGAGGGCGAGGACTCGCCTTCTCCTGATTTTTGATTTCACTTTATTTTTTACCTCCCCCTTCATATTTCTGCACTTTCACGATCACATCATCTTGCTAGCATTGTCATGTCTAGCTTGGGGGACATCTATTTTGCTGTGTTGTCGTGTTTTGTTTTCCTTGTGTGTGTGCTTGTTTCATTTGTGTGTCGTGTCATCTTTCTTTCTTTCTTTCTTTTTCTATTTTTATGTCGTGTGGTTTGATTGTGATGGTTTCTTTATTTTCAGTTTCGTATCTGTGTTTTCCCTGTTTTTCATTTCTTTTTGTGTCAGTGCGTATTCCCCCCCATTTTCATTGCCCTCCCGTGCTCACTCTTATTGCATTGAGGGCAATGCAAGCTTTAGCTTGGGGGAGTCGCACTTTGTGCGTCATTTGAGTCTTTCTTTTTCGTTTTCGTGTCGTTTTCATCGTGTTTTAAAATTTTCTTTTCTTCTTTTTTATCTCTTTCTCCTAGAGATGAACCCTATGATGAATTGCCACAAAATCACACACACCTAGCATAGCATCGATAATCACACTCACTAGCCCTAGGATATCGAGTCCCCCTGCATATCACGCATTGTGGGTCCACTTAGCTTTTTGTGAGTCGTGTATCGTGCCTAGCTGTTTGGTGTGCTTCTACCTTGTGATTTTACTTTATATACCTGTCCAGGAATGACCCCTAGATTATCACGTTTCGATATGAATAATGCGGTATTTGCTTCTCTTGTCTGTATTTTGTATGCATGATTATATATATTGTATGCTTCATTTCGCATGTGTCGGGATTCCACAATTAAGGACTAGGATAACCCATTTAGCCCATGCTCTAATTAGCGAGAATAGTTTCCTTTGCCCAAGTGTTTAGATTCCGACTTCTTTTTTGTTTTACTTGGTGCAAATCCCCTCGTCGTGTATCGTTCTCTCACTTGGGAGAGTACACATGTGTATAGCCAAAAACCCAAAAATCCAAAAAAAAGGAGAAAAGAAAAGAAAAACCCAAAAAGAAAAGAAAAGAAAAAATTGCATACCCAAAAATCCAAAAAAAATATACAAATACCCAAAACCCAAAAAAAATTCCAGTGTGAATATCTTTTCCTGCTTGCCGTGAATAAAGGGAAGGCGAGAATTTGCACCGAGTGTTCTTCTCAACATCATCTCAACCCCCATCGGTTTCGAAAACACTTGGCTTAGGAACTTTTTAGCTATTATCTAGGCTTTAGTGTGGTGATTTCCTTAACCCTAGTTGTGGAGTCCCCGATGCATGATATGTTTCGATTCTCTCTCTATTCTCATGCATGCTTGAACTATGTATTCACCGCTTTATTCAATTCGAATCGATATTTGAGTCATTCCTTGGATTTGTGTAAATCGAGCCTTATCACACATCGTATATAGTGACACCATCTGCTAGCACATGACCACACTCACTCGCGCTTCACCGCGTGGGCCCACGGCACTTGTCTGGACTCGTATTCCTTGGTTTAGTGATGTGATTTGGCGTTTGCTTGCTTGGTGTGTCGTTTTTAATTTTGTTGGCCCTGACGGGTGATCTAGGATATAGGGTTTTCTTTTTCTCTCTTTCTCTCTATTTTCCCTCTCCAAGCTCCTACTCTCACTCGTCTTCCTCGAGGACAAGGAAGAGTTCAGCTTGGGGGATTTTGACGTGCGTTTATATTTCATATATTTGCGCACGTTTTCTTCCGTGTTTTTCCGTATTTTACCGCCATCTTATATTCATTTTCTCGTGTTTTCTTGTTTTCTTTCACTTTTCCGTGTTTTTCGTGTTTTGCAGGATTTTACTGGCATATGGGACATAAAACGATGATATCGCAAGTCCCCGGAGCAACGGGAGGAGTCACGCGTGATCCAGGGGGTCAAACGACGAAGATAGCATATTTCAGCCCCTCACCCGATCGGTTGATCATCTTCAACCGATCGGGTGATGCACGCGTGCACCACCTGGACGCAGCTTGGAGCTCACGAGAAGTCAACCGGTCGGTTCGCAGGCCGGGTCAAAAGCCCAAACTCTCTGGAATTCAAAGCTGATTGCCAACCGATCGGGTGACCTTTACCCGATCGGTTCACCTGTAGCTGAATCTTAAAGGCCAAGACACGATCAGCTCAACCGGCCTCCTCACCCGACGGCACCAAGATCCAACCGGTCACATTCATATGTCAACCGACCGGGTGAAGCTGATCGGGTGAAGTCCCGCATCTCGCTGCCAAAGTTTGAAGCAGGTCACCCGATCGGTTGACTTGTCAACCGATCGGGTGATATCTTTTCCTATATATAGAACCCTAGGTTTTCCAGATTCGGGAGTGGGTTATTTTTTACTGTTTTCTTCATTTTGTGACGGTTGTAATTTCCCAGTTTTTGTAAGTTTTCAGATCTTTGTCAAACTTTAGTATTATCTTAATTGCTTTACTACCATTGCATTTCTATTGTCTGATTATGATTTTGACGGTTCATTTTCATTTAGATCGCTTTTTACTAAATATGTGTGAGTAATTTCCAAATCTGGGATTTTGGCGGAAACCCCTTCGTGGGCTCTTCCCGATGCATCCATAGGGTTAGGAAGTCGATAAGGATTAGGAATCTAACGGTTACGCGGGGTGTTTTATTATCATCGGCGGGAAAAAGACCGCCTTTGACCACTGGGCCAAGGGGGAATAAACTTGGCAGTTGACTCCCTAGCCATATCTCACGCCCTTAGCGTAGACGTCGAATCCTAGCGCGCGGGAGCGGCATGATGAGACGTTGGGAGTTATCGTTGCGAGCTTAGTGCTCCCGGAGTCGATCAGTGTTAATGGACACAAGAGTGCCCACTGATCGAACCCGGGAAGTCCGACGTATCATCCTGGGCACCGACCGGAATATCGGGCCCATGGGACGCCGGTACCACTTTCAGAGACAACGTCTCACCATTAGACCCTAATTCCGATCACTATCCTACCCGTAGGCCGTATGGCGAGAGTCGCTCGATGGGGTGAAAACCAAAGTCCCGGTTTTCTTCCTTTATATTGTCTATACCTTGCATTCCATTTACCGTGACAACCCATCATTCGAGCTGGGCTAGCTCGCCCATGGGGTGATTTTGATCCTCTTTGACACAAGCACATCCACGCCTCCCTGAGTTCGACCCCCAAGCCACACTACAACACCGTGCGCTTGCGGTTACAAATATTTAAATCTCACGCCCCCAATCGTATTATTGCACACATCTAGCACGCACCTGCGGGGGACGTCATATGGGAGTTTTCCCCAGCCTTACGGTCGACAGGCTGATCGGCCTGCTGGGAGAGCTATCCACAATCTTACGGTCGATGGAGTGATCGACCTACTGGGAGAGTTGCCCCCAGCCTTACGGTCGACAGGTCGATCAGCCTGCTGGGTGAGCTACCCCTAGCCTTACGGTCGATCGAATAGTTGGCTTGCTGGGGGAGTTACCCCCAGCCTTATGGTCGATGGGTCGGCCCGCTGGGGGAGTTGCCTCTAGCCTTACAGTCTACAGGTCGATCGGCCTGCTAGGAAAGCTACCCCCAGACTTACGGTTAATTGAATGATCGTCCTACTTGGGGAGTTGCCCCCAGCCTCACGGTCGATCGAAAT
Organism: Scilla litardierei; assembly: GCA_030789695.1. Lineage (NCBI taxonomy): Eukaryota > Viridiplantae > Streptophyta > Magnoliopsida > Asparagales > Asparagaceae > Scilla > Scilla litardierei. Next base: position 19,871,708 of record CM061140.1, read on the forward strand.
ATCGGCCTGCTGGGGGAGTTGCCCAATGCCTTACGGTCGATCGAATGATCAGCCTGCTGGGGGAGTTGCCCCAGCCTAACGGTCGATCGAAAGATCGGCCTGCTGGGGGAGTTGCCCCAGCCTTACGATCGATTGAATGATCGGCCTGCTGGAGGAGATTCCCCCAGCCTTACGGTCGATCGAATTATCGGCCTGCTGGGAGAGTTTCCCCAGCTTACAACCGAACCGGGTTTGGTCGGCCTACTAGGGGAGTGGCTCCCAGCCTTACGTCTGATCTTAGCTCCGACTCCAGATCCAGCTATTGTTTGGATCCCCAGCTCCCGCTCTGGCTCCATCTCAAGCTCTTGTCAGGTCGACAGCCCCCTGACTGATTTGGTCCCTGAGTTACGAGATCGTGAGGTCTGCTTCGATTGGGGAGTAATGATGAGGACTAGAGATCGTCGCATTGAATGCCATATGCTTGCATCACGTGCGGAGTTCGATGTCAATGGAACGACATTATGCGTTTGCTGATATGGTCCTCGAGCTCCCGTTGAGACAATCTGCAAGTTTGAACAAAGCAAGGATGCATGGCATGACTCGGTTGGCAGCTCTGCATGGCGGAGGTTTTGTGTCCCCGCCTCAGTTTTTGCACCATTGGGCAAACTTGGAAGGCACTGTTGGGTCCCACCGTGTGTTATCTTGGCCCCTTCCATGGCTCAGGTTTTCCCTGAAAAGTAGGAAACCCGAGTCATTGGAAGTTTCATTATACTGGCGCTGGTCAGTCGGATGGGTTGGCCTACTCTCGGCATGGACTGGTCAGTCCATTCTTGGATCGGCCGCATCTAGTCGGCCTCGTAGATGATAGTGCAATGAAAATGTGCAAATCCTCGGGTGTAAATCCAGCCTCTCTCCAGGGGATACAAAGGTGTTTGTGCCCGAGAAACTAAACAAGGCTTCCATCATTTCCTTGGGACGATCCACAACACTCCTTCGAATGTCATCTTTGAGCAATAGAGGCACGGCGAACCCAGACGGAGGTAGGCCCACAAGCTTGGCCGGGGTGTCTCCGATGGATCGGCCGCTTGGTTGGTCAGACCAATGTTTGGTCGGGGTGTGTTACGTAGGTCAGCGTCCCCTGTCAATTTCACAAGTAAATGATTGCGAGCCAGAAATAGCAAACTTTGGATTAAAGAAAGGTGATTTAGGGAGAGCAAGTTAAAGGAAGTTAAATTATTTGTTGATAGTATTTCTGGCGATGTTTGGCATGGTCCCCTGGATCAGTGAGAATATGAGCAGTTATCAACAAAAGCCAGTAAGGCTCTGAATGTGATTACTCCTTGTATCCCAAGCACTTGGATCTTGGGTCAGTTTGGAGAGAGTGAGTAATTCCCTTGGTGCCGAGAAATCGAGCCTGCAGTTTTCCAACCGCTCTATGTTGACACGGCCAATTTGATGCCATCGCCTCCAAGCAGTGTCAAATCACTCAAGTTGGAGCAAGCCTGAAGGGCATCGTTCAAGGAATCGTCTTGCATGGTGGCCACAACAACCTTTAGATTGTGAATCCCTTTGCAAGCCCATTGCAGTCAATGCGGGCATCACCACCATTACCAAGTTGTTAGCACTCTTCTTGATCGAAAGTCGCCGCGGTGTCAAGTCCGGCTTGTGATCCGAGCTCGACAAAGGCAAGGGGCAGCAGTATACGCTTAGCAGCGATTTGTGCTTCGTGTCTCGGCAAGGCAAGCTCCCATTTTTCCCAAATGCAGTGTTCTAGCTCGTCTGACGCCATTCCCATCTCATAGGAATGGGCAGACGTCTCATGGCAGAGACGAGGGTTGACGTCATTCATATCTCGACAGAGGCAAGAGCAGACGTCTTGGTAAGGTCAGGCAGGGTCGGCGACTGGGCAGAGGGTGTTTGTTTGGCGCGATGGCAGCTCGGCAGAGGGAGCGGTAGGCAGCTCGGCACGGAGCCATTGGGCTCGGCACCTCCCCAGTATTTGCACCCCCAAGCTCTGAGATGGGATCTCTGCAGGGTTGGCAACACCCCGAGATCGAAGGACAGCCGATCTCCACCTCAACACCGTCATCGTTGATGAACAATAAGGGGAGCTTGATGCAGAGATCAAAACCAGCATTACACTTGGAGTCCCACCGGTGATCGGGCTTGAAGCGAGCCCCACACCAAACGCTCTAACCATTTTGGATCTGCAAAAAATGACAACAAATCCCCAAAATGGGGTCATAAATATTTCCCCTTCCTTTACTTCCACATCGGTTTGAACAAGAAAAACAATCTCCTCCTCGCCGTCGCCGAAAGTTCTTCCTTTTCGACAATCGAAGCTTAAGGAGACGAGCAATCGAAGTTGTAAGGCTTCCCCTTCAAACAATCTGAACTACGAGGTGGAATCGACAAATCCGGTTTCTGTTTCTTATACTGTCTGTTTGTTGTGGCAATTGAATTGGCAAAAAAGACGATGTCAGCGTGGATGCCGCCATCCGGAGCAGCTTTGATGGAGAGGACGATCGTCCTGGCCGCGGGTGAGGAGCATGGAGGTCAAGACAGTGCCCAGGCCGATTCCAGCCACGGAGTCGGTGATTTCAGAGGGATTCGAAATCAAGATGAGAACAAGTTCTCGAAGTCCGTCGAGGCTCTCCAAGTGGAATCTTTGGCTGACAAACCCCATCGAGCGAGGGAGGTCAGATCCAAAATGAATAGAGTCACCTGCCGTGATCCTCAGAAGTTGACTCTGTTAGATTGGTGGAACAAATCATTATCGATGTGGTTGACGACGTGTATGTTGACTCGCTCTTACAGACGGCGCCAAATGTTCCGGGGTGTTTTCTCACCGCATGTTGGTAGTCCGAAGGTCTGAGGGTTGTCGCGGTCTTGTGAGACGGGGACGGCCTTCAAGATCGATCGACCGAGCGTTTGCTTGAACTGGAACGCGCGGATCTGAGCGATGGAGCACCGAAGGTAGCTTTGGTAAGATGACAACCTCCGTGATCGACCGGACGAACGGGCTCTGGTACGTATGCATTCGTATCCGGGCAATGGGACGCCGAAGGGAAGCTTCGGTGGTGGTGACGTCACTTCGGATCTGCAAAACGAAGAGCTCGACAGGGGGGTCGGACCTTGGTTCCGACCAAGTCTCCTTCGATGCCTAAGTTAGATCTAGTCTGAATGATGCTCGGTGGGACCGAGTATGGTTCACGGAGAGACCGATACGCGTGTCCTCGAGCCGAGCTGTGGAGGAAAAAGAGTGTGGCAGAAGAAGGTGTGAGAGTTTGTATATTCTACCCCCATTGTCGATCTCGAAGTCCCGTGAGATAATGCCTTTCTGGCCTTTCATATAGGCGAGTTATCCCCCCTCCCATATTTAAGGCCATAAAGAGGACTTAATGTCGCCCTTGATGATGGTGCGCAGATTAGGCAGTATTGACCCCATGATTGCGTCTATTCGATGAAGAGACGAATACCATGAAGGCGAGCCATGATTGCAGGAGTGATGGCTTTGAGTGGCTGCCATAATTGGCGAGTACTCCCTCGGTTTGGGGAGCAGTTTTCTCCAACACAGAAAGTGGGCGGTCTATCGGGCCTTCGTCCCGAGTAGAGGGCCACGACCTGCCCGTAACATCCTTGGTCTAAAGCCCAAGGCCGTAGTGGGTTGGTTGACTAGTCGTGGTTGACTTGGTTCCTCTAGGCCCGGTCAAAAAGGTTGTATCAATTTTAATTAGAAATAAATTAACATTTTAAGAATTATTGGTGGCTAGTTATGGTTTAACTAAGATAATTATAGTTAAATTATCTTTTAAGCGTAGAAAGCAACTAGGGCTATTTACGAACAGATCGTTCGACGAACTACTCGTGAACAAGATGAGAACATGTTCGTTTACGTTCGTTGGGGAAGCTTAATAAACAAGCTTGAATAGATTTTTAAAGCTCGGTTAGTAAATGAACAGAGCTTGAACATAACTGTGTTCATTCATTTATGTTCATGAACTAGCTCGTTAAGTGTTCGTGGACAAGCTCGTTAAGTGATGTTCGTGAACAAATTCGTTAAGTGATGTTCGTGAACAAACTCGTTAAGTGTTCATTACAATACATTGATAGTGGAATTGTTGGAATATTGGGTTATTATATTGTATTGCATTTAGATAAATACTATATTTTTTACTACGCTTGGAATGGATGCTTGTAATGGGATTTACGGAGCTATTATACTGGATTTGTTTGTTTTTGTCTTGCATATAGGTAATCCTTTTATTTAATTGATTTAGTCATTGACCATTATGGTTAAATATTATTATTCCTGATTAAAAAATTGACGTTCGTTTGTTTGTTTGAAAATCTATTCATGAACAAGATTGATTGTGTGTTCACGAACATGTTTCTGAACATGTTCACGAACTTGTTTCTGAACATGTTCACGAACTAGCTCGATAAGTCTTGTTAATGGACATAACTTTCAATGAACTACTCGTGAACAAGCTCGGTAAATGTTCGTTATATTTGTTTGATAAGCTTAACGAACAAGCTTGACTAGGTTTTAAGAGCTTGGTTAGTAAACGAACAGAGCTTGAATATGGATTTTGTTCATGAACAAAACCAAGCTCCCTGTTTAATCTCGTTCAATCTCGTTCGTCAACAGCCTTAAAACCAACTAAACAAAGCAAAGCATAAGACGAACCCATAAGAGCACTCCTAATGGAGCTCTGAATGCGGGATTTAATTGTACATGGAGGTAGGGGTGGCAAAATACACCCGACCTAATCCGAACCCGGCTTCTTGAGGCATGTATGGATAGGGGCCTGTTACGCCTATTTGGCCGAGGCCCGAAAGACACGAGCCCAAAAACCCGACCTCCGGTCAAGAGCCCATCTGAGCACTCAGGCCCACTCGATAAGGCCCTATCGGGGACTCCCCCGAATGTAGACCCGACCCGGCCCCGGTAACATACGGGTCACTCACCCACTCCTGCGATAACCGCTCCCTCGATCCCACTACCACTTAATGGCAGTTATGGGGGGAGGCTGGCGTGGCGCAGGGAGCGGCGGCAGGGGGCGGATTGAGGGGGCACGATTGGGGGCGGACGAGCGACGTGGGTCGGGGGCAATCACGGCGGAGGTCTATAAAGGGGCTAGGAGGACGACAGGACAAGAGACCGCATCTCAGGTATCTAGAACCTAAGGTACTCCATCAACGACCTAGTTCCCCCATTTCATTTCCTTCATCCCCCACTCGCGCCGTGAGACGCCGTTCCGATCTCCTCACGAGTCGAACCGTCTCCGCCGGGCCTCCTCTTTCAGATCTCTGTCTGACTTAGGCATCGGAGGGGATTTGGCCGGAACCAAGGTCCGGCCCCCTGACGAGCGTTCTCGTCTACGCAGGAGGGCATCAGATCAACGGGCCGAGGCTTCCCCTCCGCCCCTTGCCGACCACGCAACCAGCTGGACGATTGAGGCTTCCCCTCGTCGTCCGACCGCCGAGGCCGAGCGCAACCGACCGAGGCCGAACGTCTCGATCCGGGCCGAGGCTACCCCTCGCCCTCCCAACGGACGAGGACTCCGATTCAATCCAGTCGACGCGCTCTACGTCACCGGCTGGTCCGACTCGAGCCTCAACTGCACCAACACGACTCGCCCGAGGGACCCAAACGGGCCCCTTGACCACGTTGACCGGGTTATCTACGGTCAACGCTTTGTAGTGAGAAAACACTCTGAAACATCTGGCGCCGTCTGTGGGAACCGAAAACCGTCCCACGAAGAAGCAAACCACACCAACAATGGCACGAGCCAGCAATGGAAGGAAGCGCATGCCCCCCATCCCAGAGGAGGTGAACGGCGCATCCAACGGCAACCTCGAAGACACGCCCGTCGGCGATCACCCCGACCCCTCAACCGAAGAAACCGGCGGCTCAGGACTGGCCACACAGGGACAGCTCCGTGCCCTGGCTCAGGAGACCAACGTGAGCCTCCAGACGTTGGTCGCGACGGTACAACAGCTCGTCGGCCCTGCACCATCCAACGGAGGCACGTTGGGCGATGGCCATCGATGGGCGAGGGGTCCCCCGCTCTTGCGGTCCGCCGTGGTCGACGACCACGGGACCAAAAAGCCGAACGCGGATCGTCGGGTCACGCTGTCCGACTCCCGTCAGGCGAGATCACGCGCCTCCTCCCCTTATCGTGAAAGGAGCCGAAGAGAAACCGAAGGGACTGAGGGCGAGTCGATGACTGCATCATCTCGTCGGTCACGGTCGTCCTGCCGCAGGAGAAGCGAACGACACCACTCGAGAGACCGATCACGGCGGAGCAGGAGCTCCCGCCGGAGGAGCCGGGAGCGCCAGGTCAGCCCGACCCCCAGCGTGGCGAGGGCCGCGGAGCCAGCCCCGCCGGCGCCTGTGCACCCTCCGCCACCGAACGAGCCAGAGGCAGGCGACTATCGAATCCCCGGAGGCATCCACGGAGACCGGTGCCCCCTATCACGGAGAATAACCGACGCACGGGTCCCGTCTCGGTTCAGGATCCCGGCGCTGGGGAAGTACGACGGGATAGGGGACCCGGGACACCACGTAATGGACTACGAGGGGGACATGTCCTTCCAAGGAGCTGACGATGACCTGCTCTGCCGAGGCTTCTATTCTACTCTCAGGGGAGCGGCGAGGACCTGGTACCGCAGCCTGCCCAGCCGCTCCATCGACAGCTTTGAGGAACTCACCCAGTTGTTTTGCAAGCAGTTCATGGCAGGGAGGCAGATCAAGCCTGATGATGAACATCTGTTCAACATAGTGCAAGGTCCGGCCGAGCCGCTCCGGCAGTTCATGCGCCGCTTCAATGCGGAGAGGCTGAACGTGAACAGCCCTCCCGACCTGGTGGTCCAAACGGCCCTTAAGAAAGGGCTTCGCCACAGAGGCCTCAAGAAGTCCCTGCACAACGATCCTCCGAAGGACCTCCCCGGGATCATGGCAAGGGCCGAGCGCTTCATGTTGACCGAGGAGGCCTTGGCCGTGGATGCAGGAAAAGCCACTCGAGGGTCCAAGCGCGGCGACAACGGACGGGGCAGTCCCGAAGGGTACCGGACCGAGAAGAGGCCGAGAAATAGGCAGCGCGGAGAAGGTGCGAGAGACGTCACCCCAGACGCCGTCCTCGCCCAAGTGCAGAAGGAAGAACGCACCGATCGCCCCCCACCAAGGGCAAAAAGAGGTGGGAAGAAGGAGAAATACTGCAAGTACCACAAGGATGACAGCCACGACACTGAAGACTGCTGGCACTTGAAGAAGGGCATTGAAAAGCTGATGAGTCGGGGGCATGCCAGGAACTTAGCCGACGAGCCGGCCCATGGGGAAGGGACCTCCATGCAGCCGGACAAGGGGAAGAAGATCAACACCGTCCAAGGACCCCTCCGCATCGTAGAGTGTGCGGGCGAGCTCTCTCCCCCAGTCGTAGCCTGGTCCGAGGGGATTATCTAGGTTTACATCCCTCCGTCTAGCTTTATTCCCTATTTCCTTTCCTCCAAATGTACCAGTCCGACAGGGCTCTTAAGAGTACAATTGCATTCCCTTTTTGTCTTTTCTTAAACCCTCGACGGAATTGACATTTCACTAATAGTGCAAAAGAATGAAGGCCGCTGCCTCACTGGAGGAGGAAGGGGGACACTGCCCTCGCCGACCGACTCCTGCGCTTGGAAGCCTGGGGGCAATTCTCCCAACCAGCGCGGACGCCGACCGGTCCTAAGCCGAGGAGCTTTTCCCTCGCCGACCGAATCCCGCGCTCGTAAGTCCGGGGGCAGTTCCCCCAGCCAGCACGGACACCGACCGGTTCTAAGCCGAGGAGCTTCGCCCTCGCCGACCGACTCCTACGCTCATAAGTCTGGGGCAGTTCCCCCAGCAGGCATGGACGCCGACCGGTCCTAAGCCGAGGAGCTTTGCCCTCGCCGACCGACTCCTGCGCTCATAAGTCTGAGGGCAATTCCCCCAGCCAGCGCGAACGCCGACCGGTTCTAAGTCGAGGGACTTTGCCCTCGCAGACCGACTCCTGCGCTCATAAGTCTGGGGCAGTTCCCCCCAGCAGGCACGGACGCCGACCGGTCCTAAGCCGAGGAGCTTTGCCCTCGCCGACCGACTCCTGCGCTCATAAGTCTGAGGGCAGTTCCCCCAGCAGGCACGGACGCCGACCGGACCTAAGCCGAGGAGTTTTGCCTTCGCCGACCGACTCCTGCGCCCATAAGTCTGGGGGCAATTCCCCCAGCCGACGCGAACGTCATCCAATCCTAGGCCAAGAACGAGGCAGCAACGCAAAATACACGAGAAGTCCGAGTAAGTCGATTTCGTTTATAATAGTTAACCAGTGTACAAAAACGTGTCTTATTTACAGGGAATCAAGGCGAAGGAAACACTCTACAAATAATCCACTCACGACGAATGACAGAGTTCATCACCTACAGAAGCTAGATCGACACCGACAGAGCAAAATTGGTTGACAAAAGACCCAAAGTAGTTAGCCCAAGCTAGCAGCCATGCAACCAGCAATTATTGGCCACGGAGCCAGTAGCGAAGCCGAAGGAGATAGCGGGGGCCAGGGATCCATTTCAAGTAGACTGGCCCAAAGCGAAGCGGATGCTAAAAAATTTGAGGATAAGGCCGGGAGGGACGGCTTAGGGAGCCCGGGCTCGGGAGGACACATCCTCGGGCACTTCGCCCTGCTCGGAGCGAGGGGGGTCGACCGGCGGAGGGGCTTGCCGAACACGCTCCGCACATTCCCGGAAGGAAGACTGGACGACTTCGACGATCCGGGGGGCGATGAGGTCTTCATACGCACCGAAGGCCTCCCTGAGAACCTCGAAGATCCTCTTCCCCAGGGTCTCGACGACGCCCCTCTCCACCTCCTCTGCGAGCCGCGTCACCTGACGCCGATCCGACAGCTCCCTCTGAAGCTCCTCCCTCTCCAGGCGGAACGACTCCGCCGCTTCCTCAGCCGACTGACGGACGTCATCCAGCTTTCCCTGGAGGTCACCCACTCGTCCCTCCAACTCGGCCACACGGAGCTTGAGACGCCGAGACTCCATCTGGGCCTCCGTCATAGCCACCTCCGCCGCCCCGGCCCGCTCCTGGGCCCTCATGGAGGACTCCTCCAGCTCCCTCAAGCGGACGGCTCGACACTGCAACTCCACGGCGAGCGCTGAACCCTGGAAAGACGAGACATGGTCTAAGAAGAGGATAAAAGGAAGGAGAGGATAGCAAGATAACCGAACCTGCTGAAGGATCCAGACCAAGGAATCCGACATCTTGTCGGCAGGGATCTTCTTGAGGAGGTTGCGATCCTGGGGAGGGACGGAGACCTCGGCAACCTGCTGGGCCAAGGCTCGGTCGACAAACATCGAACTCCCAGGGACGACAAGGGAAGCCATGTTGCTCGCCAACAAGGCCCCGATCCCCGGTGATACGGGCGAGGACGCTGCGAGGGGGGTGGTCGACAAGGCTACAGAAGGATCCCCGGTGGTCGCCACAGGAAGCGCGGAACCCGCCGGACTGGAGGGATCCGTGTCCTCCTTCCTCTTCTTTCCTCCGTGGGGCTCCGAAGGCGCCGGAGGGGAGCGCTTCTGCCTCGCACCATCTCCACCCTTGGGAACCTGAGGGGGCGCGCCAAGGGCAGGAGGGACTGCACCGGACCCGTCATTATCCCCTGCCTCATGGGCTGACGGGGCGGGTCCGGCCCTTGTGACCACCCCGGGAAGGGGATCGCCAGAAGAAGAGGCGGGAGGCGCGGCCACCACCTTACCCACGGAAGGCTCGGCTCGGCGCACTTCCTCCTCAACGGTACGCCGAGGCGCCCTTCCGGAGGTACTACCTCGGCTCCGAGCAGCTCCGCGACGGATCAGTTCATCGACGTCACGGACGAACTCGCGGCCAGCCATCCCTGTAAGGGAAACCAAAATCAGGATGAGTCACAGGGCGATTCAAGACGGAAAAGGCGACCTACCCGGAGACCACAAGACGGCCTTCAAGAGTAGGTCGTCCAACAAGGACCAGATGGACTTTGACTCCAAGGGGAGGGTCGACAGCAGCGCGGCGGCTGCCCGGTCGATGTCTGAAAGAGCTAGCGACGGGCGAGGCTGGACAGAACCACCCCAACTTGTCAAAATCTGGGCATCCCCCAGGAAGACCACAAAGACGTAATCTGAACTCCAATCCCCCGACCAGCGGGGCAGCCCGATCAGGCATTCCCTCCTCGAGCGGGCTCGGAGCTGCAGCCATGACCCCGGGCCGACCGTCTGGATCTGGTAAAAATGGAAGAGAAGGGGGAGAGACGGCTCCAGGCCGCGGGTGCAGCAGAGCGTGGCGAAGCCCGTCAGTACCGCAATCGAGCAAGGGGTAAACTGGCAAAGCGGCACCATGAGATACTCCATGACCTGGATAAGGAAGGGATTGAGCGGGAAACGAAGACCCAGGCGAAACATTTCGATGTAGATGCCGACTTCATTGCTCCTCGGAAGGCAAATCCGCTCGTCGACGAATGGAACTCGGACATCGTACTGGAAGCAGAGATACCTTTCCCGGATCTCCGTGACCGCCGAAGGAACGGTCCTCGACGGCGTACGGAGGATAACCGGGGGCACGTTAAGACGCACGGCAGCCGACGCCACGTCATCGCAGGCGTAGTCTGGGAATAGCTTCCCCTTCCCCTTATCTTGGAGGGGACGACTCCCGGAAGAGGAACCTGATCCCACTAGCCGGGGCCTGCCCCGCCTGGACTCTGGAGAATCCCTCGCCCCTCGGCCAGAACCGCCTATCCTAAGAGCAGCCATAATACGAGAGCGAGAAAGAAATTACCTTTTAACTAGTTTGAAGGAGGCGAAGAAGCGAAGGCGACGGGAGACTCCGAGTTGTAGAAAGCCTAGAACAATGGGAAGAGCAAGAAAGGAGAGGAGATCAACGCAGCTGGGGATCTTATATATCGGACGCAGGGACGAATTCGAAGCGCCTGACAATAACGTGTGGCAGGACTCGAAGAACCGGCGGCGTTTCGAAATCGGCGCCAAGGGAAGTCCAATCGATCTGCCTCATCATGACCTACATTTATGACCACGCCTCGATTAAAGCGCCACTCAGAATCCCAGGAGGCACAGCGGCCGAACCGAGCAAGCCAAGGCCGGTCGACCCCACCAAGGGTGGCTCACGAACCCCTCGGCTTCTCGACTTAAGACGACCCCACGAGCGATGGGGATAAGCTTGCAGCTACCCGTGGCAGCATCAGAGGACCGACGGCGCTTCGGAGCCCGCGCCTTAAAAGTATCGAACGGACCAACTCATGATGACGACTAATAAATGAGTCGACATCGATTGGCGAACCTGTCAAAGTCGGCGGAAGTCACATCGGCCGAGCCGAACCGGCCGAGGTCGGTCGACCCGACCGATGGGGGCAATTGTTACGCCTATTTGGCCGAGGCCCGAAAGACACGAGCCCAAAAACCCGACCTCCGGTCAAGAGCCCATCTGAGCACTCAGGCCCACTCGATAAGGCCCTATCAGGGACTCCCCCGAATGTAGACCCGACCCGGCCCCGGTAACATACGGGTCACTCACCCACTCCTGCGATAACCGCTCCCTCGATCCCACTACCACTTAATGGCAGTTATGGGGGGAGGCTGGCGTGGCGCAGGGAGCGGCGGCAGGGGGCGGATTGAGGGGGCACGATTGGGGGCGGACGAGCGACGTGGGTCGGGGGCAATCACGGCGGAGGTCTATAAAGGGGCTAGGAGGACGACAGGACAAGAGACCGCATCTCAGGTATCTAGAACCTAAGGTACTCCATCAACGACCTAGTTCCCCCATTTCATTTCCTTCATCCCCCGCTCGCGCCGTGAGACGCCGTTCCGATCTCCTCACGAGTCGAACCGTCTCCGCCGGGCCTCCTCTTTCAGATCTCTGTCTGACTTAGGCATCGGAGGGGATTTGGCCGGAACCAAGGTCCGGCCCCCTGACGAGCGTTCTCGTCTACGCAGGAGGGCATCAGATCAACAGGCCGAGGCTTCCCCTCCGCCCCTCGCCGACCACGCAACCAGCTGGACGATTGAGGCTTCCCCTCGTCGTCCGACCGCCGAGGCCGAGCGCAACCGACCGAGGCCGAACGTCTCGATCCGGGCCGAGGCTACCCCTCGCCCTCCCAACGGCCGAGGACTCCGATTCAATCCAGTCGACGCGCTCTACGTCACCGGCTGGTCCGACTCGAGCCTCAACTGCACCAACACGACTCGCCCGAGGGACCGAAACGGGCCCCTTGACCACGTTGACCGGGTTATCTACGGTCAACGCTTTGTAGTGAGAAAACACTCTGAAACAGGGCCAATCCAGGTCGACCCAACCGATCCGAATCAAATCAAGGTCGGGTACGGGTTTAACCCATCAACCTAAAATGACCAAATTCCACCCGCTTATAAATTATAAATATATAATAAATATATAATAAATATTATGCACTCTTGTTTCCTAAAATGACCAAATTCAGGCACCATGATCCTTCCCCTTTAATCAGGGTAACCGTCGACCACGTCCTCCTATTTAGGAGCAGCTTTCATTCCCACGTCTGTTAATGGGAGGGCAACGTGCAGAAAGCTTATGTGCCCTGACTTGGTCAATTTATAACCTTTTCATTGGGCTTAGCAGGCTTCACTCATTCAGTTGGGCGATCCCGATCGAGGGCTGGCCCATAGGCTCAAGATAACCTTTGTCACAAAGTTGACTTATGGAAATGAGGTTATGATATAAACCATCTACTAGATATACATTTTAAATTAAAGGTTTAGATAGATTACCGACTTTTCCCACTCCAATGATGGTTCCCTTTTGATCGCCTCCAAAGGTCACTGTTGCACCATTCTTGATGCAGATCACTTCGGAAAGCAAGGAGTGATCTGATGTCATGTGCTTGGAGCAACCACTATCGAGAATCCATCCTTTTGTCTTAGAGCTAATTTTGCTTGTATTGCTCTTTTTCTTTTTTTTGGTACCTACATATTATATCATAAGCTCATGGTACCCAAGCTTGTCAATCAAGTTAGACAATTTAGATATGGGCTTCAAATGATCAATTAAAGCAAAAGTATGATATGAGTGAGAATGTAATGAATTTAAGGATTTTGAATTTAGGATTTTTGAATCCAAATTCACTATATCTTATTCCCCCTGAATCTAAGACTATATCAATATTAGATTCATGTTTACCTTCTATTTAGTACAAAATTATGAGTTTGTTTATTTCTCTTCCCCTATGACATTATCCAAAAAGTGGGAGTATGGAAACAAGAACAACTAGAACTAAATAAAAGTAAAACAATAATTGAAGTATAAAGAGTAGGATATGTAGTTAATGTGATACCAAATGAAAAACAGAAAACATGAAGGTGTATCACAAAAGTACGTATCAAAAATCATCAAAAACATAGCTGACTAGAGGAAGAGAAGTCCAAAAGCAAAATTCAACATTTAAAAATAAAATAAATCACATACATCTCAACATTGAACATATATAAAGTTAATAGTACAAAGAAGAGATAATATTCACACAAGAGAATAATGAGCCAAAGATCTCCACACACACACACACACACACACACACACACATGATTAAGGAGTACAAAAAATATATCAACTCCATATCCAACATGGAACACATATCACAACATGAGTATACACATCCAAACATCCATATAACCAACTACATCATCACACAAACTACAAAAACAAAGACTCTCAAGCCCTAACAAAAAAATAGATCCTAGGGTTAGATGTCTCCAAGGTACATCACTCATCAAGCTAGACAATATGGAAAGCCTCAGGAGCTCTCATCTCGAGAGAGAAGCCTTGGATCTCCATCTTTGAAGAAGAAGCAACAACAGCAGGAGGAGTGATCACATGGGTGGCCTCAGCAGGCTCATCAGGCTCTGGAATCTGAGTGACGTGCGCTTGAGGAGGCTGGGTATCAGCAGGAGGATTCTGGGACTCGGCAGGAGGTTCAGACTGGGTAGGCTCAGAAGGATGCAGTAGTGACTGGAGGGAGGAAGGTATAGGTAATCCCTGATGCTCAAAGGAAGTGCCGAGCATCTCAAGCATCAAAGACACCTTTTGGTCCAAAAGAGTCACCTTCTTATCCAACTGGATAAAGAAGGGGTCCACAGACGATGGAACTGATGATGATGAAGGAATGGAGCGATCAGCTGGAGGTACAGATGAGGAGGAGGGCTCAGAGGCAGCATGTCTCTTCTTGGCTCGCTGTGAAATTTACAATGAAGTTAATTCCTTGATTTTTTTCTAACAAATCTGAACTGCGGTACTCATAATATGCAATCCATGAACTCAAATCCTCATCATCACCTCATCAAATCCTCATAATATGCAAGCAGCTGGGTAGAAATATCATTTATTTACCTCGGCATCCTCATCAATCACCTCAGACTTCGGCTTGTCAGAGTCCTCTCCCCCCATTTCAGCACCATTCTATTCCCAAGCAAACAGAAAACATATCATGCTCGAATTAACATAACATGGAATTTTCTAGACGAATAAAAACAGGTAGGTAATGAATATGCCCATACATTCCGCTCCCCTCTGTTGTATGCCGCCACATTTTTGAAGTACTCGGCCTTCAGCTTCTCAGCCTTGGCAACAAAATGAGCCTTTTCCTGCAATTTTTTGCAAACAAAAACAAAATATTGCAAAATATCGCCAGATGAAAGCGCAAAAAATCAGGTCACTCACAGCATGAGACATGGATTTCCACTTATCTCCAGCAAATCGAAGATTAAAAGGATAACAATCACAAACTCTTCAAAGAAATTATCAGGATCTCGATCCTTACAAGTGAGACGAGCTTATTGTTAGGATTCTCCTCCTTGAACTGCTTCCTGAATTCGTCCCTGCAAGATTAAAAAAAACGTCCTTTTAGCTCAAAGCCTCAACCAGAACGGATAAGAAAACAGGAGATTGATCGTGATGACATGAAGACGAAGAATGCGCTTGAAGGCCTCTTCCGCTTATTCGGATGCTCCACTTTCTCCTTGCCCCTTGTCATCACGTCGAGCCTTGAGATCACAAGATACGACGAATCAGATCGCTAAAACCTCAGCTCAAAACACATCGCGCACACCGGAAACACACTAGGCGATCAAAAATTCGAAATAAAAAATCGAAATGAACCTCAACTTGGATACTTGGTCGCAAGCGTGTCGAAGGACGGATGGATCTGTAGATTCAACGAGTGGAAGGTCCCGGTTTCGGGTGCTGCGACGAGGAGGAGTAGGGGGCTTGGGCTTGGGTTTGGGGAGTTTGAGGGTCGGAGTCGATTTGATGCCGAGCCTTTGGAGGAATTCTTGGTTTCGGCGGATGGTGTTTTGACGGAGCGTCTCGTAGCCTGATGGTGAACGCGAAGCTCTGGACCGATCTCCTTCGATCGCCTCTTCGGCTTTGGGGAAGGAATCCATTGACGCCTGCTTCCGTTTGGTCTTGGCGGGAAGCCCCTTGTACCATGGGTCTGTTTGGCGGGAAAAATGAAAATGGTGCCAATTGGCTTGCCTTGCCTCCAACGGGTTAAAGATGTACTTAAATTAGCCCTTGGGGTTATGAGAGAATACCATCGCAACCCCACTATACAGTGTTTATAAAATAATGCACTTTTTTTCTGAAAAGGAAAGGTGAGAGAAACCTTAACTTAGATAACCCTTAAATAATGCACCTTCCATATCTTGAACCTTCCGTCGGTTCTTTTTCCCATCGCTGCATAAATTTTCCACAGACAATTCCGACTCGGCTCATCTTGCGTTTGCGGATTCACCTCGAAATTTAGACCATGTATCACGGAATAGCATGTCTTGTTTTCCTTAATTGGTTTGAATGAAACATTGTGCTTGATGCTCCATTCCGTTATTGCTTTAATCAAGTCGGTCTTTGTATCATATAGATTGCCGACTGTAAACACATCACGGTCGATGCAAATTCTTGGCTCTTCCATATTTTTTTTAGAATGTTTCTCGTAACAGTTGCATTAACTCATTGCTCCTCTTCCGCTTCATCTGGTAATGGCTCATCAAATGCCACATATGTGTTGATAGTAACCGATTGTTGTATACATGCGGTATCATCTGCATTTATATCCCCAGCATACTGCATGCTATCCTCCTTACACTGTCATTGTCGTCGTTATCAGTGTCATCACTTTCTTCATTTATCGGTCTTGCTATAAAAGCCAGTTCTCCAACATTTGTTGGTATGCAAATATCTTCAGGAAGCATATTCGATTGATTGGGCATCAACTCTGGTTTATATGGGCCTTGCACGTAAGTTGAGTAGTTTGCTTGCCCTCCATATCTCGCAACATTCTACCCGCTAATGACATGAAAACATGCATTTTTTAGAAAATTGCATTTACATTTTAAAGATATCATATAAAAGTTTCGGATACTTGCACGATGTCGATACTTATGCATCCATATTCCCATCCTATTGTGTGTAGTACGAACTTCCTTCACCCGTCATATTCTCCATATGATTATACTTTTGATTTGGAAAAGAAGACATAAATCATACCGAGTTGTTCTCCAAATCAGGCATGCAAATGAATGTGTCACGTGCTTCATTTTCACGGGTGTTGATTATTCTTCCATCTCCACGTAAATTTCTACCGACTGTTGAGAATTTCCAAGTTGAATAGATTCTCCATATCGCCGTCATCTGAGATTATCACCGATGTAATCATGACGCCCATTACCGACCAGTTGCACACCAGTTTCATCAAATTCGCAGCTCGACGGACGACACTGAAAAATGAATAAACTTCTCCACAAACATCGGATCGACACGTCGTTTGTGCCCACACGATCACACCTTCATACTCTATGCAACGGTGGTAACCATCCTCTGATCAGACTACAAGAACAAATCCAATTTTAGTGTTACTACATAACAAACCTTGCAGATTCCAGATTTGTGCATTCAACTTCAAACGCCCATATCTCCTGATCTAGATGTCGGATCGACACACTGTTTGGGCCTACATGACCACACTTTCATACTATACGCAAGGATGGTAAAACATCCTCTGATCAGACTACAAGAATAGATCCAGTTTTGGCCTTTCTACAAAAAAGCACCTGCAGATTCTAGATTTGCGCAGTCAACTTCAGACATCCGTATCCCTTGATCCAGACGTCAGATTAACGAAATATTTTTGCCCACGTGACCATGATCTACATCACGGTGATATCTTTCTAATTTTTTACTACAGTATTAAATCATTTTGAATTATACTTTTGTGAGATTGTATTGTCAGAATAGCTTCACTCAGAGGCTATCGTTGAGCGTTATATTCTTGGACACTATTTTGTACGATTCGATCACCACCTGCACGCGTGATCATAGTTTACCTTTTTGGTTATAAAGGGGTGAAATCCTCATAGTTTTGGGATCGGAGTAGATGCGTGGAGCATATGCGGGGAGCCACTCCGTTAAACACACGTGCACTTGCATCTCTGATCTGCGATTGTGTGCTTTGCATTATTCTGATGTGCTTGGATTTTTAATTTGTGACACACCCTATTCACCCCCCTATGGTGTTTTCCAATTGATATCAGAGCGGGATTCTTTTTAGACTCACAGTCCAGTTGAATCTTGATCCTAAATATGGCACATAGTATAAACACTTCACACACAAACACAGATAATTCACAAGTACATATGAAATTATTTGATACTTTGATCTCCCTTTTTGCAGGTACTGTAAATGCTCTAATGTCTAGTGGTGATGAAGAGATTAATGCACTCGCACAGAAGTTCAGAAAATTCCCGATGAACAATAAAAGGAAATTTGGCAATGTATGGGGCGAGAAGCAAGAAGAAGACGACGAAGAGGAGGAGGACATTATGCCGTGATACTTCAAGTGCAATGAAAAGGGACACATGAAAATAAATTGCCCTCTTCTAAAGAACAAAGGAAGGAGAAAAGAAATTGATGAAGGTAGAAAGAAATCTGAAAGAAAGAGGCTGATTATGTGGGAAGAAAGCGATGTAGATGAGCTTTCTTTAGATGATGATGGGAAGAACAACAACGAGACATGTTTCATGGGAAAAAACAGCAAGGCAAAATCTAGTTCAGAAAGCGACAAGACAAAACCTAATTCAGAAAGCAGAAATGTAAAATCTGAACTCTTCTCTATTGATGGTCATAGCTATAGTGAGGATACGTTCGCTGATATGGAAGAAGCTTATGAATATTTAGTAAATCTCTTCGTATACATAGGTACTAAATGCTCTAAGCTTAAAAAACTTCAAGCATCCTTAGAAGACCAACTTGCTGCTACTAATCATGAAAATAAAATGTTATTTACTAAATGGCAAAAATCATTAGAGATTATTAATAACATCGATGAAACCGTCTTAGAGACTAAGATCTTAAAATTAAAAGGTGCTAATAAAAAATTAGCTAAGCTAGAGCTTGAAAACTCTAATCTAGTTAAAGATTTAAATGAGAAAATTAGCTCTTTAAATTCTAAAGATTCTGATATTAAATTATTAAATCAAATGGTCGCTAATCATGCAGAAAAAATAGAATATCTTATGAAAGAAAAAATTAATTGGATAAAAAGAAAAAATAATGTTAGTGAAATAGAAGATGCTAATAAAAAGTTGGCTAAATTAGAACTTGAAAATTCCAATCTCATCAAAGACTTGAAAGAAAAAATTAGCATTCTTAGTTCTGGAGATTCTGAAATAAAATTTCTAAATCACAAGATAGCTAGCTATGAGGAAAAATTGGAAGAGGTTGAAAAATAAAAATCCAACTTAATAAAAGGGAAAACATAGCTATTGAATTGGAAACTATTGAAAAAGAAAAAAGGTATGAAACTAGGATTATTGAGCTTGAAAGTGAAAATCAAAATTTTAGCTCTACCATTAAGAGATTCACTAGTAGCCAAAAGAGCTTCAATGAGATGTTAGATGGCATGCACGATCATTCTAGCACACATGGCCTATGGTTCAAAAAGAAGCAAAAGAAGCAACCTCCTAAGATCCTAGAAAACCTGTTAAGAAAAGATATGCTAGATACACAAGCTCTCCATCTAGCACTCATGATGCGAACATGTCCCATTATAGTCACTACCACTCTGATGTTACATGTTTTCATTGTAATAAGAAGGGACATGTCATGCATGGTTGTTTTGCTCGTATTCATCCCGAAAATTTCATGTGGATTCCTAAAAAAGCATATAAAGCAAAGCAAATCATCCGCTAACACTTCCGGATCCAAAAAATGGATACCAAAAGGTGCATTTTCTCTTGCAGGTGCACCAACGGGATTCAGGTGATAGCATGTATCATGTCGACAAAAACGGTAAAATAATTGATGGATCAAAATATTCTTATTGGATTATGGATTTATGACTTGGAGAAATGGAGAAACAGAAGTTGAAAATACACATTGCATGGTATATTCTTTATCCTCGTCATTTTTCATGACATACTTGATGCGCCGATACATTCATATTAGATCATGGGGTCATGGGCTATTTCTTCTTTTGCATATGCATATACATGATTCATTGACATTGTCGTTTGGATATTCATACATGCTTACCATTGATGTAGTTGAAATTTTGATGATCTTTTGGTATGAAATTAGTTAAAAATCATATAAACATTAAATATGATTTTGATGATGAAATTTTATATCAATGAAGAATCCCCATTCTCAAATCATGCATGATTGAGTGTTCATAGTTAGCATGCTAAATTGTTTGAATTTGTTTTAGTTGATATAGTCATGTAACTTATGGAAAATTGTTGGATAATGTTTAGGCCCTAAAAAATTTTAACTCCTTTTGATTGTCTTTACACTTATATACATATGATTCTCTTTGGAAAATTGAAAAGTAGGAGTCAAATACGTTGATGCCTTCATGCGTCACTATTTTGAGACAACAACATAGAAAAATAAAAATAAAAGCAAAACGAAAGTATATTGGCAAAATTGGCCAACGAAAAAAATGAGAATATGAGAATATTTTTGATACCGGCGTCTAGTCACTCGATTTCGGGGGTTTGTTGAGCAATGCATATGAAATATGGTAGATGAAGTTGATGGAAATTGAATTCCACCACAAGTAATTTTGATGATGAGCACACCAAATGAAAGCTTAAGTGTACTAACTACACTACACCTAAGTGTGCAGAATATGTGAAGCGTTACTCATACTCAAAGAAACACAAATCTACGCTCAAAGCCAAGGACAAACGTGGCTAAGTCAAATGATGAAATTCAAGCTCAAATAGAACAAGAAGCTCAAGTGAAGCTCGCATCCACTTCATCAAATTGATCAAGCTTCCGAAGACATGTCCTAAGTCTATAGTGAGTGTGTCGTGTCTCTTTAGGGTATTTGTCAAAGCCAAATCATATAGACAAAACACACGCACACAAACAAATTTGAAAAAGTTTTTTGAAAATCTTTTTATATCTTCAAAAATATTTTAAGAGCTTTCTCTAGTCATCCTATAACTTCCGTAGTGAAACTCCACACACCCTGGAGTTAACTACCTGTCTGACTAGAAGTGTTACAGGAAAAACTCCTCTGGGAGTCGACTACCAACAGTAGGGAGTCGACTACCAGCTGAGATTCGAGATTCCCTGAAACACTCTGGGAGTCGACTACCTACATGAGGGAGTCGACTACCAGCTGTAAAATTCTGACGTTTTGATTTGAATTTTGAAAATTCGTTGAGTGATTTTCTCCGAGATTTTTGGGACAAAAGTCAAAGAAAATTTGAATTTCAAATCTCAGAATTTTCCCTATAAATAAGAGCTAATTTCATTTGAGAAAACACAACATCTATTGAAAATCAAATCTCTCGTGCAAACGCTCTTTAATTCAAAGCTCTCATTTTCTCTAGCGAATTCTATTTTTATTGTGATCTTGCAAAATTTTGTTATTACTTTTTTAAAGATCATACTCTTGTTTTATTGGCTAAACGTTTTTCAAAATCCTTATTGCTATTCTCTTTACTTTTGTTTAAAGGATTTTTTGAAAAGCATTAGATCTAGATCACAAAGAATTCTTTCGTATCTTTGTGTGATCTAGACTCTTATTCTATCAAGCCACTACACAATTTTGTCTATCATTGATTGGCTATAGAATCGGGTGTAAAAACCAATCTCCATCAATTTATTGTGGTGTATTGGATATAAGTTTCATTGTGTTGTTGTTGGAACACTAGACAAGTCTAGGTGTTGCCAGTCGGAAATCCTGGTTGAGACTAGGTCGTTGGAAATCCTAACGAGTGAAGTTAGGTACTTGTATTTGCCAAGGCAGATAGTGGAAAATCTCGTACCGGATTGGTCGGGGACTAGACGTACCCGGGTTGCGGGGAACCAGGATAAAATCGCTTGTCTCTGCATTTGTTTTTCTGTGATTGTTTATATTTCTTGTACAAGCATTTTTCATTTGCTAATCTTATATTTTTGAAATTCCTTGTTCATTTATTATTGCAAAGATTGTTTATTTAATTCCGCTGTGTAAAGATCTCTCTGTAAAGATTTATATCGGATTGTAATCTTTTCTCTATCATATTTGTAAGATTACTTTGTTGATTAAGAACCAAGCGTAGATCACTCTACTTGGCTTCTTAGGCAACATTAGAAGGATTTTATTTGTGCTAATCTTAACAATCGAAAAAGTATACTATTTGCACAACACTATTCAACCCCCCCTTCTAGTGTTGTTTGCCATCCACAGGATCCAACACTTGGTATCAGAGCAAGGTCAAAAGCGATGGCATCAACATCGTCCTATAGCATTCATACACCTCCAATCTTTGACGGCAATTTCTATTCCCAATGGAGAAGAAGAATGGAGATCTTCTTGGAGGCACAAGATCTAAAATACACGAGATTTCTTAAAGAACCATATGAGATTCCAACCATGCCGCAAACACAATGGAATCCGAATCAAGAAGAAGCCTACTTCAGAAACATAAAGGTAATACATCTAATTTATATTGGTTTAACTGATAAGATGTTATATCTTGTAGAAGAGGCAGATACCGCGCACAAAATCCTCAACATATTGGACGAAAGATTCGGATCAAAATCAAGTGAGATTCAAACACCCATGAAGATACCTCAAGTCAACAATGAAGAACTATGCATGATGGCACGTCAAAACGACAAAGACGAGGTAAGTGATTCTAGTTTCGATGAGGAAAATGAGTTTGACATTGTAAGCGCATATGAAAACCTCTACAGAGAATATGAACGTTTGTCAAAGAAACACAAGGTACTAGACAAGAAACACAAGACTCTGAATAAAGAACATGACAAATTAGTCTGTGATCATGATTTATTGAAAAATGAACATGCTTTGTATGTTTCATGCTTAAATGATAAGATGGATTCACTTGCAAATATTATTGCTTCTAATCGTATAAAGCATGAAGAATTAGTTGCAAAATTTGAATGTATCAGAAATAGTTCTATCTCTTCTTGTTCTTATGCTCCTAGAAATATTGTTGATATATCTACTCATGCTCAAGCTTCTACATCTAAGGATATGAGTAGAAATGTAAATGTTGTGCATGCTAATGTCAAAAAGTATGCTTTTATGTATGGTAAAAATGCTAGATACAATAATGCACCTCATGCTTCATATGATCCACATGTTATACACAATGCACACAATAAACCTCATGTTATATCCCATAACACTGCACACAAAAATGTTGTACACAATGCACATCAAAGATCACATTTTGTACACAAGCCTCGCAATGTACACAATGTTAGAAATAATATGATATGGGTACCTAAACACTTATGTCTGCATGATAAAAATGTTTATGTTCATAATTTGACAAGAAGTATGCATGGATCTTATAATGATTCATTTGTTCATAGGAAATCAAATTCAAATCGAATTTGGGTTCCTAATAAGTAATTTTTTCATTTTGTACATACATTAGGGTATCCACATACTTCATGTATATTCTTCTGATACCCAAACATTCAAGATCGCTCATAACAATAAAATTATCTTTTCTCTAACAAATCGGACCCAATTATAAGTGGGTACCAAACGTGTCAAAATTATTTTTTTCAGGACACATGGATAATGGACATCGGATGCTCCGCACACATGACATGGAACGCAGGACTTCTTAGCAATCTAAAAATGTATGATGGCGGAACCGTGACATTTGGTGACAACAAGAAAGGTAGAAGAAGCTCTTGCAGATGAAGCATGGATTGAAGCAATGCAAGAATAAATTCTGCAATTTGAACGCAATCAAGTATGGGAGTTAGTACCTAGACCGGAAGACCGTCCAGTTATCGACACCAAATGGGTATATCGGAACAAACTAGACGAAGATGGAAATGTAGTGAGAAATAAAGCAAGGTTAGTAGCGAAAGGATACTCACAAGAAGAAGGTATAGATTTCGATGAAACTTTTTCTCCTGTTGCTAGATTAGAATCTATCAGGATGTTACTTGCATTTGCATCATATAAAAATTTCAAACTATACCAAATGGATGTAAAAAGCGCTTTCCTAAATGGATTCATAAAGGAGGAAGTCTACGTTGAGCAACATCCTGGATTTGAACATGATAAAAACACAGGATTTGTTTACAAGTTAAATAAAGCCCTGTATGGTCTAAAACAAGCTCCAAGAGCTTGGTATGAAAGATTAAGAAAATTTTTAATTGACTCAAGTTACATTGTTGGAAAGATAGACACAACCTTATTTGTTAAGAAAATTCATGATGATATTATTCTTATTCAAGTTTATGTAGACGACATTATCTTCGGATCTACTAATGAAGATCTTTGTCAATAGTTTACTAAGCTAATGCAGGAAGAATTTGAAATGAGCCACATGGGGGAGCTCACATATTTTCTCGGCTTACAAATCAAACAAGGAAAAGAAGGAACCTTCATTCATCAAACGAAGTATGCCAAAGACCTAATCAAAAGGTTCGGGATGGAAACCGCATCAGGAAAGAACATACCAATGGCAACATCCATGTCTTTAGACAAAGACGAAGCAGGTAAAAAGGTCGACCAGAAAACATATCGAGGTATGGTCGGATCGTTACTCTATTTGACTGCTAGCCGGTCTGACATTATGTTTAGTGTTTGTGCATGTGCTAGATTTCAATGTGATCCTAGAGAATCACATCTGAAAACGGTAAAATACATATTTAGATATCTTAAGACCACTACTGATTTTGGACTATTTTATCCCAAAAACGGCACATTTGATTTAACTTCGTTTAGTGACGCAGACTATGCTGGTTGTAAAGCCACAAGAAAAAGCACAAGTGGAACATGTCATTTTCTTGGACATTCCCTTGTCTCGTGGTTTATCAAAAAGCAAAGTTCAGTCTCACTATCTACCACTGAGGCAGAATACATAGCTGCTGGACTAGCCTGTGCCCAGATTCTTTGGATGAAACAAGTTCTCGTAGATTATGGTGTTAATACATCTACATGTGTAATTTATTGCGATAATAAAAGCGTGATTAATCTCACTAAAAATTCCGTTCTTCATCCTAGAACAAAACATATTGATATCAGACATAGATTTATCGATGATCACTGTACCAAAAAGGATGTTGAACTTAAATTTGTCTCCTCTGAATTGCAAGTTGCAGATATTCTAACAAGACCCCTACAAAAAGATACATTCTCTAGACTTTGTAGAGAATTGGGTATTGTTAGTGAAAAGGAATTGAATAGTGATCAAGTATAATGCTTTGTCACAAGCCTTTTCATTTGTTGTTGTTGTTTTTGTTGATGACAATGGGAGAAAAAGTTATGAAATGCAAAAATAAAATTATATGAATTGTATTGCTAACAGCTTCGATGCAGGGGGAGAACTGCATCAAAGCAGGGGGAGTAAGTATACTTTCATGTATCTTCATTTTTAACTTACTTCATTTTTTCATTTGGGTGTCATCATCAAAAAGGGGGAGAGTGATGGAAATTGAATTCCACCCCAAGTAATTTTAACGATGAGCACACCAAATGAAAGCTTAAGTGTACTAACTACACTACACATAAGTGTGCAGAATATGTGAAGCGTTACTCATACTCAAAGAAACACAAATCTACGCTCAAAGACAAGGACAAACGTGCCTAAGTCAAATGATGAAGTTCAAGCTCAAATAGAACAAGAAGCTCAAGTGAAGCTCGCATCCACTTCATCAAATTGATCAAGCTTCCGAAGACGTGTCCTAAGTCTATAGTGAGTGTGTCGTGTCTCTTTAGGGTATTTGTCAAAGCCAAATCATATAGACAAAACACACGCACACAAACAAATTTGAAACAGTTTTTTGAAAATATTTTTATATCTTCAAAAATATTTTAAGAGCTTTCTCTAGTCATCCTATAACTTCCGTAGTGAAACTCCACACACCCTGGAGTTAACTACCTGTCTGACTAGAAGTGTTACAGGAAAAACTCCTCTGGGAGTCGACTACCAACAGTAGGGAGTCGACTACCAGCTGAGATTCGAGATTCCCTGAAACACTCTGGGAGTCGACTACCTACATGAGGGAGTCGACTACCAGCTGTAAAATTCTGACGTTTTGATTTGAATTTTGAAAATTCGTTGAGTGATTTTCTCCAAGATTTTTGGGACAAAAGTCAAAGAAAATTTGAATTTCAAATCTCAGAATTTTCCCTATAAATAAGAGCTAATTTCATTTGAGAAAAACACAACATCTATTGAAAATCAAATCTCTCGTTCAAACGCTCTTTAATTCAAAGCTCTCATTTTCTCTAGCCAATTCTATTTTTATTGTGATCATACAAAATTCTGTTATTACTTTTTTAAAGATCATACTCTTGTTTTATTGGCTAAACGTTTTTCAAAATCCTTATTTCTATTCTCTTTACTTTTGTTTAAAGGATTTTTTGAAAAGCATTAGATCTAGATCACAAAGAATTCTCTCGTATCTTTGTGTGATCTAGACTCTTATTCTATCAAGCCACTACACAATTTTGTCTATCATTGATTGGCAATAGAATCGGGTGTAAAAATCAATCTCCATCAATTTATTGTGGTGTATTGGATATAAGTTTCATTGTGTTGTTGTTGGAACACTAGACAAGTCTAGGTGTTGCCAGTCGAAAATCCTGGTTGAGACTAGGTCGTTGGAAATCCTAACGAGTGAAGTTAGGTACTTGTATTTGTCAAGGCAGATAGTGGAAAATCTCGTACCGGATTAGTCGGGGACTGGACGTACCCGGGTTGCGGGGAACCAGGATAAAATCGCTTGTCTCTGTGTTTGTTTTTCTGTGATTGTTTATATTTCTTGTACAAGCATTTTTCATTTGCTAATCTTATATTTTTGAAATTCCTTGTTCATTTATTATTGCAAAGATTGTTTATTTAATTTCGCTGTGTAAAGATCTCTCTGTAAAGATTTATATCGGATTGTAATCTTTTCTCTATCATATTTGTAAGATTACTTTGTTGATTAAGAACCAAGCGTAGATCACTCTACTTGGCTTCTTAGGCAACATTAGAAGGATTTTATTTGTGCTAATCTTAACAATCGAAAAAGTATACTATTTGCACAACACTATTCAACCCCCCCTTCTAGTGTTGTTTGCCATCCACAGGATCCAACAGAAGTAACCACTTAGCACACATCAACTCCTAAGGACCCGACATTTAACATCATGTTATCCTATATTGGTTGTCTCCCTACTTCATGCTTGACAGTTATTCCAAAGAGTTGAATATAGAAAATTTTGTTTAAAACAATTTATGGGTTTGATTTTTTTGGTTCCCTAAGCATATACCAATGATTCAAGTAAGTTATTTGATGATATCCTCTTTTTATATTTAAGCAATGAACGTATGCTTTTGATGTTCATGAAGTTGTGTGTGATTTGAGTCGGTATGGAGTAAACATTAATATGAAACTCATTATTAATCTCGTGTTTCTTTGATATGCTAATTTTATTTCATGCCTTATGCTTAAAAGAATTTCAATGAAATTGATGATATTTTATTGATCATGTATATCCTTTTCGATTGATGTCAAAAGGGGGCGAGAGAAGAAACTTGAAAGTTAAAAAGTGATGCATGGATTTAGGGGGAGTAAGAGCATTGTGTTGCATGGCAGAGATATAAATTTTTTTGAAATATATGTGTTCAGACTTTTTGCATGATGTCAAAAGAGGGAGAAGATAGAAAAATTTGAGATGCAAGAGATGCACACTTTGAGAGGGAGCTTGTCACAATTATTCTTCTTGAGAGCACATTGATAAGGGGAGCTTTGAATGTATCATGATCGTGTGCACTATATGACTTACTCTTTAATATTTTATCTCAATTTTTCTAGGCTTGTTTGCCATCATAAAAAGGGGGGAGATTGTTGGCCTAATTAGCCCATTAACTAGGTCACACTTTTAATTTTAATGATGTCAAACAAGTCATGTGGTACTAGTGTTTTTATTAAGTGATTTCAGGTGTAAATGTGCAAAAGAAAATGTTTGTGCAAAAGAATTATAAGTGCAGACAATTGTGCAAAAAGAAATTCAAGAAGAGTCCTACTTCATTCACAATCATGAAGATGAAGATTTGATTGGATAAAGATTTGATTGGATAAAGATTTGATTTAACTAGGAGATCTACATCAAAAGAATTCTTATCTTAAGATGAATCATATCTTCAATATGATTGGGATTTTCAAAAGAATCTTACATCATTCATAATTATCCCTGCACCATAAAGATGAAGATTTGACCAAGTCAAAGATTGAAGATTTGATTGGATTCAAAAGGAGTTTTTATCTAATGAGGAGTTCTATCTTCATTAGGATTTGACTTGGTCAAAAATTGAAGATTTGATTGAAGATTTGATGGAAGATTTGAAGACAAAGTGTTCTAATTGAAGAGAAACTCATATCTAAATAAAAGGAGAAGACCTCTCCCTTGGAATTGCATCCCATTGAGCCAAAATATTCAGAGATTAGCCATCCTCCTCCCAAGGCCAAATTTCTATCTCCCAAGTTTCATAGAGATCATCAAATTCACAGGAAGAACAGAAGCTCGACGGACGGCGTTGAAAAGTGCATAAATTTCTCCACAGACGTCAGATCGACACGTCGTTTGCACCTACGTGACCACACCTTCATATTCTATGAACAGATCCCGTTTTAGTGTTATTACAAATAGCCCCTGTAGATTCCAAATTTGCGCAGTCAATTTCAAACGCCCATATCTCCTGATCCAGATGTCGGATCGACATGCCATTTGTGCCTATGTGACCATACTTTCATACTCTATGCAACAGTGGTAAACACCCTCTGATCAGACTATAAGAACAGATCCAGTTTTGACGTTTCTCCAAAACAACACTTGCAAATTCTAGATTTGCACAGTCAACTGCAGACGCTCATATCCTTTAATCCTGACGTCGGATTAACGAAACGTTTTCACCCACACGACCATGATCTCACGAACTACATCATGGTGATATATTTCTGATTTTTTACTGCAGTATTAAATCAGTTTGAATTACTTTTACGAGATTATATTGTGAGAATAGCTTCACTCAGAGGCTATCATTGAGCGTTATATTCTTGTACGCTAATTTGTATGGTTCGATCACCACCCATAAGCGTGATCATAGTTTACCTTTTTGGTTATAAAAGGGGTGAAATCCTCATAGGTTTTGGGGTCTGAGTAGAGGTGGGGAGCCTATGTGTTGAGCCACTACATTAAACACACTTGTGCTTGCACCTCTGATATCGATTGTGTGCTTTGCATTATTCTGTTGTGCTTAAACTTTTAATTTGTACCGTACACCATATTCACCCCCATCTAGGTTGTTTTTTTAGCAAGTTCTAACCCTACGACACTCAGTGATATATGATCTAAATTGTTTTGTGAGTATGATGAGTAACTTGACTCGTCTAAAAATGTGTGAGCGCTACTCCCAAGTGTAGGAGATCGAACAAGTAATAATCCTGGTGAATCCAGGTATCGTATCCATGGGACAACTGACATGCAAAACCATGAATTTCAGTTTATAAAGAGTACTAAAATGATAATAATCAACCACCTATCGGATATAAAAGTGATGGAATCGATGGTTTAAAATAATAAAAGAGAATCCTACGATAATTACGGTGAATTCGATACTAGGGTGATAATATGGAGAGTATGTGTTGGTAGTGATTTTGTTAGGGTTGCAATCAATGATTATTAATATCTTTTATATAACTCAACGTTTCACCTCGCAAGGGCATGAGAACATTGTAAAGTGTGGCAATAAAGTGCGTAAACAAACGTGCCAAAGAGTAATCACGTATAACGTCGATTTCACAAGGAAAATACGCACAAGTGCCCTCTCGGTTCATGATACATCCTCTCGGATCGCATCACGAATAAGTCCACAAATATCATATTCGATTCAAGCATGCCTACGTCTCAGTATAACATACACAAACAAGATATATGTAGAAATCGACAAAATACGTGATTATAACGTGAATATAGGGCGAAAAGATATCAAAGTCAATGATTACGACACCCTAACTACATCAACACCACATAGAGATTAGCCACACATAGAGAGAAAATAAACCATATTCATAGAGAAATACATGCTCAAAGTCTCAAAATACGTGACAAATACTCCAAATACAAGCCAAATACGTGAAATACAAAGCTAAAGATAGGAAAAATATCACTAAATCTCTCCAAATAGACCCTATATCTCCTTCAGATGATAGCTCTGGACTTTGTCTCTAGGGCCTCCAAATCTCACGTCAAAATACGGCTCCTAGAGCCCCCAATACGCCAGAATACGAAACCCTATGTCAAAATACGATTATCTATGTGACATTGCGGGTTTGGAGAGCTTATCGGTTTGAAACCCGCACCCAATATCAACTTAAACCCAAACCCGCAGCCGCATCAATCCATGGCCGTCGGATGCAAGCGTGATCTGCTGTGGTGTCGACACGTGGCCAACGGGTTTCGCCCGCTTCGTTTGATTCGAACCCAGCTCGGGTTTGATCTGGACCGTAGGATCACGATCGTTCGGCTGTAAGCCAGCCACGTCACCCCGTTTACGATTTGAATTCGAATTCGTTGCGGGTTTGTTCTCATCCGTTGGATCAGTCGGTGGATTATCACGATCATGCCACGTGGCCTGGGGCCGCTTCCTTCATTTCTCCACTCAGCTCCGATCTAGAGCGTCTGATCACACGGGAACTCGCTGTGATTGCACCACATCTCCCCACAACAGTGTATGTGCATGTTTGATGAGGAAGCCCAGGTCCGTTCAATCAAGATCGGACGTTCCATAACTCGCCGCGTCGCCTTTCTTCCCTCACCGTTCGATTCGAGTGGGGAATGCCCTGGAACTGTCACGTGGCCTGCCTGATTGCGTGGGATACGTATACGCGTGTATATGCCGCGTATTTGCACCGTATTCTCCTCGTATTTCTTCGATTAAATGGTATTTTGCATTCAAAAATACGTAGTATTAGCACAGATCTTAGAAAAATACAAATAAATAGTCGTTGGAATCGTGAGATCGAGATCTTCGCACGAAAAATAAAAAAAAGTGCAAAAATACTCAGTATATTGCTGTTTTGTACATAAAATAGGAGTTTGCTCTAATAAATAAGGGTATTCAAATTCGATCGTATTAGAGACCAAATACGTATCATGTATGCACAAAATAGGGCTAAATGAGGTGTTAAATATGCAATATTCAACCCGAATCACACCCCCAAACTAGCGATTTGCTATCCCCTAACAAAAAGAGCGATTAAGTCGGATGATTAGTAAAAATAGTACTTCTATCGATCACTTATGGCATGGCTAAATAATACGGTTTCCAACATGATTTTGACCATCAATATACACAATCCATGAATAATATCAATCACATTCTCTACTTTAATTTGAATAAATAACATGCGAGCATCGTTTTACGCAAGCGAAAGTATACCACGTCATTATATTCTAGTTTTCTTATTTCCAAAGAATTGGCATCTCAACAAGATCGTTCAAATCATGGGTATTGAAGTTGCTTAGTTTATTCACCATTTCTTTTTTCTTTTTGCCGACTTAGAGTGATCCATGTAATGAGCTTTCAGTTAATGACTCCTAGGCCAGTCAACCTTCGGGCATTAGGCTTAGAAGAGCCCCTCGAATTTAATAACTCGAATCATCTAAGTTTTATTTTCTCCCTTTTTGGATGCACTCCCCTTTCATCCATCTTTCGACACAAATCTCCAATGCTTTCTGAGGCACGAAGACCCGGCTAATTAATGAACTCAAGGGAATGATGCATTTTTTATTTTTCACTTTTTTGTATTTTTTTGTAAGCAACTCAATACCCATAAATATGAACATAAGCATTAGTAACAAAGGCCAAATTCCTCTTCAACGTGAAGATTGTTCTAATAAATCGTGTATACTTAAGCTTTTACGTCACAATGGCATGCATGAAATAAATTCAAGCTATTTCGAGATATTAATCATGGCAATTGAAAGTTTTCATAAATAGCATATTAATGAGTAATTCCATGAAGAAATAAAAATTAATTCAAGACATAAACGATTTTTAGAACTCAATCAATGCATAATCATCCGATATTTGGGGTATGTGAAGGAGTTTTAAATGATGAGAATTGGTGATTTATTCTTTTCTCTCGCTTTATTTCAAAAAAAATCATAAGGTCTCATACACTCTCCCCAACTAGAGATGGACATTATCATCAATGTCGAAGGGGTACGAGTTTATTCAAAAGTAAGTATCCTAAAAAGCATATAAAATCTACACTAATGAAAAGAACACACCATGGTCAAATGGCGGATCACGGATCTTTAATGGTGGAGGAAGTTGTTCTATCCATTCCTTGCGCTCCTCGGCGAGTATTCTTCCTCCACTCGCTTTCTTATGGTCAAGCATCGACACAGCCCAACATATCTCCTTCATGTGTGTATGTTTTTCCTGCATGAGATACGTTGTGTCAAATAAAGATGGATGAAACTGATTATCCATGAAAGCTTGCCATAATAGGTCGTCATAAATGATAAAAGATTTTAAAGCTAATTGACGACCATTTGAATCTAAAAGACTTGGAATTAAAATTTGAGATTCAGAACTAGAGTGTATATGTTCATGAGAACTTCCCTGAAAAGGATCGTTATACTTGATTTGATACTCTGCCTCAGGAGGACGTGGAGGTGGCTGTAGAAATAGGTCTAGAGGGCAAGACAACTCAGGCTCAGTGTAGGTCATCTCGTAGTCACCTTCATTCGCTCCACCCTCTTCATCAATAATCGTAGGTTTTGCAGGCCTCTCGAAACTTTATGGTTCTTCCTAACGTTCTTCATAGATGATGGTTTGGTGCACATCCTGAGGTGGAGGAAATAGTGGACGTTGAAACGCATCTGTGGGGTTGTATGGCTCGAGCTCCAATGTAGTCTGTAAGCTCCCTCACTCATTCATATCTTCCTCTTCATAGCAGTGATAACCTATAGCAGTCCATCCAATGTACTCGTACTCCTCAGGTGGGGGAGATGAATCTGAAAGAAGACATGGTTCAGGTTCAATGATTTTACTCTCGCCATCACTTGTCTCCACCACATCATCATCTTCGTCATCAAAATGGAAATGCATCGTGTCACCCTCATAGTCCACATGCAACCCATCACCCATCTCCTCATGCTCATCCAAGTGTCCTGGCTCAAGCTCCTCTAATTGGTTCTGATGCTCACTCTCATATGATTCCTCTTGGTGCTACATAGGGTCGCATCAATAATAACTCCAAGGTAACTCCTCAGGCTGTCCCTGGACCTGCTGAAATGTGTCCTCGAAATGAATGCTCTGGTCATCATCTTCATATCTAGGCGATTGATCTTCAAATGGTGTATCTTTCTCATGCACTACAAGGTCCTGCAAGTACCACCATGCATCCTATGTCGTATATGAATGGAATTTGCCATTGCACCTCATCTGAACAAAATCCCGCGTAGGAGGAAGTAATCCTGTGTAGAAGATCTGTAGGAGATGATCATCGTGGAGGCTATGGTGTGGACACACAAGAATTAACTCGTTGTAACTCTTCAAAGCCTGATGGTAGGCATCCCCATCAGCTTGGATAAAGTTCACAATCTGTTATTTCGTAGCTTGTTTCCTCTGTGCTTGCCACACGAAAGGAGGCACTAATCTCTTAAGGAAGTCAGCCTGAAATGATAACCAAGTAAATAATGAGTCATGATGCAAAGTATTAAACCAAGATATAGCATTGTCTCTTAAAGAATACGGGAAATATTTAATACATAGTCTTTCAATGTGCTGAAGCTTTTTCCCATGAAACAATTGGTGGCATATCTTTTCAAACTATTGCATGTGTAAATATGGATTCTCCTCTTCCGTACCATAGAAGACTGGTAGGATTCATGTCAACTCAGAAATAAAAGTTAAAAAGTATGCATCACCATATATATATATATATATATATATATATATATAATTTTTTCAAAGAAAACACGGATAAAAAAATTCTAAACTATAAGGCGGAAGGATCTCACCGAATATTCCTCTGAATAAACTGATATTGTAGCTTACAAGTACCGTTGTCCCCGGCAACGGCCCCAAAAACTTGACTCATCTCAAAATGTGTAAGCGCTACTCCCAAGTGTAGGAGATCGAACAAGTAATAATCCTGGTGAGTCCAGGTATCGTATCCACAGGACAACTGACCTGCAAAACCATGAATTTCAGTTTATAAAGAGTACTAAAACGATAATAAACAACCACCTATCAGATATAAAAGTGATGGAGTCGATGGTTTAAAATAATAAAAGAGAATCCTACGATAATTACGACGAATTCGATACTAGGGTACTAATATGGACAGTATGTGTTAGTAATGATTTCGTTAGGGTATGTGCAATCAATGATTATAATATCTTTTATATAACTCAACGTTTCATCGTGCAAGGTCATGAGAACGTCTGAAAGTGTGGCGATAAAGTGCGTAAACAAACGTGCCAAAGAGTAATCACGAATAACGTCGATTTCATAAGGAAAATACGCACAAGTGCCCTCTCTGGTCACGATACATCCTCTCGGATCGCATCACGAATAAGTCCGCAAAGATCATATTCGATCAAGCATGCCCACGTCTCCGTATAACATACACAAACAAGATATATGTAGAAATCGACAAAATACGTGATTATAACGTGAATATAAGGCAAAAAGTTAAATAAAACCAATGGTTACAGCACCCTAACTACATCAACACGAACACATATAAAGATTAGCCACACATAGAGAGAAAATAAACCATATTCATAGACAAATACATGCTCAAAGTCTCAAAATCGTGACAAATACTCCAAATACAAGCCAAATACGTGAAATACAAGGCTAAAGATAGGAAAAATATCACCAAATCTCTCCAAATAGACCCTATATCTCCTTCAGGTGATAGCTTTGGCCTCTGTGTCCCAGGCCTCCAAATCTCACATCAAAATACGGCTCCTAGAGACCCCAATACGCCAGAATACGAAACCCTAGGTCAAAATACGCATATATATGTGACATTGCAGGTTTGGAGAGCTTATCAGTTTGAAACCCGCACCCAATAGCAACTTAAACCCAAACCCGCAGCCGCATCAATCCATGGCCGTCGGATGCAAGCGTGATCTGCTGTGGTGTCGACATGTGGCCAACGGGTTTCGCCCGCTTCGTTTGATTCGAACCCAGCTCGGGTTTGATCTGGACCGTAGGATCACGATCGTTCGGCTGCAAGCCGGCCACGTCGCCCCGTTTGCGATTTGAATTCGAATTCGTTGCGGGTTTGTACTCATCCGTTGGATCAGGCAGTGGATTATCATGATCGCGCCACGTGGCTGGGGGGCCGCTTCCTTCGTTTCTCCTCTCCGCTCCGATCTAGACCGTCTGATCATGCGGGCACTCACTGCAATTGCGCCACATCTCCCCACAACAGTGTATGTGCATGTTTGATGAGGAAGCCCAACACCGTTCGATCAAGATCGGACGTTCAACAACTTGCCGCGTCGCCTTTCTTCCCTTGCCGTTCGATTTGAGCGGGGAACACCCTCGAACTGCCACGTGGCCCACCTGATTGCATGAGATACGTATACGCGCGTATATGCCGCATATTTGCACTGTATTCTCCTCGTATTTCTTCGATTAAATGGTATTCTGCATTCAAAAATACATAGTAATTAGCACAGATCTCAGAAAAATACAAATAAATAGTCGTTGGAATCATGAGATCGAGATCTTTGCACGAAAAATAAAAAAATGCAGAAATACTCAGTATATTGCTGTTTTGTGCATAAAATAGGAGTTTGCTCTAATAAATATGGGTATTCAAAATTCGATCGTATTGGAGACCAAATGCGTATCATGTATGCATAAAATAGGGCTAAATGAATTGTTAAATATGCAATATTCAACCCGAATCAATGAGTGATAGTCTAATGATTCTAATCAAGGCTTAACATGCTAATTCAACTAAGAAGTAAAGAAAGAATGGTTTACATATTAATCCCCTTCACTTCCTATTGAATGCCTTGAAGAATTCCATTGAGCTTGTGAAGTCCAACACTTTGATTTTCTTCGATCATCTCTTGACTTTCATGCCTCATGGTTTGAAGTCTATGCATCAAATCTTCGAGTCATCATCTTCATTTGATATGAGTTTGTCCATATTGATGATGCTCTTCTTTACTACAAAACATGGGGATTGGTCAGAATTGATTATGTTTCTTTAATATCAAAACCACATTGGGGGATCCAATATTCAACATACTATTGAGCCATAAATTGATGCATATGAAAGCTCTGAGTTATAAAGCATGTGAAGAATTCAGATCAAGAGGAACGGCTCAAGTCAATGATTGAAGAACAAGAGCTGTACGTGTGTCTATGTGAGTTGTTTACTTAGAAATGTAAAAGTCATAGTATATCTTTTACACACACATAACTTCAAAAAAATATTTGTTAAATATACCATACTATATAATACTTTAATATAATTTTTATAAATTAATTTCCACGTATTTTTAAGTATAAAACTCATGTATCTAATAATAGCCGACTATCCTAGCCAAATAGCCGACTACTGGCAGAAAGATTTCACTCCAAACTCTCAGTCAAAATAATAGCCGACTATCCTTGAAAATAGCCGACTATCTGAGTGAAATAGCTGACTATTCTCCAGAATAGCCGACTATCTGGGTCAACTCTTAATAGATTTGGCAGTTTAATTTGAATTAAACTAGTCGTTAACTAGCCGTTAGAGGAGACTTTTGAGCTGATTTCAAGCTGCTTTTGTTCTAATAACTCTCTATAAATAGCTGAGATTTCAGAGTTTTAAAAACAACAATTTTCGTATCAAAGAAAACTCTCTATTGCTCAAAAGTTCTAAAATCTCGATTTTTCTTTTCTTCTTATATTCAAAAGGCTACTGATTTAATTCTTTCTTACTTAGTCTTCTAAGTTTAATTTCAATTTCTATTTAGCTTTTTGAATCACTTGTTTTTTATCTCCAACACTAAAAAGCTTTTTAATATTGAGATTCAAAATACAAGTCTCTCTTTTTAATCTTTGTGTTTTACAATTATATTCTTTCAAAGATTAAAAGGACGTTATCTTTGATCTCTAATGCCCAAGTGCACATTTTAAATTTTAAAGATAACTATTTGATCAAATTGTGTTTCATCTATCATTTATTTGATCAAAAGTTTTTGATTTTCTAAAAGCCTCATTTTTACACTTATATACTATTAGCTTGTAGGAAATCTTATACTCATTTTTATATCTTTTATTAAAGTCTTTGAAGAACACTTGATTGTTGTAATTCCCGTGTTATAAGAGAAATTGGTGTTGAACCCCCTAGTTGGTTGTAACTAGGTATTTGTATTGGAAATTCATATCGATGGAAGCTAGATGCTTGTACGAAGTCCTCTTCACTGTGTTGAGGCTCGGTTGCTCTCGTGGAGAGATAGTGGATCGGTTGCTGGACGTATGCCAAGGGTGGGCCGAACCATGGTAAAATCATCGTGTGTTTGCACTGTGATCTTATCTCTCTTATCTTTATTTATTATTTCGTGTACCATTTTTCGCTGTAACTCACAATTTTTACAAGATTACAATATTTGTGTTGATTAAGTACAAATTGAGGCAACTCGAATTCGAGACTTAGGCAACTTGATAGAAGGATTTTTAACTTAATCGAAAAAGATTATTATTTTTTAATAACTCTATTCAACCCTCCCTTTTAGTGTTGTCTGCCATCTACATGGATCCTACAATTACTTCCCCCTCAATTTGATTTTCCTTTTAGAAGAAGAATCTTTGTAATTGCTGACTCGTCTCAAAATGTGCAAGCGCTACTCCCAAGTGTAGGAGATCGATCAAGTAGTAAACCTGGAGAGTCAGGTGTCGAATCCACAGGACAGTCAACCTGCAAACTAAAAGAATCAATTTTTAAAGATTAATAAAAAGATGAGACACTACCACCTTTCGAAGGTGAAGTAATCGTGATGATGGTTTAAATTAAACGTGAAAGTAACACTAAAATACATACGAGAAAGTCGATCTAGAAACCAATACGAGAAGTAAGCGTCGGTTATGATTTCGTTAAGGGTTTTGTAATCGATGATTTTGAATATCTTTTCTATAACTCAACGTCTCATCCGGCTAAGTATGAGAACGTCGGAAAGTATGGCGATAAAGCACATAAAATAGTGCCAAAAAATAATCACGTATAACATCGATTTAATGAAGAAAATACTCACAAGTACCCTCTCGGGTCAGATACATCCTCTCGGATCGCATCACGAATAAGTCTTACTCAGATCATATTCAATTAAGCATGCACGCATCTCCGATTACCGCACTTAATTAGATTATACATAGAAATCGATGAAATATGTGATTATAACATGCTTATAGGGCAAAAATACGTCAAAATCAACGATCACATAGTCGTAACTACATATCAACCAACACATAAAGGTACTATCCATGCATGGATAGAAGAAAACTCAATTTCATTAGCAAGTACATGATCAAAAGCTCAAAATACATGCTAAATACGCGAAATATAAGGTATAAGTTGATATTTCTATCACCAAAACTCCTCCAAAAGCCTTAGATCTTCTTCTGCAAGAGCCCCTAGCCCTTGTCTCCAAATCCCTAGAAACCCACGCAAAAATACGCACAAGAGAGCCTCCAATACGACAAGAATACCCCCAAACCCCTAAAATACGCTTAAATACTCAAATTGCAGGTTTAGGATCTCTAGCGGGTCTAAACCCTCATCCAATTAATTCAAATCCGCATTCAATTGTGGATGCAAACCCTTGTCATCTAATCGAGGCAGGATGTGATAGGGGAACGCCACGTGTCTTCGGATTGTCACGCCCGCTTCACGCTTCGACCCGCTGCGCATTCAATCCAAATCCAATTAGGATTACTCCATAGCCGTTCGATTCGATCACGATGGGATCTAGTCATGCCACGTGGCACTGGGCACTGCTCCATTCCTCACTCCGCATTCGAGTGCTCTGATTACGCTGGGCCATTGGATCTTGATCGAGCGGTCCAGGAGCTAGCCACGTCGCCCCTCAAAGTTAGATGCTTCAGCTCCATCCGATTGAGCGGGAACCGCCCAGATAGTGCCACGTGTCCACGTGTGAGTGGAGCACATACATTCTGATGGCCTTATTTTCCTATTTCCCTCATATTTGCACCGTATTTCTTCATTTAAAATGGTATTCTGCATTCAAATAATCATAGAAATTAGCACAGATCTTAGAAAATTATGAATAAAAGCCGTTGGAATCGTGAGACTGAGATATTCACATGAAAAATACTAAAAGAGCAGAAATACTCAATATATTTCTGTTTTGAGCATAGAATATGAGTTTGCTCTAATAAATAAGGGTATTCTAAATATGATCGTATGAGTGACCAAATACGTACCATATATGCACAAAATGTGGCTAAATGAGGTGCTAAATATGTAATATTTACCATAAATCACACCCCCAACTAGCGTTTAGACTTTCTTTCGCAAAAAGAGAGACTAAATCGTATGTTTAGAAAAAATATTAAATCCTTCCAATTGTCTAAGGCTTGGCTCAATAACGCACTTTCCATCATAATATTTACCACGATTGTACACAATTATGAATGGGATGGATCAAATCCATGACATTTTCTCTAATCTTGTTTAAATACATAACATACAAGCATCTTTTTGCATAGGCCAAAAGTATAACACAACATCAATTCATAATTTTCTAATTTCCAAGGAATCTGCATTTTTTAAAGATCGTCTGGTTCATGGGTGCTGAGTTTGCCATATCTTTTTTTTCTCTTTACTGTTTTTTTGACTTGGAATGATCCATGTATCGAGCTTTCAGTTAATGACTCCTAGGCCGAACGACCTTTGGGCATTAGGCTTAGAAGGGCCCCTCGAATTTAATAACTAGAATCATCTAAGTTTTTATTATCTTTTTTTTCTCGAGTGCACTCCCCATACATTCATCTTTCGACGCGAATCTTCAATGCTTCCTAAGGCACGAAGACCCGGCTACTTGATAAACTCAAGGGAACAGTGCACTTTATGCTTTTCTCATTTTTTTCTTTTTTTAAAGAACAACTCACACCCATTCATTAGACTCACTTTTTAGCACATATTTATGGCCACATTCCTCTTCAAAAAGAAAATTAGTCCTATCAATCATGTCCACTTTAAACTTATGCATCACAACGACTTGCATGGAATTAATTTAAACCTTTTCGAGATATAAGCCATGAAATTTGAAACTTTTCATAAGGGACATATTAATGATTAATTCCATGAAGAGAAAAATAATGAATTCAAGCCATAAACAATTTTTAGAATGCCATTAATGCATAATCATCCGATAAAGTGACACCTTAGGCTTAAATGATGGTTAGAAGATGAGTGATGGTGATTTATTCCTTTCTCTCTTTTTTATTAAAAAAACTAAGATAAAAAATCTCCTAACGAAAAGTCTAATACACTCCTCACAACTTAAAGACAAACATTGTCCTCAGTGTTGAAAAGAGAATACTAGAGTCAAAATTCCTAAGAAAAATAAAAAGTGTAAAATAAAGAACGAAAAAAATCTACTACTACTGAGTAAGGAAAGAACACACCGGTTTAAGTGCCACCCGAAGGTGGATCCATAAGCTACATGGTTGTATCCTCCTTGGTTCAAAGTTCTTGAAAATGTTTCAGTCGTTGCTTATGGACTTTGAACTCGTTCCCGTCTTTCTCATTCATCACAATTACCGCTCCATGTGGAAAAACTTGTTTGACATGAAATGGGCTCGACCACTTGAAATGTAGCTTCCCTGGAAATAAATGCAATCGTGAGTTATAAAGAAGAACTTTGTCCCCAAGCTTGAGTTCCTTCCGTAGGATCGTCTTGTCATGCACAGTTTTCATTCGTTGCTTTGCCAATTTCGCATTTTCATACGCTTCCCTCCGTAGCTCTTCAAGCTCCAAAATCTGCAATTTACGAGAATCATTCGATGAGTTATCAAGCAAATTTAAAGTTTTAATAGCCCAATAGGA
Source organism: Scilla litardierei (assembly GCA_030789695.1). Lineage (NCBI taxonomy): Eukaryota > Viridiplantae > Streptophyta > Magnoliopsida > Asparagales > Asparagaceae > Scilla > Scilla litardierei. Next base: position 19,912,357 of record CM061140.1, read on the forward strand.
TTTATGCTCTAATTCAACGGGGCAATGTCAATTTTTTCCTTAAACTAAACGGCAAGGAGACATCCCTAAAATAGTCTTGTATGCCGTCTTGTAGGCCCGTAAATCTTTAAGCAAGCGAATACTCCAATCTTTACGCGTGGGATTCACCATTTTCTGAAGGATATTTCTGATCTCTCTATTTGCAAGTTCAGCTTGTCCATTCGTTTGGAGGTGGTATGGAGTTGAAACTTTATGAGTCACTCCAAACTTCTTCATTAAATTTGTGAAGAGCCTATAGTAAAAGTGAGATCATCCATCACTAATAATGGCCTTTGGTACTCCAAAGCGCGCAAAGATAATCTCTTTCAAGAAATTTAGCACGATGGATGCGTTATTAGTCCTGCAAGGAATAGCCTCCACCCATTTTGAAATATAATCAATTGCAACTAGTATGAAAACATATCCGAACAAAGGTGGAAAAGGTCCCATAAAATCAATCCCCAACAATCAAATTTTTCTATCTCTAACATGGGATTTAATGGCATCATATTTCTTTTTGTGATTCCCCCCAACTGTTGACAAAGCACACATGATTTACAATAAGCATATGCATCTTTAAATATGGTGGGACAGAAAAAACCACTTTGTAAAATTTTTGCAACAGTTTTATAAGCAGAAAAATTTCCTCCACATACTCCATCAGAGCAAAATTGTAAAACACTACTAATCTCATGATCGGGTATACATCGCCTCACAATTTGGTCTCCACAATATTTAAAGAGATAAATATCGTCAAAGTAGAAAGATTTTACCTCATGTTTGAGACGTTTAAAATCAAAAGAGGACCGATGTGATGGAGTTCTACCTGTCACCAAATAATTGACTATGTCCGCATACCATGGTAGAGTAGAGATGGCGAAAAGTTGCTCATCGGAAAAAGAATCTCTCAATGGTGTATCTGATGACTATGTGCCTACTGTCAATCTAGAGAGGTGATCTGCTACATGATTCTACACTCCCTTCTTGTCTCGTATCGCGATGTGGAACTCCTGCAAAAGAAGAATCCATCGTATAAGTCTAGGCTTTGCATCCTTTTTAGAAAATAAATATTTGAGTGCAGAGTGGTCCGTATAGACACCGATGTGTGATCCCAAAATGTAGCTCCTGAACTTGTCCAATGCAAATACCACCGCAAGTAATTCCTTCTCCGTTGTTGTGTAATTTCTTTGAGCATCGTTCATGGTCTTACATGCATAGTAAATCACATGAGCAACCTTTTCTTTCTTTTGGCCAAGAACTGCTCCCACTGTGTAATCACTCGCATCGCACATAATCTCGAAAGGAAGAGTCCAATCTGGAACCTGCAAAATAGGCGATGAGACAAGTAAGGATTTAAGTTTTTCAAATGAATTTTGACACTCTTGTGTCCAAATAAATTCAGTATTTGATGTTAATAAATTGCAAAGAGGTCGAGAGATAGCGCTTAAATCCTTTATGAAGTGTCTATAAAATCATGCACGACCCAAGAAGGAACGAATATCACTGACACTTTTTGGTGTTGGCAACTTCTCTATAACCTCAACTTTCACCCTATCCACTTGAATACCTGCTTTAGAAACTAAGTGACCCTTCCGTAGTCATGAATGGCACTTTTCCCAATTTAATAGCAAGTTCTTCTCTTTACGCATGCACAAAACAAGGGCTAAGTTAGATAAACAATTTTTAAAAGATGTGCCATATACAGAAAAAAGTCCATAAATACTGCTACTATTTTTTCAACCATATCACTAAATATGCTTAACATGCAACATAGAAAAGTAGCAGGTGCATTGCACAATCCAAATGGCATCCTCCTAAATGCAAAAGTTGTAATGGCCCCTAGTGCCTAATACGTTAGGGTGTGTATATCTGTGTACTATGTAGTGTATATATACTTGTATACATGCATAACATGTGTTGTGGGTATAGTAATATGTAGTGTGTATAGTAATATATGTAGTATGCATAGTGTGCTATGTAGTTTGCTTAGCAATACCTTATTTGGTTGATTATGTGGATGTTTATATGGATGAATATCTCAAGATATGGATGTGTATTTGTGTATATATGTTTGCTTGAGTGAGAGTTGAATGGATGATTATATGGTTGCTTAATAGTGTAGTGTAGTGTATATAGTTACGTAATGTGTATAATAAATTATGATAATTATTGTATTGTATCTATGTGCACTATCAATATGGTTGCCTATATGCATTAATTTGTAATGTGTTATGAGTTAATGGTAGTTGATATTAGTGAGTTGACCTTGGTGTTTTTTAGTATGTGGCGTGTATAGTAATGGATGTAGTGTATGTAGTAATGCTACTACTTGATGGTCTATATGGATACTTGGTTGTGCTAATTAATATTGTGTATTCCTATTAGTACTAATGGCAATCTTGTAATTAATAGCTTGTGTGTTTATTACTTGTATATTATTATTATTATTGTTAATATTATTGTTATTGGTATAGATTATTATCATGAATGATCCTTATTTATGATGGAATTATGGTATTTAAATATGGTGTGTGTATGTAGAATAAAAGAAAAGAAGAAGGAAATGAAGAAGAGGACAAATGAAGGGATGATAAGAGATAAGAAGAGGATTTATGAAAAAGGAAAAAGAAAAGAAAAAAGAGAAAGAAAAGGACAAATGAAAGAAGATGGAAGAAAGAAAGAGGGGGTTGGAGAATTCTCTAGAGAAACCCCTTCTCATTAAAACCCATTCCTTTAATTTCTCTCTTTTTCTCATTTTTTTCTCCTCTATTTCTTTGTCAATTTCGTGCTTCCCTCCCCTCCATCTCTCTTGCTCTCATTTTGACACCAAAATTTCATTGTTTCATCTCCATTTAGTCCCTAATCCAATATGTTAGCACGTGGATGAGTTTAAGCAAAGAAGGAGGAAGTTTTGCTAGCTAAGATGGGGTTTTTGATGAAGCTTTGATGGGAGTTGTTCATGGAACCAAAATTGGCTTTTAAGATGATGATATGAAGCATCTTGAGGTAGGAATTTCTCTCCACACAAGTGTTACTTGCATCTCATGTTTCATTGCAAAAAAAGGGGTTCATTTGTTAAGCAAGTTGTTAGCTTTTACGTGTATACATGCTTCAATTGTTCTCATTGATATGATTGGATGACCAAGTTGCACTTTTTATGTTGTGATGCCTTTACATGTTCAATTTAGTTACTATGGTGATGCTCACATGCTCATATGATGTCTTGTATTAAGGGTTTTAAGCTAAAGTGTTGGGTGGTTCTGTTTTCTGAAATTCCTGCAGACTGGACCCTTGTGCAACTGTGATTTCTGCTTATTGTAGATTAACCAAAAATCTGAAAAAATTATATTCATGTATTTCACGAAATTCTACCGATAATCATATATAATATGGCATATGTTCAGTTCAGAAATTAGGAGAAAGAGGGGATAATTTGCAACATAGCAGAATTCTGTTAGTTTTGACACCCTTCACCAAAACAGTCTTAATTACCTCTGTACTTAATGAAATTAGGTGTTTTAAGACATTTTGGATAACTACTCTTCAAGATACGCATATTCATATTTTGCATTCCACCCAAATATGATTTAATTAGGAGTAAATCATTGATTAAGTTGATGCAGTGTTTCTGTTTTTCTGCAGAATTGTTATCTGTTACTAAATTGAGCACCATAAATCACACACTTCGTATGTTTTTCTGAAATTTGGTAGGTGTATGTAAAATTGCCATATCCAAAAATCTGTAGTTGACACTTTCTTCGGATTATAATTGCAATTTCATGAAAATGGACATGTTTGAAGACTGAATGCTAATTCCAGCACTTCAATATATGTAATAGCTTTTTGATTTATGATGCCACTATAATTACTTGATGTTGGGATGTTGAGACTTGAAATGGACTTGTATGGACCTTCATAGATTGGTTATGGAGTGTAAGTTTGGCATGGCATTATGTAATGTGTAAATGATGGTGATGGGCATGGCACAATGGTGCATGACCTATGATTTGGGTGAATGAAAGAAATGGTAAGTGAAATGAAAAGAATATGTAGTAAATCATAAGGCCATATATGAACATGACAACGTCTTTCTATTTTGATGCCCAAGCATTTGTAATGAATTAATATCATTTATGAGAACGACTCAGTCCTCTTAAAGGAGGGTAATCAACAAACATGGGATTGGGGGAAACCTGAGTACCAGTTAGGCATATGGGATGGACGTGCTTTGTGGTTTCACTCGCACTCCTGACATAGCCCATGAGGCTGGGAGTGGGCAGAGTTTTGGATCCCTTTTGTAACAGTGTATCTGGGGGGATCATAGGCTCCTAATGGGCAAGCACGGCGGGGAGTCCTACTTTTCCACCCACATTATCGGGTGAGGTCCACGCCTGTATGTTCTGCTCGATACCCAATGCGATTTGTTGTTGTATAAAGGATCAGATGTATAATGGGATGTTGGATCATATAGAGATCAGTGTTTCTGAGTTTCAGTGTTTTCTATTGGCAAGTTCTGTTGTTCTCTGTGTCGTTTATGTTTGTGTTTGTGGAACTTTACAGGTACTACCCCAGTAGTGCGCAATGGACCTGTTTTGAGTTTTTCTTTTTGTATTTTCCTTCGTAACACTCGCTGCTCTGGGATCACCTGGGACGGATTCATACTTCCCAAGTATCATGGGGAGCGGGCCGTTACAAAAGTTCCAAAGGGACAAGTGAAGGTGGGTTTCTCTTGGTGCTTTAGAGCGATCTATATATGATAATAACCTGAGTAGACATCTAAAAAACAATAATATTCATTACCAGCCACTCTCTCTAAAATTTGATATAGGAAAGGCAAAGGAAAGTGGTCTTTTCTTGTTTTTAAATTTAACATCCTATAATCAATGCACATTCTCTATCCAGTAGTGGTTCCCATAGGTATGAGTTCATTATTTTCATTTTTAACCATAGTTAAACCAGATTTCTTAGGGACAACTTGAGTTGGACTAACATACTTGCTATCAGAGATTGGATAAATAATTCCAGCATCAAGTAATTTAAGGATGTGACGGTCTGTATCCGTCAAGATATATTTCCTAAGTATTTTCCATATTTTCATGTATTATTGAAGTGGATTGTATTATTATATAATAAAATAATATTAAAATAATATTATTCATGGCTGATAAATACTTATATCTATGAACATCGTCCAGACGACTTCGAACTCCGTCACCATGACTTTTAGGTCATAATAGACCATCGGTTCAAGTTTCGCGTGATTCCGAAGTCGGATCAACTATGGACCCGCAGACCCGACACGATGATCGAAACGACCTGTTTATTTTTCACGAATTGTCTATAGCTCAACCTAAGATACAGACCATGTATTCGCGATCCTTGCGACAATACGAACCAATGGGTATGTTTTCGTAATTTTTTGGACACGTTTAATCCCAGGTGCAACATCGTAATTTCTACTAATTATGTTTTACTTATTACTAATTACTTTTCTAACTATTCTAATTACCCCCTAATTACATATTCAAATCACTTACGTTAGCAGCCGTGTGTTAAACATTAGCCCTAAAATTCTATGGTTAGTCTTCACTTACCCACCTAATACCATTAATGCCCTTGACTAATGATGTAGTTAAACCCTATAAATCCCATCTAACCCCTTCATCTTCCTCCCAGCAACCCTCCCCTTCTCTGGTGAAACTCTGTCGGAGCTCCGACCAGCCTAGGTGAGCTCTCCACCTCCTCCATCGTCCTCCTTCCTCCTCCATTCTCAATCCATCAATATTTCTCTAAATCTATCTTATCTCTCCCCAATTTTTCATCAAACATCAAGCAAGAAATTCCCCAAATCTGAAATCAAATTCAGATTTGCCCAATTCCCTTCTCTCCCTTGATCTCCTCTCTCTCCGTACAACTTTCCCTCTCTCCATCCATTGCTTTCCATCAAGGAAATCAATCAACAACAACAACAACAAAAGGGGGGGACAGTTTTTTTCGGCCTGCTGCTGGCGGTCGGCCGGCGACGGCCGACCAGGTGGCCGGCCACTACCCCCTTGGCTCCCCCTTGCCTTCCTCTCCCTTGGTTCACCTACAATGAAGAAGAACATGTTGAAAGAAAGAAAAAGAGAGAGAGTTTGAAAAATTTTCACAGTTTGAAAATTTTAGAAGCTAATAATTTTTTTGTGAAGGGAGTTTGTAAAGCAAATGAACTAGGGAAGGGAAATTTTTGTGAAGGGACTTTTTTAAAAAAGGAAATTGTGAAGGGAATGAGAGAGAGAGAGAGTAGATAGGAATTGTTTTGTTATTGTATTTTATTTACATACGTGTATTCGTGTACGTGCGTACATGCACGTAGTACGGATTTTTGTAATTTTGATTTTTAATGAATAAAATATGGGTGCGTGCGTGTGGTGTTTGTAGGTAGACGTCCCGGGAAGACACCAACTCCCGGACACAGCACAGGACTCGCCCAAGGAACCGGACTACAACCGGTCAAGACCACAGGCAAGTATCTACCGTATATGTGTTTGTTATACTGTACTCGCAAGTATCAACTATAATGCCCTACTAAGCTACTGCACAAGTACTAGAGGGGGGGTGAATAGTACTTTAAAATAATTAAGAAGATAATTCCTAACTATCTTGCAAACTCTACCAATTAATGCGGAAATGCGGAAATGTAAATAATGACAACAAAGAAACAATCGCAAACACACGATATAACTGGGTTTGGATCCACCCAAGTCTCCCCGACTTGTTCCCGGTGATCCTACGTCCCAACCACCCGGATCCCCTCCGGATACTTGAGTTAGAAACCCTAACTCAAGATTTGCACTATGAAATTCTTGTAGAAAACCTCTACAAGATCAAATCATACACAAATCGAAATGTGACTCCCACAACCCAGGATCACAAACAAACTCTCACAACCGAGAGTGAATCACTTACAATATCAATGTAAATTGAAATAGAAATTCTTACCGACAAAATCCTATGCCTTGAGTATAACTTACGATTTAGGGCAAAACGGATTTTGGGGAAGATGAAGAGGCACGAAACCCTAGCTCCAAGTAGATGACCATCAATGGAGTCCTAGGTGGATGTTGGTGACCTAGAATCAAGCACTTGGCTTGGAAGGCTCACAATCAATGAATCTCTCTTTTGAAATAAGAGTGAGGGAGAGATTCAAGATTGGAAATGAATGAGCTTTGAATGAGATTGAATGCTTTCTCTTTGATCTCTAAACTTCTCTTAATATCAGCCTTGAGTGCAATGAATGCAGTACTCCAAGTATTTATAGGATAGAGGAGAGAGAGAGAGCAAAAATCGTGGCATTAAATGCTCCAACGACTCTAATCTGAACCAAACTAGTCAGTCAAAGAACAACCACTGACCGACTAGTTCATCAACTAGTCGGTCGTTGAAACAACATGAACCGACTAAGAGGTGAACAGTGAATAGATGAAGTTTCAGACTTATAGAACTAGTCGGTCCAAGAAGACTTGCCAACCGACTAGTTTCACAACTGGTCGGTCGGTGAGTGAACTTAGACTGACTAAGAGATAAAACAAATAGTCTGAGTACAAATTGATTTAGTCGGTCCAAGAACAAATGTTGACCGACTAGTTCATCAACTAGTCGGTCGCCAAATGTACATAGACCGACTAACGATAAACAGTAACTTGGCATGTACAGGGAAAGCTCAACTAGTCGGTCTAAGAAGGATCACTGACCGACTAGTTCACCAACTAGTCGGTCGGTTAGTCAACGTAGACCGACTAACTGTAAACAGTAAAGAGCTTAGAATTGAGGGAGGCAAACTAGTCGGTCCAAGAAGCTTTGTCGACCGACTAGATCACCATCTAGTCGGTTGGTTCTTCTTCTTGAACCAACTAACATGCACAAGCAGTTGCGAATCGAAGCGTGAAGCTTCGAAAAAGTTCGTATGGACTTCTACTAAGATCCTAGCTCTAAGATATGAGCGTTATGAAGATTAAAACGTATGACCTACTCAAGGCTTAACATTCTACGGAACGAAGCTAAAAGACATTAAATTAAACTTGACGAACCGTCTTCAAAAGCTTCGATCCGAATCTTCATGACTTCAATAAAGGTCCTTGAGCTTCAACGAAGCTTTAGGCATTCGATCACGCGCTTTGAGAAGTCTCGAGACGTCGCTTTGGATGTTCATATGAATTTGGCGACGATCTCCATAACTGCGCTCACAAAGAGTTAGTTCACGATATATTTATGTTTGTTCATCATCCAAAACCAAATCCGGGGAGTCCAATATCCAACATTCTCCACCTTTTTGGTGATGACAAACCAACATAAATAATAATAAAAAATAATGATTCAAATGAAATTTACTTACTCCCCCTGCATTGATGACACGTTAATTCCAAAATGAATAATAATAATACACATCAAGCAGACGAGTAAAGTATAAAATGAGAATCAAATATTGAAATTTAGGATTAGAAATCCATTTTTATATCTTAACTCCCCCTGAATCTAACATATCAAATTAGATTCTTGGAAAAATGCTTTAAATTATCATTTAGCACATGTCATTATTATATCTCTCCCCCTTTGGCATTAGCAAAAAGAGCGGGAGGAGATCAACGACAACAACAATGGCTACAAATAAAAGCACGGGAGTCGTAGAATACGACGACGGTTCAAATGACACCAAAGGAAAATACGAACTAAATCAAAGCGTGTCAATGAGACCAAAGTCGAAAATCGATAAATAAAATCATCAAAAACTCAAATCAATTTTACGGATTGAGTTATGGAATATACTCTCCAGTATCAACATTCTTGGTTAATTTAGTGCAATGAAAACAATTCTATGTTTTAATAGAAATAATTTCTATTTAACCAAGTTATCATCGTCGAGCGACGAAATCAAACATCAGAGACATATAAAATATAATGTGCACAAGATAGTGAAATGTCAACATCGATGTATATATATATATGAGTCAAGAGTACATCAAAATGATACACCGACAACATACATATAAGCGATCCAACGATCGAAGCACAAAATACAACATCATATATCTCACAACACAGCATATATGGGAGTATCTCAAAACATACCGACATCCATCCAAAATACATCAAAATACATGAAGATACAACAAAATGCATCCAAAAATATCAGAAACTACACAACCACCATCTATCCTACCTAACACTCTCACAAATAGATCTATCGTCCAAAATGCATCGGGAGAGTCCTCAGAGAAGCTCAGGAGGCAGCGGGAGGATCTGCAGCAGCAGAAGGCTCTGAAGGAGTGGAGGTGGTCACGGGATCAGCAGAAGTGTCCACGGGAGCAACGGGAGTGGCCTCGGGAGCACCAGTCGAAGTATCCACCGTAGGAACAGTGGCAATAGGAGTACTCTCGGGGTCACCGGCAGACGAAGTAGCAACAGTACCAGAAGTACCCTCAGGGGCACGAGCAGCAGTAGCACGAGCAAGCTCCTCGATCTCATCCTCATCCAACTCATCCTCGTCAGAGACTGACGGTGGGATATCAATCCCCAAGTGAGAAGCGATACGAGCGAGAATCTCCTCAGTGCGAGCATACCGAGACTCCACACGTTTCAACGAACGTGCGAGGTCAGCAAGAGTAGGAGAGGGAGCAGCTGAGGCTGAAGCAGAGGCAGGGACTGAAGCAGACGGGGTCGTCCTCTGAATGTGACGAAGCACCGCAATAGACTTCTTGACGGCCGTCGCATTCAGAGGGGGACCGAGGGGATGCTCATCAGCAGGTGTCAGGGGGACGCGAAAGTGGCGAAAGACAAGTGTCAGAAGGCACGAATATGGGATATGACCAGACTTCGTGGACTTTCAGATACACTCGAAAGAATCCATCTTATCGAGTATGATCCTAGCCCAGTTAATCTCGCTCCCCATGAAGATGGCGTATATGAGTTTCAGGAATGGCTGGGATGGCAATGAAGAGGAGCCGTACTTCGGGAGGAGGCACGACTTCAGAATCAGATTAAGTACCCAAGCATTCGGCTTGAAAGACTTAGAAGGCACCCCAATCATGGCAGGAGGAATCTCATGAAAGATCTCGGCGAGCATCACCTGATCAATCTCAGAAATATCATCTACTGAAATATCAGAAGGAAGAAGGCCAGAGGAGGAGATACCCAACAAATCTCCTAACACTTCTGTCGTGAGGACTATCGGTGTCCCCAAGACAGTAGTCTCAATCGAATGGGTCTCGTCGTACTGACCGCGAACCCTATTGGCGTAGAATAGCTTGACAAGGCGAGGGTAAGGATATGGATTCGCCTTAGGGTCATATCGAATATAATCGATAAGACCGCTAGACGACAGAAGATCAGCTAGGCCTGGGAAGTCTGAAAACTGTACGAAATGCTCCAAAAGCAGTAGGCAGTGTTCGATACGGTTATATGCCGCGAGACACATCGGGTCGTCGCGACATAAAGAGATATCGACACCGCCAACCGGCTTCGGAGCCTTTCCCTTAGGCTGACGTGTGGAAGTACGGGGTCGAGAGCTAGACGTAGGTTCCCTAGGAGGGGGTATAGGATCCCTATGGGCCTCGGTCTCAGGTATGTATTCCATGTCGGAATCAGAAGGAGGAGTGGGGGCACGGAACGAAGCTGGTGAAACGGTTTCCTTCCTAGGCTTGGATCTAGGCTTCGCTACCGCCGTCCTCTTCTTCTTAAGAGGAGGCGAAGACGACGAAGGGGGTTGGGTTGTTTTCGATCGGCGTTTGGGTTGCGAGGGTTCCCTAGGAGGTGACTCTACGGTCATAGGGGACGGTCGAGTAGGTTCGATCGGGATACGTGTTCTCGCCATAAGCACGACGAGACACGAGCAAGAGACACAAGAGATCGAATTCTAGAGCCCTAAAACAAACCCTAGCCGAATGAACTAGAAGACCTAACCCTAAGAGCTGAAAACCTAACCCTAGACAGCTAGGAGAGGGAGGAGAGATCACTTAGGGAGGATCGACGGCCGGAGTTTGGTCAGGATGGCCGGAATACGCACAGTCGAATGGCGGAGAGGGAGGAAGATGAAGAGGTTTTGGGGGGTTTTGAGCTGGGAGAGGAGAAATGAACCGACTAAAGAGAGATTAAGTCGGTTAGATGAGTTTTAAATCGATCGGAATGTGAAAAGACCAAGCAGTCCCCGATGCAATTAGTCGGTCACAGTTCAAGCACTGACCGACTAGATGATGATCTAGTCGGTCGGTCAATGAGCTTGAACCGACTAATTGCAAACAGTAACTGAAGCCAAATTTAGTGCTTGAGTTAGTCGGTCTGAGTTCATTCACTGACCGACTAGATGATGATCTAGTCGTTCGGTCAATGAACATGAACCGACTAACAGAGTTCAAAAATTTTAGAATTTGAAATTTTGAGTTCTCTCCTAATCGTACTTGGACGAAACATCGAAATACTCTCACTAATCATTATACTACCCCATTAAACATCGAAAATCTGAAATTTGACGTTTACGAACAAATCGAGCGAAAATTCCGAAAATTCAACGAAAAATCCAGAAAATTCCAATAAATCTAGCATGTGCAAATATAATGAAATTGAATAGCATGCAAGATTATTGAACAAAAATGAATCCTAAATCTCGGATTCACCCATAATCCCCAATTCTCGACGCAACCGCACAAAGGAGTCTTCCTTTAGGGGTTTCGTGAAAATATCGGCGATTTGCTTCTGGGTTTCAACGTACACTAATATGATGTCCTTTTTAGCAACATGATCATCTAAGAAATGGTGACGGGCATCTATGTGTTTCGAACGGGAATGGTGTACCGGATTCTTAGAGAGACATATTGCACTTTGGTTGTCCACCATGATAGGGCAAGTATCACAGTTTATACCAAAGTCTTTAAGAGTGTGTCTCATCCAAAGAACCTGAGCACACGCGGCACCGGCGACAATATATTCCGCCTCGGTGGTTGAAAGTGATACGGAGTTCTGCTTCTTGAAAAACCAAGAGACAAGAGAATTTCCTATAAAATGGCAAGTGCCACTAGTACTTTTCCTGTCGGATTTGCATCCCGCATAATCTGCGTCACTATATGAGATTAACTCATATGTGCTAGATTTTGGATAAAGTAATCCAAAATCAAGTGTGTAACTTAAATAACGGAAAATACGTTTTACCGCTACTAAGTGAGATTCCTTATGTTGAGACTGATAACGAGCACATACACATACGGCAAACATAATATCGGGCCTACTTGCGGTAAGATAAAGTAAACTACCTCTCATACCTCGATATAGACGAATGTCTACATCTTTACCGCCCGTATCCTTATCAAGATGCGTAGTCGTGCTCATTGGAGTCTTCTTCCTGGAGGCATTCTCCATTCCAAATCGCTTTAGCAACTCCACCGTGTACTTCGTTTGGTGGATGAAGATTGCATCGTTCATTTGGTGAATTTGGAGACCTAAGAAATATTTGAGCTCACCCATGTGGCTCATCTCAAATTGATCCTTCATCACATTAGAAAACTCTTCGCAAAGAGTGAAATTAGTAGCACCGAAAATGATATCATCAACATAAATTTGAACTAAAATTATATCATTATTCGAATACTTAACAAATAATGTGGAATCAACTTCTCCCATTTTAAAACCTAAATCCAAAAGAAAATTCTTTAAACGGTCATACCAAGCTCGAGGAGCTTGTCTCAAACCGTAAAGTGCTTTCTTAAGTTTGAAAACATGGTTTGGAAATTTTTCGTTTATAAAACCCGGAGGTTGAGAAACATAAACTTCCACAACAATATCTCCGTTTAAAAACACACTTTTTACATCCATTTGAAATTATTTAAAATCCTTATGGCATGCAAAAGATAACAATAATCTAATAGATTCTAATCTAGCTACCGGAGCAAAGGATTATTCGAAATCGATACATTCCTATTGCCGATAGCCTTGAGCTACTAACCGAGCTTTGTTCCGGACGATGATTTGGTTTTCGTCGGTCTTGTTCTTGAAGATCCACTTTGTCCCTATGACGGTGTGGTTCTTCGATGGCAATGGAACAAGCTCCCAAACCTCATTCCTCTCGAATTGAATGAGTTCCTCTTCCATGGCAAGGATCCAAGCGCTATCTTCGCACGCTTCATTAATATTCTTTGGCTCAATCGAGCAGGCAAAGGCACAATGTGCGAAGTAGTTCACTTGCGATCTCGTCTTGACACTATCAAGGATATTACCAATGACTTGCTCATGAGGATGGTCACGAACGGTATGAAGCCGTTTGGGAATTCCCTGATCACTAGGAACATTCTCAAAAACTTCATTAGTCGGGTTAGTATCAATAGAATCAATAGAGTTAGAATTACCAATTGAATCACATACGACATCCATGGAGTCATCATCATTAGTAATTCTAGTATGGACAAAACCTTCATTAAATGAAACATGAAGTGATTCCTCGATCGTTGAGGTTCGTTTGTTGTATATCCGATAGGCTTTGCTACGGGAGGAATATCCAACAAATATCCCCTCATCGGATCTTGGATCAAATTTGTCCAAACTACCATATGTGTTTTTAATAAAACATTTTGAACCAATAACACGAAAATGTTTAACTTGAGGCAATCTACCAAACAACAATTCATAACAAGTTTGTTTGGTGCCGGGCCTCAAAAGTATCCTATTAAACACATAGCAAGCGGTATGTACCGCTTCCGCCCAAAATTGATGGCCAAGTTGGCTATCATCAAGCATAGTGCGAGCAAATTCCACTAGCGTCCTATTCTTTCTCTCAACAACACCATTTTGAGGAGGTGCACGAGGGAATGAAAAGGTGTGTGTAATACCAACTTCATCACAAAAAGTTGAGAAAGACTCATTCTCAAATTCCCCTCCATGATCACTACGAATATTGACAATGGTGGTTCCAATGAGATTTTGTACTTTCTTAACAAAAATTGTGAAGTTTTCAAAGGCATCATTTTTATTACACAATGAAAATACCCAAGTAAACCTAGAAAAGTCATCAACGATGACAAGTCCATAACGTGCATTTCCTAATGAAGCAACTCTAGTAGGCCCAAATAAATCTAGATGTAATAGCTCTAGTGGCCGCTTAGAAGAAATGCTTTTCTTAGGTTTAAATGACGATTTTGTAAGCTTGCCTCGTTGACACGAGTCACAAAAGCTTTTCTTTTGAAAGACAAGCTTAGGGAAGCCTCTAATAGAATTTAACTTGGAAAGCTTAAAAAGTGTTCCAAAGTTCACATGACCAAAACGTCGATGCCATAAGTGTTGTTCACTTGTGTTGGCAATGAGACATTGTTCATGTGATCTTGGAAGATCTAGGATATATATATCCTTATGGCGTGTGCCGGAAAATAATACATCATTAGTGTTTTTATTCAAAATATGGCACATTCCTTTCGCAAAGCTAACTTTGTAACCTTTGTCACAAAGTTGGCTTATTGAAATAAGATTGTGGTTTAATCCTTTAACAAGGTAAACATCACTTATAAGTAGTTTAGAAGGATTGCCCACTTTTCCAACACCTATGATGGTTCCGCTCTCGTTGCCTCCAAAGACGACGCGGTTTTCATTAGCAATGGGCACCACTCCGGAGAGCAATTGAGCGTCACCCGTCATGTGTTTTGAACACACGCTATCGAGTATCCAATTATTCTTGGAGCTAAATTTTGATTTGTTGCTCATTTTCTTTCTCTTGAGTACCTAAAGATAGAAAATATAGTATCATGGTACCCAAGGTCATTGGGTCCAAAAGATTAGACCTTTGGAAGCCAAGTCCAATTGGACTTAGACTTCCCCACATAATTATTACTATGCACGACATTCATGAAATACGAATTCATGTAAATTTGTTTTTCATTCATGCTTGTGTCCTTTGGGCTCCAAATTGTGAATATTTTGGGAGCCCTCATCCTATTGGGTGCATGCATGCGTTGTTGATTTCTACGTGATGCATGTCATGGATAGGCATAAGGAACATGATGAAATGGTGCATGATGATATTTATTCATACGATGATGTGGGTGGACATATGCATGTGGAGGAACACGTGCATGAGGGTGTCTCACATGGTGTGCACGTGCCCGTGGATGTGTAGCATAGAAATCATCATATGTGTGAGCATGTGGAGTAGGATGTGTTTTCCTACGTGGCATAGTATTTGTGTACATGTAGGCATGACCCTTCTTTGGAGGTCCACCCAAAGAAGTGGGTTTCTTTCCAAATGAGGGTATGTACGAGGTGGAAGCACCATTGGTAGATGAACAACCAATAGAGTGTTTGCTACCACTCGTTGAGTCACCTGAAGTTGGCCTAACAAAGGTAGTGGCCGATTTGGATGAACTTCCCATCTTATACCCCAAGCCAATGTGGTGATTGGCCGGAAGTAAGTCATTTAGGATGTTATCCAAATGGTCCTTACCCTTATTGAATTTATTAATTCGGCCTAATGTGCACTCATATTTCTCGGTGAGAGAACGCATAGAAGCATCCAAAGTGGATACGTGCGATGTGAGCACATAAACACGAGATTTGAGATTTTCATTCTCAATACTTAAAGTCGAGTTTTGAGAAGTCAAATCCGCTATCTTGTGTTCCTCCAGATCCTCAATGCTAACATGTTCAAGTTGAGACTTGAGATTTACAATCTCATTTTTCAACTCTTCAACAACGGTGTCGTTGTTGGTGATGATAGTTTTAGGCGAGGTTTGGATGCTAGCTAAATCATCTTTTACTTTAGTATATCTATTTACTAATTTAGTGTATTTAGACCATAATTGCTCATTAGCATTTCTAAAGTCATCCATGGTTACCTCATCGCCTTCGTTGTCGCTATCATCGGAGGAGGAATCTTTATCTTGCTCCTCTCTAGTCATGAAGCACGTGTGTGCTTGCTCCACTTGCTCATCATCCGACTCTCCGCTAGAGGAATCCTCGGAGTCGGTGAAAGTCCCGACAAGCCCCTTTTTGTACCCTTTCTTGTAATTCTTGGACTTGTCAAACTTTGGCGCCCTCCACCTCTCCTTTTGCTTATTTTGTGGACAATCCGTGTTCATGTGTCCTGGCTTATTGCATTTAAAACACAAAGGAGAGGAGGCATTAGAAGAACTAAACTTGGATTTGTTCTTGAAATTACCTTTCCGGAAGAACCGGTTGAACTTCTTTGCCATGAGGGCCATGGACTCCAAGTCCAACTCGTCTTCCGATTCTTCATCATCGGTAGATGTGGATGTGGATGGAGCGGCCTTGAAAGCAATAGCCTTTTTCTTTGGCTCGTCTTGCTTCAAGTAGGAGTTCATCTTGTCCTGCAACTTTAGCTTGCTATCCTTGCGTACCTCATACGACATTAAGGTACCCATTAGTTGCACGACGGTATAAGTTTTCATGTCAATGCCTTCCTCGATGACGAAGGTACGTTTCTCCCAACAAGAAGGAAGTCCATCGATGATCTTCGAGGCTTTCTCCTTTTGGGTGTAGGTTTTCCCAAGAGCCTCCAACTCGTTTGTGATGTCGACGAAGCGAGCATAGTACTCCTTCATCTTCTCACATTGTAGCATATGAAATAATTCGTAATTTTATTAACTACAACGAGTTTAGAGTCTCTTATCCTACTCGTTCCTTCATGCAAGATGAGGAGGGAGTTCCATATTTGATATGCACTCTTACATGTACATATCTTACTGAAATCCTCGGGCTCCAAAGCACATTGCAAGGCGTTCATTGCATTGGCATTGCTTACCTCCGCGGCGACCTCCGCGGTAGTCCACTTCTCGAAATCTTCTTCGACGGGCTCGACATACTCCTTCATCGTGGCCCTCCATAGTGAAGCACTCCGGAGGAAAGTTTCCATCTGGCATTTCCAGTACCCGTAGTTGGTACCGTTGAAGAATGGAGGCCTCGTTGAGGAGTGTCCTTCCATTACCGAAGACGCTCCTTCACGGTTCCTGAAGGTGATGTAATCTGAAGGTGGACGAACGGTCTTGTTGTCGTTGGCAGACATAGCTATAGACTTGGCTCTGATACCAAATGTAATGCCCTGCTAAGCTACTGCACAAGTACTAGAGGGGGGGGGTGAATAGTACTTTAAAATAATTAAGAAGATAATTCCTAACTATCTTGCAAACTCTACCAATTAATGCGGAAATGCGGAAATGTAAATAATGACAACAAAGAAACAATCGCAAACACACGATATAACTGGGTTCGGATCCACCCAAGTCTCTCGGACTTGTTCCCAGTGATCCTACGTCCCAACCACCCGGATCCCCTCTGGATACTTGAGTTAGAAACCCTAACTCAAGATTTGCACTATGAAATTCTTGTAGAAAACCTCTACAAGATCAAATCATACACAAATAGAAATGTGACTCCCATAAACCGGGATCACAAACAAACTCTCACAACCGAGAGTGAATCACTTACAATATCAATGTAAATTGAAATAGAAATTCTTACCGATAAAATCCTATGCCTTGAGTATAACTTACGATTTAGGGCAAAACGGATTTTGGGGAAGATGAAGAGGCACCAAACCCTAGCTCTAAGTAGATGACCAGCAATGGAGTCCTAGGTGGATGTTGGTGACCTAGAATCAAGCACTTGGCTTGGAAGTCTCACAATCAATGAATCTCTCTTTTGAAATAAGAGTGAGGGAGAGATTCAAGATTGGAAATGAATGAGCTTTGAATGAGATTGAATGCTTTCTCTTTGATCTCTAAACTTCTCTTAATATCAGCCTTGAGTGCAATGAGTGCAGCACTCCAAGTATTTATAGGATAGAGGAAAGAGAGAGCAAAAATCGTGGCATTAAATGCTCCAACGGCTCTAATCTGAACCAAACTAGTCGGTCAAAGAACAACCACTGATCGACTAGTTCATCAACTAGTCGGTCGGTGAAACAACATGAACCGACTAAGAGGTGAACAGTGAATAGATGAAGTTTCAGACTTATAGAACTAGTCTGTCCAAGAAGACTTGCCAACCGACTTGTTTCACAACTAGTCGGTCGGTGAGTGAACTTAGACCGATTAAGAGATAAAACAAATAGTCTGAGTACAAATTGATTTAGTCGGTCCAAGAATAAATGTTGACCGACTAGTTCATCAACTAGTCGGTCGCCAAATGTACATAGACCGACTAACGATAAACAGTAACTTGGCATGTACAGGGAAAGCTCAACTAGTCGGTCTAAGAAGGATCACTGACCGACTAGTTCACCAACTAGTCGGTCGGTGAGTCAACGTAGACCGACTAACTGTAAACAATAAAGAGCTTAGAATTGAGGGAGGCAAACTAGTCGGTCCAAGAAGCTTTGTCGACCGACTAGATCACCATCTAGTCGGTTGGTTCTTCTTCTTGAACCAACTAACATGCACAAGAAGTCGCGAATCGAAGCGCGAAGCTTCGAGAAAGTTCTTATGGACTTCTACTAAGATCCTAGCTCTAAGATATGAGCGTTATGAAGATTAAAATGTAAGACCTACTCAAGGCTTAACATTCTACGGAACGAAGCTAAAAGACATTAAATTAAACTTGACGAACCGTCTTCAAAAGCTTCGATCCGAATCTTCATGACTTCAATAAAGGTCCTTGATCTTCAACGAAGCTTTAGGCATTCGATCACGCACTTTGAGAAGTCTCGAGACGTCTCTTTGGATGTTCATATGAATTTGGCGACGATCTCCATAAATGCGCTCACAAAGAGTTAGTTCACGATATATTTATGTTTGTTCATCATCCATAACCAAATCCGGGGAGTCCACTATACAACATCATCCACCCTCTACATTGGGTCAAGTGTAGTTTACTTCTTCCGCATTAAAAGAATTGTTCTTATACACTGTTGATGATGTGATGGGTCCATGAGGCCATATTGATACGAATACTAGTATGAACGTAATACACGGGATACGGGGTAGTCTTGAGTTACGAGGTGTGTGGGAGTGACCGGGTCTACCCTTATTTGGTAAGCCGTACCATCACCCTGCAGGGGATGGTAGATAGATATTCCACGGGTTGCTTTGTGGGATGGGTGCACTTATGGTTGCATATCGAGCACTCGAGCTAAGGCTGATGCACTAGCTTGTTTGTTTACTATGTCACTATTGTTCAGTCACGACTACTGACTTGATACCACTGTTCTACTGACTAAGTCGAGACTATTCGAACGTGGCAGAGCGGTATAATAATAAGCGGTCTTAAATTACTACTGGATCAGTGTCTAGAAAGGAATGGGAAGGGGGTTGGTCAACCAAAGGACTTGTCATGCGGTCTTAGAAGTGACATGTGCCTTCAAGCCCTGACTGACTGGCTGATTTGGGAGTTAAGCTAGACTCATTATTATTAGTCCAGCCTACACTATTAGATATTCAAGCGACGTTGTTTCCTCTTGCTCGCTCATTAGTTTCCTGTCTTTACTTTCTGTTGGTTTATTTTACTTGCCGCTTAGCGCTGACATGTATTTCATTGTTTATTTTGAAATGCATGTCAGACTACGAGCCGACGGAGTACGTGGAGTACTACACTGAGGAGGATCCCGTGGACCAGGGATCAAAGGACGTTACTGAGCCCGTACATGCAGAGGAGTAGAAGTCTCCAACTCGACCACATCATCAGCTTTCACTTTACTGTCAGTGTTCTTTGCTTACCGCCAGCGTGCTAGTTACCTTGCGAGTACTGTACTTTAATTTTCCGTCGAGTCGATGTAGGCCATACTATAAGGCCCAGTCCTGTACTACTTTTCATCTATTGGATAATAAAGATGTTGTGTGTTGTTTCTCTGAGTTTGCATGACAAGAACCTGCCTTCGATGGAATTACTACAGACGCTTATTGTGCATCAAGCAAGGAAGAGGAAAAAAATTCCTCCATGTTTTATGCACATGCGGGCTTGCTCGCGTCCTCACTCCCGGGTATTATGGGAAGCGGGGCGTGACAAAGAACCTCACACTTTACCACTTCTTTTAACGTCGGATTCAACCGACGTTGCAATTCACGCGTAGGTTTTGCATCATCCTCAAGATAAATGTAATGTGTACAAGTTAAGGGATATATACCATTGATGTCTGTAATGGACCATCCAATGGCCCCTTTTGTAGGGATTTTCAAGGTCCCTTAGGGCTAATTTAAACATATTCGTCCTAAGTTGGACGAACTAAATTAAATAAGCAGCGAAAAAACCAATTATTAAACTATTTAATAATTACAACCCTAAGAAAAAAATCCATAAGCCAGGATTATCTACTGACTCGAGTTGGGTCTGACCAACTCGAGAAAGTTCTAACTACTACATAATATGAAATTCATAAATAAATATGACTCACCCGGAATCTTGCCTTGGATCGAGCAAGATGTTTGGCACCGTCTTGTACTCCAAAATCAGAGCCGCATCGCGTCGCTTCTCGTCGCGACCTAGATCAGCTCCCGAACCGCACCTTGCCTCCCAGCCCATCACTAGCCGTAGAAGGTTTCACTTGAGTAAACCTGCGTCGTAGACTTCCGAATCAGATTCGGACCTCCCCGTTGCCTTGCTAGGACTTGGTTGGAGGACATGAAAAATTAATAGAGGAAAAGAATAATTTTAAGTCTTGATTAAGTTTGCTCAAATTATCCGGAGCTCCTTAATCAGAGACTTGGTGCAAAAAACAAAGAAGAGAGTGCACACCTATTTATATAGGAGGCCGGCTCCACTTCTTTTGTCACGAGTAATGTGGGACAAAAAATAGGGAAGAGGTTTAGAATTAATTTAATTAAGTTAGAATACCTTTCACAAAAGTCTAACTTCAATCAATTAATTCTCACTCATCATCGAGCCGTAAAGAAGATACAAGTTATCATTTTGAAGGGCTAGGAATGGTGAATGCGTAGGAACAAACAGCGACGGAATCCGGGTTTGTTTGACCCTTCAAACAATTGCTCAAAGCTGAGCAAAAACACACATTTCGTAGCCGTCAAGGGTTTCACAAAACCCTAATTAGAAACGACTTAAGTTACGGGCGCGCCCGCTAAGATTAGCGGGCGCGCCTGCCTAAGGCAATTGGGCGCGCCCGTGCGGGCGCACGGCCCATTGTGACCAGCGGGATGCGCCCGATGTACCCAGCGGGCCTGGCCTACTGGGTCAGCGCCCGCTGTTCCCAGCAGGCTACGCCCGTTGTGAACAGCGAGCTGCTCCCATTTGGTCCAAGTGGGTCTTACCCACTTCTTTCTTGTGCCATTCTTACGTTTCTGAGCTTATATGAGCTCTGTTTCCTACACGGTTTGATCCTGTGGATTCCTAATGAACTTCCTTCCAATCCTAAATGCTCTAAAATCACAACCAAATTGTGAATTCAACCATCTCATTGCATCAAATTCATTCCTCTATACTATCTTCCTATTACTAAGATGTGAATATTACTCGGTGTGAGACCCTACAGCCTGACCCTACTACAGGTTGAGACTCGAAGTCTCTAGACGACAGTAACCACTAGCAGCAGGTGTCGTCCCTGTTTCAGAATCATCGATTACGGGATTGACTCGTTGGCAAGAGTGCCGACGGGATCACTCTGACTGTGACCGTGATGAATTCCGTAGTTTTAGTCCCTTCGTCATAACTATGTCACTTGCTCGGCCTAGGGTATGGAACTCTGTCAACCCCACTAGCTAGCAGTGGTCAGCATACATCGGTCTCTGGTACATTCATGTTGTACATCTTACAACATACTGACCTGCGACACTAACTTCCCATTAACGGAAGAGACGAATCCTCTATTGATCACTACTCAGCTCGTATGCTTCAAGTGTCACCCAGCCTAAGATCTTTCAGCAGGCCTTGCCTCGAAGCTAGATCTTTAGACCTAAGTGATACCGTTCACACACAGCTTCGTATAATGATCTCAAGTCATAAGGACCAACTTACCTATCATCACTTAGAGTTATTAATGACAGTTAGTTAATGTTTAACCATTTAATAACTCTTTGTTTGGGTCGTCTAGTGAACTCATTCTCTAATGAGTAGCTGCGCCTTGTCTCCGACTTCGCCAAGTCGTATGGTTATGTGACCAACTAGACTAAGACACAATGGTCTGTCCGATGTGCTGATATCCCAATCTCGACATATCTATGACCACGAACGTTTTTCGGATTCAAGCTGCTATCGGTCAGACATTTCTTATAATCACAATCTTCAACGCGAAACATGTGTGACCTAACTTTGAATCCAAGGTAATAATCTAAGTAATTAATAAATTGAAATAACTCAGACAATATATTTTACCAGAAAGCATACTTTCATTTTTGAACAAGATGTTTACTAAGATAAATTGCCATGAGGGCATTCATCTCTTTACATCTCCCACTTGCACTCAGGCCTATTTATTTTGGTATCTCATACCATATTTACACGCTAGTTTCTCTAAACGATCGCGTGCCAGCAACTTCGTGAATGGATCTGCTAGGTTGTCTTCTGAAGAGACTCTAAGGAGTTCTATGTCATTCCTCTGCTCGATCTCCCATAGCAGGTGATACTTGCGAAGAATATGTCTGGATCTCTTGTAAAATCTCGGTTCATGAACCAGGCTGATGGTTGCATTGTTGTCGCAATACAACGGTATTGGACTTTCAATAGCATGCACCATTTCGAGCTGGTTGATAAACTTCCTCATCCAGACAGCTTCCTTTGCTGCATCGTTGGCCGCTATGTATTTGGCTTCCATCGTAGAGTCTGCAACAGTGACTTGTTTGGAAGTCCTCCAACTGACTGCTCCTCCGTTGAGAGTGAAAACATATCAGAGATCGATTTGCTATCATCCACATCACTATGAAAGCTGGAACCTATGAAGCCTTCAACTTTCAGGTCTTCACTTCCATAAACCAAGATCAAGTCCTTAGTCCTTCTCAAGTACTTAAGTATTGTCTTGACCGCTTTCCAGTGCTCCTCTCCAGGGTTAGACTGATATCGACTTACTACTCCTAGTGCATAAGCGACATCGGGTTTGGTATAGATCATGGAATACATGATAGATCACACAGCAAAAGCATGTGGGATTTTGGTCATTTGTTCCTTTTCCAAGTCAGTCTGTGGAGACATCTTCTTGGAATGGGTTATTCCATGATTGGCTGGTATTAAACCACCCTTACTGTTTTCCATGCCAAAACGTTTTAGCACTGTGTCAATGTACCTGGTTTGGGAGAGTCCTAGTATCCGTTTAGATCTATCTCTATGGATCTTCACACCTAGTATGTAGGATGCTTCTCCCAAGTCTTTCATGGAGAAATTGGTTGATAGCCATCTTTTAACAGACTTCAGCATCTCTATGTTGTTACTTATAATCAGAATGTCATCCACATATAGAACGAGGATAGCTAAAGAATTATTATTACTGGTCCTTTTATAGATGCATGGATCATCCTCGTTTCTGACAAAACCAAACTCTTTGACTGTTTTGTCGAAGCGGATGTTCCAACTCCTTGAAGCTTGCTTAAGCCCATAGATGGACCTATGCAGCCTACACGCTTTTCCTTCACTCCCACTGACTTCGAAACCTTCTGGCTGAGTCATGTAAATTTGCTCTTCTAAATCACCATTTAGGACAGCAGTCTTCGCTTCCATTTGCTAGATTTCGTAGTCGCAGTGGGCAGCAATAGCGAGTACTATCAGAATAGACTTGTGCATGGCTACTGGTGAGAATGTCTCGTCATAATCTATGCCTAGAATCTGACGATATCCTTTTGCAACCAGTCTAGCCTTGTAGGTTTCTATTTTTCCATCTGCACCAATCTTCTTATTGAAGATCCATTTACAGCCTATGTGAACATTTCCCTTGGGCACGTTTTCTAAGGTTCATACCTTATTCACATGCATGGAATCTATTTCGGACTTCATTGCATCTAGCCATTTGTCAGAGTCTATACTCTTTATGGCTTCCTGGAAGCTAATATGGTCATCATCTAATATGATGCTATCTTCAATCCCACCGTCTACAAGAAAACCATAGTTCCTTTCGGGGACTCGAGGAACCCTATTGGACTTCCTAATGGCTGGTTGGGAGATGTCAAGTTCTGACTCTTCCACTGGTTCCGACACTTGTTCCTGTGTGAGTACTTCCTCCGAGCATTCATCTAGATCAATTACGTTGCCAGTTGATTCCTTTACAAGGAATTCCTTTTCCAGAAAAGTGGCATGTCTAGAGACAACAATATTTTGTTGCTCTAGATGGTAAAAGACATAACCTAATGAATGTCTCGGGTACCCTATGAACTTACACAGTATAGATCTGTCTTCCAGTTTGTATGTGTTACGAGGTGGAACTCGCGTACAATGAATTTGTATTGCGGGGAACCAAGGGCACGGTGGTTATGTTGAGAAGTGGGTTTAGGTGGGCTGTTTAACAAGTGATTAGTGGGGTGAAGAGGTTGGACTTGCCGTCGGGGGTGGCCACAGAGTCGAATCTCACCGGATGCGGCGGAGGAAGATTGGATGGCAGGGGGCTGAAGTTGATGTCGACCAAGGGGTGAGCTTTCCTGCAGCACGAGCAACCCGTCAGAAGGGCGGGGTTGGGGTCCAACCCTTAGCCCCTCCGATGCCTAAGTCAGTAATAGGACTTAAACGGGGGCTAGGCACGCCGGTCGGACTAACGGTGTGTCGACCGCACGTGGCGAGCTATAGGTGGGAGAACAAAGATATGGACGACCTTTGCTCTCGTGTGTGAATGATAGATTGAGAGAGAATTTGCCAACCCCCCACCGTAAGAGGAGAGGGGGTATTTATACCTGACGGGAGATGACTAGGCGGGGCTGACCTGGCATGCTGACTAGACGTGCTAAGCTGGCACGGTTGTCAGCGGAAGCTTCGGACAAGGACGTCGGGAACAGGAGTGCCTGACCTGCTTTTGTCAGGCGGTGCAACGGCCAGGGGGTGCTTTTGTCGGGATGCCAGGGCCGAAAGTATTAACTGTCAGTCGGCTCAACCGCCAGGGGGTGCTTTGTCAGACGGTCGGGTGACGTATGTGTAAGTCGTGTCCTTATCCTAGGTTTTTTTGTCGTTGGTGACGAACTAAAGGTCGGGCTATGCTATCCCTGGCATCGCGGTGCATGGGGGCCGACCGGGTCGAGCGGCTCGAGGGCTGTTCGGCCCGGCCGCGCCTCCTTGTCGGTCGTGGCTTGTGGGCCGCTGGAATGGAAGGATACGCACATGACTATGTCAGCGCGTCCGGTGGTATTGTCCGGGGGCTCCCCAAGCGCCTTGGCCCTGGCGGGCCGAGCAACTGCGGTTGCGTGCCTCGGCCGGGCGGGGGGAGTGCTGCGAGGCGCGCCTCTTCCCGCGTAGCTTCGGTCTTCCGGGGTGGAGGCCCTTTCACGAAGGGGAGAGTTGATGGGGTATGTCAGCGGATCCGGGTGGGAGCCAGACTCTTACGATCTTTAGGTCGTAACAGTATGGATTCTGCCTTTTGACATATGCAGGACAACTCCATACCCTTAAGTGATTAAGACTAGGTTTCTTGCCTGACCATATCTGATATGGTGTCATATGCACAGATCTTGACTAAACCATGGACTGCAGTTTCCAGGGCATAGCCTCAGAGGGAAGTAGTTAACTCAGCTTCACTTATCATGGACTGCACCATGTCTAACAAGGTGTGGTTCCTCCTCTCTGATACACCGTTGTGTTGAGGTGTGTAAGGAGGTGTGACCTGAGAGAGAATCCCATTCTCTTTTAAGTAAGGAAGGAATTCATGGCTTAGGTATTCTCCTCCTCGATCTGATCGAATGATCTTAATACCTTTCCCAAGTCTGGTTTTCGACTTCGGCACGGTACTCTTTGAATCGCTCAAAGGTTTCGGACTTATGTTTCATCAAGAACACATGTCTAAACCTTGAGTGATCGTTAATAAACGTGACGAAATATGAAAATTCACCTTTGGCTAATGTAGACATGGGTCCACATACATCGGAGTGTACTAGACCCAAGAGTTCGATAACTCTCTCCCCTTGACTTGCAAAAGGAGTTTTGACCATCTTACCTTTGAGGCAAGACTCGCAAGTGTCGAATGACTCATAATTCGAGAGGCCCAAGAGTCTCTCTTTATGTAACTTGCTGAGTCTCTTCTCTCCTATATGGCCTAGTCTACAATGCCAAAGATATGTTTCATTAAAACTAGACTCCTTACGTTTTCTTGTATTAACGTTTAGTACAAATTTATTGCTTAAAGTGTATACACCATTATTAAGTGTCCCAAAACCTAGCAAATTTCCATCAAAAGAAATGTTCATGACATTTTCGTTGATAGTAAAATTATAACCATCTTTAGCCAAAGCCGAGACGGACTATCCACCCACTATTTCTACGATCATCTTTAGCCATATAGATGAATAAATATAGTTATTTAATGTGAGAGGGATCCAACCACCGTTAGCTTTACAACCTTGAGGAGACTCAATAAGTTGATCGACTATGCAGTTGGTAGATAAACTCATTATCAATCACATCACACGTGACTCCCTCTTTGTTTTTTACCCCTAGTCCTTATGATCTTGAGGAGACTCAACAAACCATAATGACTAGTCTAATCGAACCATTGTTTTCATGTCTAATATTAACTTACACCGATACTCGAGGAGACCCGATGTAGCGGTTTGGGTTAATACCAGACTACATCTCCTGTATGATGGAGTCGGTTTCTAAAAGAGACCATGTCATAGCTTGCGGAGACTCAACAACCATGACATGCATCTTTTAGTCCCCTAATCCAAAAACAAGGAGAGCTACGGCTAACCTTGAAGAATTATGATTATGTTAAAAATATAGATCATGTAGTTATCAGCATAATCATAACCCTTTAGAAGGTATGTAGTTTATGTAATCGACGGTTTCACATAATCATAATTTGCATCATTGCGGTCCACGGAACACGGCCAGGGATTTGGCTAGGCCAGGATCAATATCCTCAGTTGAGCTAGGGTGATCCACAACACTAGTCAAAAAACACTTGCCCGGATCATGGTCCATTGAAGGAAACTAATTATTCATATGTGTGACATCGACTAGCAATGACTTCATTAAAACTAGTTAATCCTATCAACTAGTTGAATCCTAAAATTCGAAATTATTAGGATTGGTTAATAACTGTTATTAATGTTCTTATCAACTAGAAGGATTTTTAGGGTGCTATCCTAATCATGTATTAGGCATTTAAAATTCTAGTTGCAACAATTTAAATCATAACATTTTTTTTCAAAATTATTATTAGAACAATTAAAATAATAATTATGGGAGATGGCTACCCTAATCATGTATTAGGAGTTTAATTTGTTGGAACATTTTTTAATCATAGCATGTCCTTCAAAAAATTATCATATAATTTTCTTAAAGCTTTTAATGGCTATCCTAATGATTTATCTTGAATAATCACATAATCAACAAGAAATCATATAACCATTAAAATTATCAACTAAACATTTTAGCATGATAACAAAGCAATTAAAAAGTATCTCATAAAATGTTTTTGCTAAACATGCAACTTAAATTTTATCTCATAAGTTTAAGTTACACAAAATTAATTATCATCATATAATAATTAAGATCTAATTTCCAAAAACAGTTTTCGAAAAAAATAACATTGGATGGGAAAACGAAAATTTTAATAATGTAATTAAAACCTCCATTTAATGGACAAACAATCTGCATCATATGCACTTTATAATTGCAAAAAATATAGATCATGTAGACCTGGCTTTGATACCACTAAAGGGTTTTCTAGGTCATTAGGGCCATAAAATCGACGTCCGGCCTAAGTCGGATGGATGACGAGATCGAATTATGCAGCCGAAAAATCAACTTAAAACTAATTGAAGTCTAGCCCTAAATAGAACAAACCATAGCTAGAGTCTCTACAATCACGGGGTTGGGTCCGAACAACCCATAAAGATAGATCTATGAACCTATTTGCAATTATAAACGCATGTTAATAAGCTACATACCTTTCACTTCGTTTCGGCAGAATACGAAGCGTCGTTTTCAGCAATATTTTCTGTGGCCCCGCGCCGCTTCTCCCAAGCCGAACCACGTCCCGAGCTGCACCACATCCCAAGGCGAACAGCTTCCCGAACCGCATCGCGTCTCGAGGCGAGCAACACCCTTGTTGTCGAGCCAACCACGCATCGAAGAAATGTTCACCTTGAGCGGATCCTTTGTCAAGACTTAGGATTCAATCTGAACTCCTTCCTGGCTTTGCTAGAGCCCGATCAGGAGCAATGAATAATTTAGGGAGAAAGAGTGAATATTTACTTTAAGCTCAGATTCGGGCTTGCTCACGTTTAATTGAGCTACTCAGATCTGGAGCTTGGGACGAGTTTCAAGGAAGTGTGTAGACCCCTATTTATATAAGCGGCTGACCCCTCCCATCCACTCTATTCCGATCCGGGACTAAATGTATTTGGAGAGTTTTCTTAACATACAACATGCATTTCACAGAGGCAATGTTTGGTTAATTAAATCCCTCCCACCATTGTTCTTCAAGAGAGATGTGACACATCGTTGCGAAGGGGGTTGAATGGTGAACACGTAGGAAGAAACGACACTCCATTTTGAGTCCGTTTGACCCTCTAACGAGGCTCCAAAATCAGCCCAAATCTTGCTTTACGTACCGACCAAGCCGCAATATTAATCCCGAGGGTTTTCTGAATCTGTGGGCCCCATCGTGGGGCCCATAAACTTACGGGAGTGCGTTGCGGACTGGGCGCCCGCCAACAAGTGCGGGCGGGCCCCAGCTCGCTGGGCTGGCTTGACCTGCCCAGTGGGCGGGCAGGTCAAGCGCCCGCCCGCCCAACTTGCCCGCTGGGCAGGCGGGCCCGCCCCTGGGCTGGGCGCCCAGGCCCAAAACGGGCCTGGGTGCCTAGCTCAGTTGGGCTGGTGTGCCCGGTCCCTTGGGGACTGGGCTGAACCTTAAAGAAGGTTCCCCTTTGGCACTGTTTTGGCTCTAATTCATGCATTTGACGTCCATTTTGGATGCCGTTCGAACTTGGATTTAGACCGGGACGTTTTCGTCATCCAACTAACCTTTTTCTCATGTTTATTGTATTAAATATGGTCGTAAATATTTTAAAACACGTTTAATTCCATTTGCATCATATGCAAAATTCCCACATCTAATATTAAAATCCATTTGCATCAAATCCAAATGAACTGAGGGCATACATCCCACAACAGCGTTCAAAGTTTCGTCCATCCAAAGTTCGAGTCCGACAACGGAAGTAGATCGAAGGACACTCAGAAGCATTTGAGTACGGTATGAGATGAACCGATACGAACCAAACCGAGACGTGCAAGTGTAGGCAGCTACTTCTTCATCTTTCTTGAACTCGTCGTCTTCTTCTATCCGAACTTGTTTTGACTTGGGACTAGCTACAAAAACTATGGTGATGTTAATAGTAACATCTGTTACTTTCCTGATGCTATTATGTCACATTATATTTCATGATCGTTATAATTCATCAAGCCTTTCATTTGATCGTTAAATTGCTTAGGCAATGATCGGTCTTCTAAATTCTAAGGACGGAATTTTTATAAGGAGGGTTGAATGTAACGGTCTGTTTTCGTCATGCACATTTTTCCGTATTTAAACGATTTCAAACGAGTTCAAAATGAGTAAATGATTTGTTCCCTATTTTTCGTCGATCAAATCTTAAAATGGACTTCATTTTCTTGATCCTCGCGACGATACGAACTCGTGACATTTTTTTCGTAATTTTTCGGACAGCTTTAGGTCCAGGGCCAAAAAATCGTAATTTCGTATTTTAATTAATTTACGACTTAAGTTTTACTAGTTTTCTTTTTAATTTTTTACTTAACCTAATTAACCCTAACCTAGTCGGCAGCAGCCCTCCCCCAAAATATGTAACATGGTTACAAGATTTTTCCAAAGATAGTCAAGCTACACAGCTAATATATTAATTGCCTCTATACATTCATTGTATCTTAATAAAATTTCTTTTTTAAATACCTTGCCTTCTCATCTGCACATGGGCGAGAGCAAGGTACCTTTCCCTTCGTTTCAACCTAGCAAACCCCTCCATCCCCATCGCATTTTCTCCATATCCACGCGGAGGGAAGCCCGGCATCCACCTCTCCTTCCTCCCAAGCTCCCCAAACCTCGTCGACTCCCTTGCTCACAACCGTAATGCACTTCCCTTGCTCTGGTTTGGACCACCGCAACTCTGACAACCCATAGCAATGCTACACCCGAGTCCATGCCCCCCAAGCTGCCACACCTCATCCATCTCCAACACACGCAACCGAGGATCTCTGTTAACATCAATTGCCCTGCTCCGCAGTGCCGAGAGCAACCTACAACCATCCCCCAAGCCCAACAAACCCATCTCTCCTTCAGCTATGCGTCACACCCACACAACAACACCGGAGTCAACAAGCCCACAACCCGAGCTCGCACATGTGAGCTGCCGTCTACCATGCCAAACTATCAAATTGAAACAAAAACACCAGTGACCATATCAGAGGCATTCAGTAAGCTCCCTTGACGAAGGAGCTGATGAGTTATCCTTTGGAAAATCATGCATCATCCATCAAAGTTTCTCCTTGAACAAGAACTCTAACATTAACATACTTCCCCTTCCATTGGTCTCACTCCGACGAGCAACGCCGAGAGCTCCGATCATCACGTCGCCCCTCTGCCTCCCAGACCCGCCACCGACTAAGTGGCATGCCATCGACCAAGCGACACACCACTGATGTTACTCCCGACGTAAAACACCTTCCGCTTGCGTCCTCCATCTACGTGCGGCCTGTCACCGTCGAGGTGCACCGTCGGCCTTCCCCTCTCTTGGTCCGACTATCGCCACAGCCCTGACCGCCCTCCGCTCTGCCTCCGTCAACCGAGAAGCCCTGGAGCTGTCGACAAAGCTCCCCCGAGCAATTTCACATGTGCGCTCTGATTGACTGCAAGGCGTACACAATCCAATTAGGATGCACACGCTCGCTTCCCAAGGGTAGGAGTGTCTAATTCAATATAAACCCATGAGTACGTGGTTGAATCCACAGAGACAGCTCGTTTCACAATCACAACCTCAATTGGTTAAGGAATGCTAAAAATGTTGGTACAACCAACTAAACTAACAAGTGCGGTGAGTGGAAGTGTAGGGTGATACGATCGAGCCAAACCCAAGGTAGTTAGAGTAGAGACCAAAGTGTGGAGCTAGTCAAGCAAGGAGAAGTGTGTGGAATGGGATGTCGTTAGCTTTATGGGTAGATTAGCAATATGTTCACTCGAAATGAATCAACCCTCGCATCCATTTCAAGGTATGCGGGGTTGTGCACGTAGATAATGCCCTTAAGGCATACCGCCGTTCTACGGCCCCACCAAGGGTAATGCACGATTCATCCGTGTGTTGATTAGTGGGTTGAAATCCCTAACTTAAGCTCGTGAGTCGATCTTTGCATCCGTGTCAATAGGATGCACGGGTCGTGCACGTAGGTGTGACCCTTAAGGTACACCACCGTTCTACGGCCCCGCCAAGAGTAGTGCACGACTCAATTAAACCTAGGGCACAACCCATCAATCAACATTACTAGCATCCATTTTAAGGTATGCTAATCCAATTAAATGCAAGATATGACTAATCACTAATCAACCACAAAACCCTAGCTAATCCCAATCCACACTCAAATGGCTCTAGGCCTTCATAATGGAAGAGATATGATAATCATACAAAATGAGCACACCAATCCTCATTACAAGCAATTAATCAAACAACTTTTTAATGATTCTCACATTCATTCAATAATCATTCAAATATTCATACAATCAAGAGAAACCAAATGATACAAGAGAGGGGAAGAAATCACGAAACAGAACCCTAAAACCCCAAGCTTTCCCCTTCATTGCTCCTCCTCCAAGCTCTCCTAGCCTCCAATGGCCTCCAAGCCCTAGCCCTAGCCTGTGGGGAAGAAGATGGTGTTGGATCCTGTGGAGGGCAAACAACACTAGAAGGGGGGTTGAATAGTGTTGTGTATATAATAAACTTTTTCGCTCAACGATGTTTAACACAAATAAAGTCCTTCTAATGTTGCCTAAGAAACCAAGTAGAGTGATCTACGCTTGGTTCTTAATCAACAAAACAATCTTAAATAAAGTATTAAAGAGATTGAGTTAAGATCAGAAAAGTATAACTTTAACAAAGATATCTTTACAAGTAGATTTGTATACAGCAGAATTTAAAGAGAC
This sequence comes from Scilla litardierei, assembly GCA_030789695.1. Classification (NCBI taxonomy): domain Eukaryota; kingdom Viridiplantae; phylum Streptophyta; class Magnoliopsida; order Asparagales; family Asparagaceae; genus Scilla; species Scilla litardierei. Next base: position 19,944,617 of record CM061140.1, read on the forward strand.
AATCTTTACAATAAATTAACAATGAATTACAAAGATGAACAAATAATAAGTAAGGAATGCTTATACAAGAAAGATAACAAATCACAGAAAACAAACGCAGACAAAAGGATTTTTATCCTGGTTCCCCGCAACCCGGGTACGTCCAGTCCCCGACCAATCCGGTACGAGATTTCCACTATCTGCCTTGGCAAATACAAGTACCTAACTTCACTCGTTAGGATTTCCAACGACCTAGCATTGACCAGGATTTCCAACCACAACACTTAGACTTGTCTAGGATTTCCAACCCTTGCCTCACAAACCGAGGACTTTCCAACTGGCAACAACTAGACTTGTCTAGTGTTCCAACAATCAACACAATAAGAGATTTGTCCAATACTCTACAATAAGTGATAGAGATTGGTTTATACACCCGATTCTATAGCCAATCAAAAGATAGACAATTTGTGTAGTGGCTTAATAGAATGGTAGTCTAGATCACACAAAGATACGAGATAAGTTCTTTGTGATCTAGAGCTTTTTCAAAAATCCTTCAAATAAAAAATTAGAGAGAATACTAATAAGGATTTTGAAAAACAATTTATCCAATAAAAAAATAGTATGATCTTAAAAAAGAATGAGAAAATATTGCAAGATCAAAACAGAAATTAAATTGGCTAGAGAGAAAATTAGAGAGCTTTAATTCAAGAGAGCTTTCACAAATTTGATTTTCAATGTTGTAATTTTTACAACATATTTCAGCTCTATTTATAGGGAAAAACTGAGATTTGAATTTCAAATTTCGTTTGACTTTTGTCCCAAAAATTTCGGAGTAAATTGCTCAAAGGATTTCAAAATTTGAATTTCAAAACGTCTGAAATTTACAGCTGGTAGTCGACTCCCTCATATAGGTAGTCGACTCCCAGAGGGATCTAGCCGATTTTGATCCCTGACAGGTAGTCGACTCCCTACTAGTGGTAGTCGACTCCCAGAGGAGTTTTTCCTGCTGTTCGACTAGTCAAATAAGTAGTTAGCTCCAGGGTGCGTGGAGTTTCACTACGAAAATTATGAAGTGACTAGAAAAGCTCTTGAAAACTATTTTGAAGATAATTAAAAGTATTTTCGAAATTGTTTTGTGTGTGTGTTTTGTCTATTTGATATGGCTTTGACAAATACCCTAAAAGACACGACACACTCACTCTAGACTCATAACATGTCTTCGGAAGTTTGGTCAACTTGATGAAGTGAAAGCGAGCTTCTCTTTGTGCTTCTTGTTCTGTTTGAGCTTGAGCTTCATCACTTGAGTTTAGTCATGTTCGTCTTTGTCTTGGAGCGTTGATGCGTGCTTCTTGGAGTATAAGTAGAGCTTCACGAAATCTGCACACTTAAAGTGTAGTGTAGTTAGTACACTAAGCATTCATTTGGTGTGCTCATCATCAAAATAACTTGGGGTGGAATTCAATTTCCATCACTCTCCCCCTTTTTGATGATGACACCCAAATGAAAAAAAATGAAGTAAGTTTGAAAATGAAAATATTTCACGTATGCTTACTCCCCCTGATTTGATGCGGTTCTCCCCCTGCATCGAAGCTGTTTAGCAATACAATTCATATTTTTGCATTTCACATTTCATATATTTTTCTCCCCCTTGTCATCAACAAAAACACAAGTAATTTCTACAGAACATTAAATAAGAGGAATTCAATTCCATATGCCTGCAAGGGAGATGTTAGTTCATTGCATAGTAGATAACTTCATAATAGCTAGCATCACACAATAAGAGTTATTACAAGCCATAGTTTAGAGAATCATTGTTTTTGAAAGAGAACCATTGTTTTGAAAGATAAGTTCATGAAGCTAAGGATGACCGCTGTTCTTCTTCAGTTCCTTGATCTCTTCAAGGATCATAACAAGCGTCTCCTCAGTCATCTTGTTGCTTTTCACGACGATCTCCTTGAGGTCGTCCACCTTTTGATTGAGATCTTCAAATCCTTTCTCTTGTGAGATCTTCAATTTTCCAATCTTCTTCAGAAGCATTTCCTGAAGTTCAAGAATGTATCCTGGAACTTCTTCTTCTTCTTCTTCTCCACTTCCTCTTTCTTCTTCTTCTTCTTCGGAATCTGAAATAACAACTTTCTTACCTCTTCTTGAGGATGATGATCCTCCTTCGGCAGCAATTTGTTCTTCAGGGACATTTTCATCAAGATCATGGTGGAGATTCATTCTCCCAAGAGCATGTACATCAAAAACACGGGCATGTTCTAGAATGGTTGTTTCATGATCCAATGGCACGTTAAAGTTAATGAATAGAATGGTCAGATAGTGCCCATGAGAAAGAGTGGAGGAAGGTCTATCAGATTAAGCTGAGAGTAGGATGGAATCCATGATGACTTTAGCCCAATTAACACGAATGTTACCTAGGATGGCATAGATGCATTTAGCTTGTTTTTCAGAAAGAATAGCATGGCTACCAGATTTTTGAGTTATGTTATACGACAAAATATTAGCCAAGATTCTCGCCGGATAGCGAAGATGGCTACAAGGAAGTTTGGTTTGAAAGTGTTTACCGGGCAGATACATTCTCTCTAGGATATTCTCATCAGTCATCTCAATTTTGTCAAGGATCATACCGGAGTATGGGATTCCTAGGGCTTCACCTAGGGATTTGACAGTTATTGCAAGTTTGGTATCCAGAACCTTAGTTATGAAACGACTTTTCACAAGATCATAATCCATGTTTGCATAAAAGAGATGAACAAGCCTAGGATAACATAGGTACACATTTTCAGCGGAGAACAAATTTGCTAAGTTTTGGAAATCTAGCAGACTGTCAATACCGTAATTGATAACATCATTAAGTTTGACAAATCTTTCATGCAAGATTGGTTTCTTAGAAACTTTAACAAAATGTTCATAAGTAGTCGATTTGAAGAGATAGGGTAGGATGATTTCCTTCTCAGAATCAACTTCAGTAGTAGTTTTTCTCTTCTTAGAGAAAGCTCCTTTGAGAGGCATCTAGATAGAGTAAAACAACAAAAATATATTTTTACACTACTAGATAACTAAGAGAGATGAAATAATAAAGTTCATGGAGGTAAAAAAAATTTTACCTTGAGTAATTTTGAAGGAAGATGAAAAAAAATTGCTCCAAAAGTCCAAGCTCCAAGATGAAAACTCAATAGAGGAGAGGGGAAAAAGGAGGTAGTCGGCTACCTCTAGGGTTTTCTTGGGGTTTTGATTGAAGAGATGAAGAGATGAAGAGAAGAGAAAGCCATTAGATCTAGATTTGGGTGGCTAGGATGGGTTTTAGGCTTAGTGGGTAAGTTGTCTTAACGGATCTTGACCCATCCACTCAATAGAACCCATTAGGAGTTAGTCAAAAAAAAGAGCAACCCAGAAATTTACGCACTGGTAGTCGACTCCCTCCTGTAGGTAGTCGACTCCCTGCTGGGTTGAGTCGTTTTCTCATCCCGGAGAAAGTTTGGTCCAGGTTGAGTGTGCTCTTTTAACAAGAAATATTTTTAGCAATAAAACACAATCATACATACAAATTAACTTATTTCAACCCATTAAATAATTATATATAAATAAAAGCATTTGTTCCGATTCAGCTGTTTTGACTCCCTGAATTATCTTCATTGTTTTCCTCCTTTTTTAGAGTACCTGAAAAATAAGCGTTTATGGTACTCTTTGGTTTTGAGTCCAAGGAGTTAGTCTTTAGGAAGCCAAACCCAATACGGTTTAGTTCCTTCATGAATAATATATTTATAATTTTTGTTAAAATGAATCTGTTGAACAAAGTTAGTAGCATACCTTTCTTTTTGCTGATCAGATAATCTCTTTGGTACCCAGATGCTTAAAACATTATCGTTAGCATGATGCATCCTAGTGTGCTTAACCCGTTTCTTGGTATGATGTGAATCATAGCCAAGTCCGGTTTTGCTAGATGAAGCTTTTTGCTTATCTATTATATTATCTAGCTTCCCTTTTCCTTTGTTAAAATTCTCAATAATTTTCATCGTAGCGTCATATTTATCTTTGACGGATACGAGAAGATTATTCAGATTTTCAACCTTTTCATTTACTAGCAAAATATCTTTTTGTAGAAGATCATTTTTCTCTTTAAGAAGACTATTTTCTTTAATGACTTCTTCTTTTTCCTTAGTCTCTCTTTTAAGATTTCTAAGTGTTTTTCTATGTTCTTTAATGAGCTTTTCATGCATCTTGCATAGCTCCTTATATGCTCCACTATAATCCAAGTCTTCATCATCGCTTGACGATGACTCATTGTCGCTAGATGAATCATGATGCGAGCTTACCTTGGAGGATGTAGATGCCATGAAGCACATGTGTGCCGTCTCTCTTCTTTCATCATTATCTTCTTCTGAGGATTCGTCGGATGAAGAATCGTCGCTCTGGTCGAAGGCTGCATAAGCTTCTTTCTTTGGTCGTCGAAACTTGTTTCTTGTATTGGTTCGCCTTTCATTATTCTCTTTGTTCTTCCCACGATCTCTAGAATCACGGTTGTTTCTTTCCAATGGACAGTCTCTCTTGACATGCCATGGTTTATTACAACCAAAACAAATAATACCGTTAGTGAGTCTAAAAGATCGTTTTCCATACTTACTTGTGATGAACTCTTTAAAGTTCTTTGAGATGAACGCGATGTGATCTTCTTTGTCCGTGTAGTCGGAATCTTCTTCTTGAGCTTTGAATGCAAGATTTTTCTTCTTTGGTTTTTCTTCGATTTTCTTGTCTTCTTCAAGCTCGATCTCATATGCCATGAGATTTCCCATCAGTTCTTCGATGGTGAGGTCCTTTACATTATGAGCTTCTCGAATGGCCGTAGTCTTTCCCTTCCATTCGGATCGGAGGGATCTTAGTATCTTCATTACCTGTTCATACTCGGAGAGTTTCTTTCCTAGTCCTGCAAGCTCATTTGTGATGTTAGTAAAACGAGTATTCACATCAGTGATACTCTCTCCTTCTTCCATTTTAAAAGATTCGAATTTTGAATGTAATACATTTATACGAGATTCTTTTACCTTTTCTGTACCTTCGTGACTTACCTGAAGAGTATGCCAAATTTGATGTGCTGTCTCACATTGAGAGACTCGATTGAACTCATTTCCTGTAACAGCGCAAAACAAAGCATTCATTGCTTTTGCATTGAGATTAGCTCTTTTCTTGTCGTCGACAGACCATTTTCCAAACTCAATGTCGGTGGGTGCGATGTACGGGACTTTGGTGATAGTCCAAGCTTCAATGTCCAATGACTCTAGGTGAGTCTTCATTCGGATCTTCCAGCTGGCGTAGTTGGTTCCGTTGAATAGAGGTGGTCGCATAGTGTTCAGTCCTTCGGAGTGAAAAGATGTTGACGCCATCACTATTGTAGCCTCGCTCTGATACCAAGTGTTGGATCCTGTGGAGGGCAAACAACACTAGAAGGGGGGGTTGAATAGTGTTGTGTATATAATAAACTTTTTCGCTCAACGATGTTTAACACAAATAAAGTCCTTCTAATGTTGCCTAAGAAACCAAGTAGAGTGATCTACGCTTGGTTCTTAATCAACAAAACAATCTTAAATAAAGTATTAAAGAGATTGAGTTAAGATCAGAAAAGTATAACTTTAACAAAGATATCTTTACAAGTAGATTTGTATACAGCAGAATTTAAAGAGACAATCTTTACAATAAATTAACAATGAATTACAAAGATGAACAAATAATAAGTAAGGAATGCTTATACAAGTGATCACTCCTCATTTTACACCTTTTTTCCGTGTATTTGCATGCCATCTAGATCGCCCAAATCATGTTTTTCACGATATATCGACGATATTGCGATGCTTTTCACGATTTGTTGTTTTTGTCGCATTTCAGGTGATTTGGCGCGATTTGGAGTGATCTCGAGACGCGCCTACTCTAGACGGCCACCGACGACCTCCCCGAGGGGTATTTTGCTGTTGGAGAGGAGCGGAAGAAGAATGGACGTCGCAGGAGCGACGAGGAGGCCAAAATAAGCAGATTGGGCATTTTTTGTGTCCCGCTCGGCCGAGTGGAGGAGCCACTCGGCCGACCAGCGAGACACCGCTCGGCCGACCCGTTCAGACACGTTTTCCATGTGTACTCGGCCGAGCGACGGAGACCACATCGGCCGAGTGACTATACCACGTCCGCCCGAGTGGCGCCCAGACGAAGGCCCTCAAAAATATCGAAGTTTTTGTTTTTCGGCCACCTGAGCTTCAGAAGACCCACTCGGCCGAGTGGCAAACCACGTCCGCCCGAGTGCAGTGAAGCCATCGGCCGAGTGACGACAACTCACTCGGCCGAGCTGCCTCCGAACTGAAGACCCTTGAAGCCCCCGACTTACTGGAAAATGACAGGGTTTTCACTCGGCCGAGCGACTTTTGTCACTCGGCCGAGTGCGATGCGCTGCCTGTAGCGAAATTTGCGGAAAACAGGCTGTGCAGGGGCGTTTTGGTCAGGATTTTTGGACGATTTTTGGGGCTATTTAAGCCCTGTTTTTACCCTAGTTTTAGGAGCCATCTCTTAGGTTTTTTGCAGCTTTTTGAGACTACTTTTTAGGTTTATTATTTGTGATTGGAGAAGAGGAAAAACTTGGATTTTTGTTGGATTAATTGAAGAACTACATTGGTTTGCATCTCTCTTCCCCAAAAACTCTATTTTTATTGTTTATATCATTGTTGTGATGAATCCCATTGCCTATTTCATTGATTATTTTTGTGCTATTGCTATGATTTGTGAGTAGTCTCCATGTCTTGGGGCGTGGGGATGAACCCTACAAGCCCAATTTCGTATTTGTGATAAATTGGTAGAAATTGTGCTAGAATCAATAATTAGAGATTAGATCGGGATCGAATCACTACGGATAGCTAGGTATTCATATCAATTGGGATTTGCAAGAGATTGGATCCCAATTTGATAGGAAGCCCTAGAAATCCGAATTAGGTTGGAGTCGGACTTTCGAAGTATCGGTTTGCAAGAGATTGGACCGATACTAGGATCTCCGGTTGCAATTCCGCGCCGATACCCGTTTGCAAGAGATTGGACGGGTAAGAACTATCCTAATTTAGATTGTGGACCGAGTTTGCAAGAGATTGGGCTCGGTGCGCAATTGGACGATGATGTTGATCCTAATGCTAGCTTTCATAGGCTAGGGTTTGCAAGAGATTGGACCCGACCCTAGGATAGCTATAGATCGGCAACATCGCGAGAGCGTGAGCTTGGTTCCACATTTAGTTGCAACTAGTTCATCCAAATTCTCATTCTAGCAATTTTGATACCGACGAACCACATTTATGAAATACGGTGAGTAGCGGGAACTCCCCATTCCCTAGATGTTCTTTATTTGATTTGATATTTCGCACATTTGTCTGACGATTGTGACAGGATCGCCCAAGGCAATTCTCTCTATTCTTAAATAGCCAGGTTGATTAGAAGCAAGCACGGTCATTCGTCCTCCCTGTGTTCGATACCCGCTCGCCGCTATACCGTGCGCTTGCGGTAAAACTACAACCGTTCTTTGGGTGTACGTCCCGGAGCGATCAAGTTTTTGGCGCCGTTGTCGGGGAGGCGATTGCGTTTGATTCTTTTTCACCCTAGCTACTTCTTTCTTTTATTTTTATTTTTATTTTTTTTATTGTTACCATTATTATTTCCTTTACTATTCTTACCTAACCCTTCCACGGTATTAATCATTTCTTTGAAACTATGTTTCCCCTGTGCATGAACACGAGATCTACGGCGGACCCAGAAGACTTATTATTTGATCCCGAGATCGAACGTACCGCGCGGAGACTTAGAGCGGAAAAGAGACAAGATCCGGAAGGGAGGTATATGACCAACCCGGAAACTCCTGAAGAATTGGCGGCAAGGATGGCAAGGATAATCTCTATTCGAGATAGGCTTCGGCCTAAGACTTCTTCTACCACCTCGTCCATTGCCATGCCGGGGTTGGCGGCTGACAAGAACTTCGAGCTAAAGACTGGATTGGTGGTTTTGATGCAACAAGACCCATTTCATGGGAACGCACATGAGAACCCCCACTACCACATCCAACTATTCTTGTCGAAGTGCGCCACATTCCAGATGCCGGGGGTCTCCAACGATGCTATCAGACTGCGTCTCTTCCCCTTTACGCTAAAGGACAAGGCACTCTATTGGTTGAGGACGCAAGCTGAGGGTGTCTTCACCACTTGGGACGAGCTGGCAAGTGCATTTATTGACAAATTTTATCCGCCATCCAAGACGGTGAAGATCCGGAGCGCTCTCATGTCCTTCAAGCAAGGACCACAGGAGACGCTCTATGAAGCATGGGAGCGTTTTAAGGATTTGCAGCATCAATGCCCGCACCACAGTATAGAGGATTGGGAGCTAGTTCATAGCTTCTACAACGGTCTCCAACCGGGGACCAAACAAATTATTGATGCCGCGGCGAATGGTGCAATCTTGTCAAAGACTCCCGAGGAAGCTACGGCCCTAATTGAGGAGATGGCCTCAAATAACCAACAATGGGGCGATGAGCGAGGACACTCCACATCCTCCTTAAAGCCAACTAGCATCTACGAGGCGAAGGCCGTAGCGGAGCTCACGAGCAAATTCGATTCCCTCCACAAGGTGGTGGAGAGATTGGAGAAATTTATCACGGAGCCCCAAGGAAGCCCATCCACCTCCGCACCGACCAACCAAATGTGTGATTGGCAAGACCAATCTCAAGTCATGTACTCGGGAGGAGAGCAAGGGGAAGGATCCTTGGAGCAAGTACAATATGTTGCGGGGAACCAAGGGTATTGGTCCAATCCGGCCGCAAGAAATCATCCGGGATTCTCCTACGCCAACAATGAAGGAGCCTTGAACCCGCCACAACCACCGCCTCGACAAGCTCGACCACCACCACCCCAACAACAAAACTATCCACCGAGGGGGCCTACTCAACAAAACTTTCAACCAAAGCAACAAGTTCCACCATATAGGCCTCCCGGATTCAACCAAGGGTGGAGGAATCAAAATCAAAACCCTCCACAAGCTCCACAACGATCCGACTTCGAAACTAGAGTGGAGGCGTTCATGGTCGAGCAAAATAAAGTGAATGCTACTTTGAAGGTGGGGCAAGAATCTCTTAATACCGTAGTGGCTCAAATATCGGAGCAATTAGCGTTGCTCAATCGGAACACTCAAAGATTGCCGGCGCAACCGGAGCAAAACCCACGGGGCAACACGGGCCACATCAATGCCGTAGTTGCCGTTACTACTAGAGGCGGGAAGGACACCACCCCTGCTATGATTCCTACCGAGGAGGCCGTGGAGGAAAGCTTGGAGCTGGTTGAGCCGGTAGTTGAGATTGAAAAGGAGAAGGAGCCACAAGACAAGGAGAAAACTAGGGCGGAGCGATTAATTGAGGAGAGGCGCTTCATGCCACCGGTCCCATTCCCCCAAAGACTAGCGAAAGCAAAAATGGAGAAAAGGCTAGCGAAATTCCTCGAGTATCTAAGAGGAGTTAGCCTCAATATTCCCTTCCTCGACGCCATCGTGGAGATCCCCACGTATGCTAAATTCTTGAAGGACTTGATTTTGGGGAGGAAGAGGAAGGAGAAGATCATGCTAGCCGAGGAGGGCTCTTGGTTCACCAAGAGAGAGAAGGAGCCGGCAAAATTTAAAGATCCGGGGAGTTTTCGGATTCCTTGCACTTTGGGTGGCGTGCCTCTTCAAAAGGCGTTGGTCGATCTTGGGGCTAGTGTGAGTCTCATGCCCCTCTCCATGTTCTTAAAGCTTAACACCGGGACAAAGTTGAAACCCACCGACATGCGCATTCAATTAGCCGATGGCCGGATAACAAGGCCGGTGGGGATTGCCGAAGACATCCCACTTCAAGTCCCGGGTGGAATATGCTTGCCATGTGACTTCGTCATCATGGACGTTAAGGAGGAGGGAGACACCTCATTGATACTTGGACGCCCATTCCTCGCCACCGCCGGAGTCATCGTCGACGTGCGCGAAGGTACCTTAACCTTAAACGTCGGAAACATCGAGGTGGAGCTCCACATTCCTAAGGCAATGAAGCACATGCCCTACCACGAGGAGCTTGATTACATGGACCTCCTCGACAAGGTGATAGAGGAGGCGATTCCTCACTTAATCGGCGCTCTTTTTGATGAAGACTTTGATGAAGGCCCGGATTTAGGCCATGAAGACAATAATGATGATTCCCCCGACCTCTCCGCTGAAGTTGATGAAGGCGACGCTGACGTCGCAAGGATTCGAGAGCTCTGCAAGCTCTCGAAATTAAAGTCTCTAAAGAAAGCTCCGCCAGTACGGAAATCGGCATCGCCGGTTAAGCCGTTGACCGGGGCAAATGCTAGCTTGGGGGAGCCTCCCTCCAACACTATTCGAGACAAGAGACCTCCGAGGGAGAACGCTACGCCGCCACGTCCAAATCCAAGCGCGCTCCCCGGGAAGTTTGACGGGTGCATCTCATATGCACCAAACATCCCGCATTGATTGAAAATTATAGGGGGTCGAGCTCACGACCTAAAACGAGCGCTTGTCGGGAGGCAACCCGACGGTCTTTGCTTTATTTTTACTTTTTCTTTATTTTCGTTTTAGAGATTTTTAGTGTTTTGAGTCATTCGACCAAAAATTTTGTGATAACGGGTCCTATTTTTCTTGACAGGAGAGGAGATAGGTAGATCCATCATGAGGAGGATGAACGAGACGACGAGGAGCGCCCCAAGAAGGCGTTCGACGCTTAGGAGGAGGATGAAATCGACTGGAGGAAGAAAGACGGAGTTTAGAGCCCAAACGAAGACAAACAGCAGAATACAAGGCTCACTCGGCCGAGTATACTAGTCACTCGGCCGAGTCCAGAAGTTCGTCCGGCCGAGCCGCTCACGAACGAGGGAAGTCTGCTGTACCCAACTCTCTGTCTATTTTCCTCATTTCATTAGAACTGCTACTCGGCTGAGTCTACATTCTCACTCGGCCGAGTAAAACGGATACCCTCCTAGGGCGAGTCATGCCGAGTAGCTTGAGTCACTCGGCCGAATGGACTTACTCCACTCGGCCGAGGCTGGCAAAGCCACTCGGCCGAAGCGATATCGGGGAGAAATTTTTATTTGCCTCGCTCGGCCGAGTGAGCACGTCACTCGGCCGAGTCGTAACTTTTTTATATAAGCGGCGAGGGGGGGCGCGGAATTCGAAAACGCAAATCCCCAATTCTCGCCCGCGCCCCTTCAGCTCCCACGCCCGATTCCCCCTCGCTCGACCCCCACTCGCCCGACCAAGCCCGCGCGCGCCGTCGCTCGGCCAGCCATCGCCGGCCGACCATCGCCGCACCCCGCCCGAGTCGCCGGCGGCGGCCTAGTCTCCGATCACCTCCGGTATAGCTTGATTTGCACGTTTTCTCCTCTTTTTGCGTAGTTTTCGAGGATCCGTGTATTAATCGAACCCCTAACCCGAATCAATTCCCATATCTATCTGTTATACCCCTATTGCTCCATACATTTTGATTATTACTCGCTGATATCGCTTTTCCATGCGCAGGTTGCTTTTTGGAGCTTAGGGGAGCCTAGGGGAGCTTCTACGGGCTGTCTTGGACTTCGTGGAGGCGCGGACTTCGCACGCTTCCACTGCTTAGCACTCGCGGCGTGTTTTGGTACACTCTTTCCATTCTTTTTGCACACGCCACACTTTTTCACTTTTCGGCGCGCTCGGGGCCGATATGCCGCCCCGGACACGGCCGCGGTCGACGAGAGCTTCCGCTAAGCGGAAGCGGTCGGACGAGCCCGGCCCCACCCACTTGGTGGAGGACTCTCCTTCGCCTTCCCCCACACACGCCGTCCACCCAGCACAGCCTGCAGGCCCCGCACACCCCGCACAGCCTGCAGTGCACCCACAGCCCGCATAGCCTCTCCCTGCCGATCCACAGCCACCACCACCGGCTCCACTGGTCGGGCCGCTTGGGATCACGTTCCGAGACGACGCACACCGCGCCGTCTTCGACCGTATCTCCCAGCGCTCGATCGTACCCTCCAGGTTTGCACACCTCGCTGACCTTGGACGCCTGGGGGTACTAGAGGGGATACTCACGTTGTACGACAACGTGGGTTGGCGCGACTTCCTTCAGGTGTCGGCGGACACGTTCACCCGCCCGACACTTGAGGTTTTGAGTTCGATTGCCCGGACCGATGAGGGATGCTCATTCAGGTTCATGGATCGAGAGTGCCAGGTCACTCTCGATATGATGAGAGCGTTCTTCTCATGGCCCGCAGTCCCCGGAGCCGATCGCGGTTACGGCCCCACACATATCCCTCCACCCTCTTTCGACGCCGGTGCCTTCTGGGCACGTATCACAGGCCACCACGCCGCCTTTGACCCTAGTAGGGCCAAGACCTCGGCCATTGTCCACCCCTGCCTGCGTATTGCCCAGCGCCTTATGGCGACCACCTTTTTGGCCAGATATGAGCCGGGCACGATGTCTACGCCAGAGCTCTACATGCTCTATGCGATGACACGTCCCAGAGCTCTATCTAGGGATGGACACGAGCTTGTCCCCGCCGTCGTGATCGACATTGCGGCTTGGTTTTTAGACCGTATCATTGTGTCGGTGGGCCCTCACTCACCGATATGCTGCGACGGTCTGATCACCCTGCTTACCATGATGACCGGTGAGGACTTACCTGACGACCTGCGACGCGTTCCGGGCCCCACTTCCTTGTCGATAGACGTTATGGCCCGGATGAAGATGCTGCGTCCGCATGGTGAGCGTCACTGGGTCTGGTTGCACGGCCCGTTCGGTGCCGACTACATGATTCTCCCGAGCCCAGCTCGGACCCAGATTGCACCGGCCCACGTTGACTGGCTCCCAGCGATGGATGTCCTCATCCCCGCTGCGTACGTGCTCGAGGCCGAGGAGGCTGAGCAGGACCACGCTGCCCACGCTGCCCAGGCTGCTCCCGCAGACCCTGCTGCACACCCTGCCGAGCCTGCTGCCGACCCCGTCGACCCTGTGGCCCCTCAGCCTGTTCCTGACGTTTCCGCTGCTCCTGACACTTCTGTCCCCACCTCTGTCAGTGTCGAGAGTACTTTTGCTGAGCCCACTTCCACCACTGTCACCACTTCCGAGGCTGTCCCCACCACTCCCGCTGCCACCTCTGGCCCTCTGTCCGTGGAGCCTCTTTGCTCCGCACTCCCCGAGCGCCCGCCCACCTTTGTCGAGAGTGGAGCGCCCTCGTTTGCCGCGGTCGTGGAGACCATGGCTAGCATGATCTCCGCTGGGATTGCGCCTTTTGGTCCACACAGTTCCGCCCCAGCGGTAGAGTCCTCTGTCTCCACAGCCGCCGTATTCTCCGAGAGCGTCGTGGCGTCTGTCCACACTTCTGGGCCACTGACCTCTCTCGCCACCTCGTTGCCACTTTTGCACGCTTCCTTTGCTGCCGCTGCCTCTACTTCTCACCAGCCGGTGTCCCGGCCTCACACTGAGGCCAGGCCCACATTTGCTGGCGCGGCACCTTTTGTCCCCTTCCCTGCTGAGCCCGTTACATACTCCACTCGCGTACGCCAGCCCCGCCCTGCGCAGCCTAGACCGGTGCGTCCCTCTGCACCACCCCCGCCCGACACTGTACTGCAGAGCATACGTGCTCTTGAGTTGGCGGTGAGTGGTCTTAGAGGTGACCTTAGGACCCTGTCCTCCACCGTCTCTACGATGGCTGGACGCTTTGACCTGATTCCTCAGATCCACTACTGCCTGACACAGATCTTAGAGCGTCTTCCGCGCGTACCCCCACCCACCCAGCAGGTTCCCACTCACACTGCCACACACACTAGACCTGCTCCCACTTCCACGCCCACCCCAGCTCAGCAGCCTACACCACCACCACCTCCTCCTCCGCCTCAGGACGGAGACGGCGCAGCCCCACCTTCCTAGGCACCCTTGATGCCATCGATTCCTTTTGCCGTTGTGCTGCCCGTTTCTGCTGGGTCCTGATGCCTTTTTGCCCACCCCCTCATCCCCTCACTTATTTTGGGATTCTCATTCTGCCGTATCTTTATATATCTTTTTTGGGAGAGAGTGAGCGCTTTTGGTGACCCATTTATACTCGTATCACTCATATCTGTGCATGCATCATTTCCGCATCATATTTTCATTTCTTTATTTTTTGTTTTATTATCTTTTTTCTTTCCGTCATGCATGCACCCTCACTTGCCCCTCTCATTACTTGTCTCTCTGTGTGCCACACTTTGCACATTGAGGACACTGTGCGGTTTAGCTTGGGGGAGTGAGTTCTCACGTTCTTTTTCGATTTGCCACCTTTATTTTTAGTTTTTCACACCGTTTTTTTTTCACTTTTGCACTCATTTTTCTTTATTTTTCTTTTATTTTGCCATGCATCACGTTTTTCTTATTTCTCTGTGTGCCGCATTGCATAGTTTTATTTTTCTTATCTTTATTTCTTTCCTTTTTCATCTCATGCTAGAGATGAATTTTCTGTGATGATGTCTACGTGGAGTTAGCTTATTCTATATGCATGCTATATTTGTCATGTCTTAGATTTTATTTCTGATATCACATGCTATGACTTGCTTTGCATTTAGAAATAGTAACCCACACTTTTTCCACATGAAAATGGATGAAGTTTTATTATTAGCTGAGCCTGAATATTCATATGTATGCTATCACAGAAAACACACCAAGATTCACGCATTGAATGCCTATATCTGGAGTACCGATTTCTTTTCCTATATCACTTCTATATGCATGAATTGTACACTTCACTTCGGGATGATTGAATGATGTTAGCTATGATATATCTGGATTAGTTAGCTTTTTTGTGATCGAAACTGAGTAGATTAGATTACCCTGCTGAAGTTGTCGTGCATGTCTTATAGAGTGAACCGAAAGTTATATATATTTCTTTCTCCACAAAGCTTGAACATTATTTCTCTACTTTTAAAAATCATTGGTGAATCTCCCCTTAGTGATTCTATTTTATGGCATTTCCCCCGCTATTAATTCCTAGCTCCAAATCCCTTCTTCTAAATATATATATATATATATATATATATATATATATATATAAAATAAAAGAGAGAAAAACATTCTTGTATATCATTATCTCTCTCTGAGTTGGGATCATTGTGTATATATTGCTTATAAGAAAAAAAAAGAGAGAAAAGAGGAAAAATCCTCAATAAAAGATCCCATCTCACTTTCTTTCTTTCTTCTTTCTCTTCTTTGCTTTTGGAGCTATATAAAAATGGGGATGTAAATATTTTTGTGCCACCACGCTTATAGATAAGCTTGGGGGAGGGGACCCATTGATGTGTGAGAGAGTGACTACTTGACATTGCACGACAACCTAGGCTAAGTAATATTCTATACTCGGTGAGATTGTTTCTAGCTTCACGAAATCCAGAAATCTAAGCCTAGCGTTCATTTCATGAAATCCAAACTTTTCTATTCTCTCTATTCTATAGTGTGATACTCTTATATTCCAGATAGAAAGCGTTCAATTGAAAAGTGTGTGATCTGTGATTTGTATACCGCTTTAAATGATTCAGGCAATGTTAGTTTTAAAATCATTCCGTTCTTCATGATTATATCATTGTTCGTGGGTTTTCTATTTCTATTTGCACTATTATACTATGATATCAAAATAAGATTCTTTGACATGTATTTCTCATTCGGTGCATGCTATAAGAGTAAGTGAAACCCACGTCCTGAGAAAATGATCTAGCACCCTACCTCTTCGCTTCTTTCTTTCGTCTTTATTTTCATTTGGTTTTCATTCTTCTTCGTTTTTCATTTTTTTCGTTTTTCGCCGTTTTCGTTTTCCGAATCCACCGGGTTCGCCTTTTACTTATCTTCCTCGAGGACGAGTAAGAGTTAAGCTTGGGGGATTTTGATCACTCCTCATTTTACACCTTTTTTCCGTGTATTTGCATGCCATCTAGATCGCCCAAATCATGTTTTTCACGATATATCGACGATATTGCGATGCTTTTCACGATTTGTTGTTTTTGTCGCATTTCAGGTGATTTGGCGCGATTTGGAGTGATCTCGAGACGCGCCTACTCTAGACGGCCACCGACGACCTCCCCGAGGGGTATTTTGCTGTTGGAGAGGAGCGGAAGAAGAATGGACGTCGCAGGAGCGACGAGGAGGCCAAAATAAGCAGATTGGGCATTTTTTGTGTCCCGCTCGGCCAAGTGGAGGAGCCACTCGGCCGACCAGCGAGACACCGCTCGGCCGACCCGTTCAGACACGTTTTCCATGTGTACTCGGCCGAGCGACGGAGACCACATCGGCCGAGTGACTATACCACGTCCGCCCGAGTGGCGCCCAGACGAAGGCCCTCAAAAATATCGAAGTTTCTGTTTTTCGGCCACCTGAGCTTCAGAAGACCCACTCGGCCGAGTGGCAAACCACGTCCGCCCGAGTGCAGTGAAGCCATCGGCCGAGTGACGACAACTCACTCGGCCGAGCCGCCTCCGAACTGAAGACCCTTGAAGCCCCCGACTTACTGGAAAATGACAGGGTTTTCACTCGGCCGAGCGAATTTTGTCACTCGGCCGAGTGCGATGCGCTGCCTGTAGCGAAATTTGCGGAAAACAGGCTGTGCAGGGGCGTTTTGGTCAGGATTTTTGGACGATTTTTGGGGCTATTTAAGCCCTGTTTTTACCCTAGTTTTAGGAGCCATCTCTTAGGTTTTTTGCAGCTTTTTGAGACTACTTTTTAGGTTTATTATTTGTGATTGGAGAAGAGGAAAAACTTGGATTTTTGTTGGATTAATTGAAGAACTACATTGGTTTGCATCTCTCTTCCCCAAAAACTCTATTTTTATTGTTTATATCATTGTTGTGATGAATCCCATTGCCTATTTCATTGATTATTTTTGTGCTATTGCTATGATTTGTGAGTAGTCTCCACGTCTTGGGGCGTGGGGATGAACCCTACAAGCCCAATTTCGTATTTGTGATAAATTGGTAGAAATTGTGCTAGAATCAATAATTAGAGATTAGATCGGGATCGAATCACTACGGATAGCTAGGTATTCATATCAATTGGGATTTGCAAGAGATTGGATCCCAATTTGATAGGAAGCCCTAGAAATCCGAATTGGGTTGGAGTCGGACTTTCGAAGTATCGGTTTGCAAGAGATTGGACTGATACTAGGATCTCCGGTTGCAATTCCGCGCCGATACCCGTTTGCAAGAGATTGGACGGGTAGGAACTATCCTAATTTAGATTGTGGACCGAGTTTGCAAGAGATTGGGCTCGGTGCGCAATTGGACGATGATGTTGATCCTAATGCTAGCTTTCCTAGGCTAGGGTTTGCAAGAGATTGGACCCGACCCTAGGATAGCTATAGACCGGCAACAGCGCGAGAGCGTGAGCTTGGTTCCACATTTAGTTGCAACTAGTTCATCCAAATTCTCATTCTAGCAATTTTGATACCGACGAACCACATTTATGAAATACGGTGAGTAGCGGGAACTCCCCATTCCCTAGACGTTCTTTATTTGATTTGATATTTCGCACATTTGTCTGACGATTGTGACAGGATCGCCCAAGGCAATTCTCTCTATTCTTAAATAGCCAGGTTGATTAGAAGCAAGCACGGTCATTCGTCCTCCCTGTGTTCGATACCCGCTCGCCGATATACCGTGCGCTTGCGGTAAAACTACAACCGTTCTTTGGGTGTACGTCCCGGAGCGATCAACAAGAAAGATAACAAATCACAGAAAACAAATGCAGACAAAAGGATTTTTATCCTGGTTCCCCGCAACCCGGGTACGTCCAGTCCCCGACCAATCCGGTACGAGATTTTCACTATCTGCCTTGGCAAATACAAGCACCTAACTTCACTCGTTAGGATTTCCAACGACCTAGCATTGACCAGGATTTCCAACCACAACACCTAGACTTGTCTAGGATTTCCAACCCTTGCCTCACAAACCGAGGACTTTCCAACTGGCAACAACTAGACTTGTCTAGTGTTCCAACAATCAACACAATAAGAGATTTGTCCAATACTCTACAATAAGTGATAGAGATTGGTTTATACACCCGATTCTATAGCCAATCAAAAGATAGACAATTTGTGTAGTGGCTTAATAGAATGATAGTCTAGATCACACAAAGATACGAGATAAGTTCTTTGTGATCTAGAGCTTTTTCAAAAATCCTTCAAATAAAAAATTAGAGAGAATACTAGTAAGGATTTTGAAAAACAATTTAGCCAATAAAAAAAATAGTATGATCTTCAAAAAGAATGAGAAAATATTGCAAGATCAAAACAGAAATTAAATTGGCTAGAGAGAAAATTAGAGAGCTTTAATTCAAGAGAGCTTTCACAAATTTGATTTTCAATGCTGTAATTTTTACAACATATTTCAGCTCTATTTATAGGGAAAAACTGAGATTTGAATTTCAAATTTCGTTTGACTTTTGTCCCAAAAATTTCGGAGTAAATTGCTCAAAGGATTTCAAAATTTGAATTTCAAAACGTCTGAAATTTACAGCTGGTAGTCGACTCCCTCATATAGGTAGTCGACTCCCAGAGGGATCTAGCCGATTTTGATCCCTGACAGGTAGTTGACTCACTACTAGTGGTAGTCGACTCCCAGAGGAGTTTTTCCTGCTGTTCGACTAGTCAAATAAGTAGTTAGCTCCAGGGTGCGTGGAGTTTCACTACGAAAATTATGAAGTGACTAGAAACGCTCTTGAAAACTATTTTTGAAGATAATTAAAAGTATTTTCGAAATTGTTTTGTGTGTGTGTTTTGTCTATTTGATATGGCTTTGACAAATACCCAAAAAGACACGACACACTCACTCTAGACTCAGAACATGTCTTCGGAAGTTTGGTCAACTTGATGAAGTGAAAGCGAGCTTCTCTTTGTGCTTCTTGTTCTGTTTGAGCTTGAGCTTCATCACTTGAGTTTAGTCATGTTCGTCTTTGTCTTGGAGCGTTGATGCGTGCTTCTTGGAGTATAAGTAGAGCTTCACGAAATCTGCACCCTTAAAGTGTAGTGTAGTTAGTACACTAAGCATTCATTTGGTGTGCTCATCATCAAAATCACTTGGGGTGGAATTCAATTTCCATCAGATGGGGCTCTCCTAGCCCCAATGGAACAGTAAAACGAACTAAAACCCGCTGGAATTGCAACAGGTCGAAATATAACCCTAACAGCCATTGCGGGTCTGATAACAGGTCTGCGGGTCGGGTCTTAGGGCACCCGACCCGTCGCTTTCAATTGCACACGCGTGTGCTGTCATTTGCGGGTGAAGCAAAGGGTCTGCTTCGAATACGGGTGAAACCTGCTTTTTTAACAATGCGGGGCTCAGCCGCATCAAGGCATGGGCGGGCGAAGAGCCCGCTTCGACATTGCGGGCGGGTCTGTAAGCCTGCATCAAAACAAGCGGGTGAAACTCGCTTCCTAGGGGCAGGCCGACCACCCGGGCCGCTTGATTGGTGCCACGTAGCGCAGCCAGATCGTGCCACATGGCGCTCCATTATAAATCCCATTTTCCTTTTTCTCCCAACTTTCTCCTCCAATTAATTGCAAAAAATACCTAGGAGGCTCGGAAAATTCCCAGAAAAATCTTGAAAATCCCCAAGATTCACATGAGTACATGAAAAATAGGAGAAGGAGAAATTAGTCCATATAATGATGTTTTGTGCAAAGAATGCAAATAAGCTCTAATATGAAACATAAAGTGAGTTCATACTTAATAGAGCAAGATTAAGCCTAATCGTTAGTACAAAGTGGGGGTAGTTATGGGGTATAAATATACGCTTTTCACTTCAAATCACACCCTCCAACTAGCATTTTGGTAGTCCCTAGCAAAATAAGCGATAATTTCGGAGTAAAGTGAAAACATGCACCAAACTGAAAATATCATCATGGTATACTCCACATGTTATTTCCAAATGATTTCAAAGCCAATATACACTATGTATGAAAGTAAACAACAAATGACATACTCCTCAATCCAATTCCAAGAAAAGCAAGGTAATAAGCACCATATCACATTCTTTGGGATATATCACAATGTCAAAATTTTCAAAATTCAAGTAAATGGCCAAAACAAAAAAATTTCCTCTAAGATGTGGGAGATTCATGGTGCTTATTCTTTCATTTATTCATTGTTTTTTTCTTTTTTCTTTTTTCTCTCTTTTTTGTATTCTTTTTGTTTTTGGTATGTTTATGGAAGTAGTCCAACATTATTTGACTAAAGATCGATGGAGACTAACCAAGTTCAAGCTAGTAAGGTTGACAGTTGACCATACCGTAGGCTTGACTAAGCGTCATAGTTTTGATGAAAAGACTATAACTGCGATATTCATCACGGACAAAGTCAGGGTGGTCCCGACAATACTCAAGTCAATGAGTTAATCGCATAAGTATGATACCGAAATAAGGAGGTACCTGCTGCTCGTGGTCTGGGGTATCAAGCCCTACCCGTAGTAAGGTCAGGCTGTAGGGTCTCACACAAAGTGAGACATTCGTCAAGTAATAGGTAAAAATTAGGGAGAATGTAGATTAAAAGCAAGGGATAGAAAGCTGCAAAGAGTTTGCAGTTAGCTTCTACATTTGGGATAAATGATCCTAAGTGCAAGTGGAAGATGTTGGGGGATGTATGCCCTCAGTTCATTTGTATTGGATGCAAATAGATTTTATAAGTCGCGAAGAGTTTGCGATATAATTTTAGAATATTAAGGATGTGTGAATTTTGCATTTAATGCAAAAGAGAATTAAATGTGTCATAAAATATTTACATAGGTATTTAATATAATAAACGCATTGAAATAGTTACCTGTATTACGGGATCGTCCCAGTCTAAACGCAGGTTCAAATCGCGTCGAAAACGGACTCCAAATGCTCAAAATATGCCAAATAAACCATCTAATAACCAGAACTAAAAGGGGTTGGGCTAGCCCAGCCCGCCCTTTTTGGGCGGGCAGGGCTAGCCCACCCGCTGTGAGCAGGCCGGGCTGACCCGCTCGCCCTGTGCGGGCGGGCAAGGCCGCTCGCATACTGCAGGCGGGTGCCCAACCCGCCCAGCTGGCGGGTGGGGCCCACCTGGCCTAAAAATGCTGGTTAGGGTTTTTGAAACACGAGGTTTTTGGCGGCTGGGTTTTCAGCGAAAAGTTGATTCTAGCCCAACTTTGAGACAATGTTTGAAGGGCCAAACAAAGTCGGAATTGAGTGTCGTTTCTTCCTACGCGTTCACCGTTCAACCCTCTTCGATTTGATAGGTTGCATCACTTGCGAAGCTCAACAGTGAGGGCGGAAAAATTTGCTAAAGTTTGGCCTTTATGAAAGGCAAACTTTAATTAATTTTTCCTCCAAAAATTAATAGTCCCACATCGGATATGGAGTGAAGGGGAGGGGTTAGCCGCATATATAAATAGGGGCATACTCCCCTCCTCCCAAGCTCCAGATTTGAGTAGCTCCATTAAACGTGAACAAGTCCGGATCTGCGCTTAAATTAAATATTCTCTTTCTCCCTAAATTTCTTCCTTGCTCCTGTTCGGGCTCTGGTAAAGCTACGAAGGAGCTCGGATCGGATCCGAAGTCTTGACAAAGGATCCACTCAAGATGAAATCTTATTCAACGCGTGGTTGGCTCAACGACAAGGGTGTTGCTCACCTCAGGAGTCGGGACGCGGTGCGGTTCGGGAAGCGGTTTGGCTCGGGACAAGGTGCGGCTCGAGACACGGTTCAGCTCGAGAGAAGCAGCGCAGGGCCAAAGAATTGTTGCTGAAAACGACGCTTCGTATTTTGCAGAAAACGAAGTGAAAGGTATGTAGTTTAAATTAAACATGCGTTTATAAATTGCAAATGTTAGATAAATCTATCCTAGGTGTTGGTCGGACCCAACCCCGGGATAGTATAGATATTGGCTAGGGTTGTTAATCTTTAGGGATTTGTTCTTAAAACCGTTTTAAGATTATTTTCTGCTGCTTTATTTGAAATCTTCGTCCGACCGACTTAGGCCAGACGTCGATTTTATCGCTTTAAGGACCAAGAGAACGCTACAATAGTGACTTGTTTGGCCAAACCTGTCTGGCAGTGTATGTATGGATCAATGTTAAGACTCCAATTATCATCAATTTGCAACCATTGATTATAAATACCTTCAAATGAGTTACTTCAACCTCTCATCACACGTAAACTCATATTCACCATGTTAACTCGCTTGTCTCGTCTACCTTTGCTTACTATGTTTTGATGCTTGTCACTTGAAAACTTTGCATGAAACATTGATACACTTGTTGCACGATTGCTCACGTTTAAACGTTTGCATCACCTAATGCATGTCATATACTAGTCATTGATTGCCATTGAAATATCGTACCGAGTCATCACATAAAATGTTGTATATATGAAATGATGTATTGGAACAACGAGACTAATTGACATATTGTGTTGAAACACAATGATTGAATGACATATCGTGTTGGAACATAATGCTGGACTATCATATTGAAATAGAATGCTTAAAGTAGTTGACACTGCACTGGGTTTGGGGTAACTTATATTGGAGAAAGTGTGAGAGCGAACGCGAGTCTGTTTACACATTGCACCGTACCGTACCGACCGACTAAATGAACTGTAACGACCGTCTGAAGTGAAGTGAGATCTGCCCGGGTAAGCGCCCCCGGGCAAAAGATGGGCTCATTGGTCGCACACTATGCTTTCCTATATAAGTCACATAAGATGCTAGTTTTAGTTATCGCTTGTGTCAGTTCTATTACTGCTTTACATAACTGTACTACTATTGCATGCTCGTTTTACTATTGCTATCACCTTGAATGCTGGTTAAAATGTTGTTATTACCATATGCCTTACCACATTTGTTGCTCTCGTACTTTACATATTGCACTTGCATGCATGGCTGTTTTTACGTTATTGGACGTACTTGCATGTCTGCCTGCAGTTACTTTTCATATCATGTTCCATACTTCTGCACAGCTTTTCTTTCTATTTTTAGAATTGTTGTGACTTACCTATGGTTCCATACTTCGTGTCACCACAAACACGCCCGGGTTGACATAGAGGCTCCTGAGTTCGAAGAGCCAGAGTTCGATTCAATGGCCGCAGACATTTATAATTAGAGTCGTGATGTATTTTCATATGTACTTTTTTCTTTCATGTATATCTGTTGGACTATGATGCAATGTATGGATTGTAAAAATGAACACTGTTTGAGTATTTTTGTACATCTTTGCATCATGTCTATGTTTTTTTCATTGGTGATCTGCAGACCTGCAAGTATATCAAATAAGTAATGGCTTCCTGAGAGTGGGTCGTTACAATGGTCAATTATTTAGAAGATGAAGAGACATCATCAATCATCATATACTCCTTCAAATCCTATAAAAGGGACAATCTCCAAGGGAGAGGGGTGGGGAAGAAAAACCACAAAGAGGCAGTCTAAAACCAAATTCTCCATACTTTATATTATTTTAGTCCAGAGGCTAATTTATGCATCGGAGGGGGCATGGGTCGGACCCAAGCACGACCCCCCTAACGAGCTGTTCATACTGCAGACATGCAAATAGCTCGACACCATGAAGGATAGCTCGGACGACGATACGAGAGCTCGGTTCAAGCTTCGCGTGTCTTCATCCACATCGACCATATCATCGATGAACTCTTCATCAGATCGGCGATAGCTTGGTCCGGCTTCCATAGCGCATCTAAAGCTCGGATCATCATCCTCACGACGAAGGCGAAAACTCCATAAGTCTTCCTTCAATCAATGTTGTCACTTAAGATCATTGTAACCTTGATCTCATCAATACAAATTTATTGTTCGGTGGATCTTCCCATCAACAATTGGCGTCGTCTGTGGAAAACGAGGTTACATCCACACCGCTTCGTCGATTCGCGGGGGGAGGGGGGCAATGGGATCATGATCCCACCGCAACCCGCTCAACAGATCCAAATCTAAAGGCCTCTCTCTCGATCTTAGAATTCTCACCTCAGCACCATTCAAGTCTGTTACACACTGCAACTCCCTTACCCGTCTCAATGGGTCCCAGCAGCTACAGTGATGGTGGCCCAGCTCCGGTCTATTTGGGTTCGAGGTTTGACCAACCCCCGAACTACCCGCACTCTATACAGATCAGATCACCCACTAAAATTGGCTCCTGACAATTACCCGCTATGGCATATGGGCAATATAAGATGGGATTTATCCACGGCTTACTTGGGATAGAATATGACGAGGATTATTTCACTCGGTACATCGTGTGGCTGTCGCGTGAGCCCGCCAGTATAAGTACTGAGGTCTCCCTAGATTTGATGCTTCACAACAAAATAAGGTTAGCCATGTGTTGAACGGAGAATAATCCACTTTCTAAAAATACATTTAGGGTCTTAAGGATGCAATGAGTGTTTTGACTAATTTATCCTCATTATAAACATCTATAAACAAGAGGCCCTTGTTTAAAAAAGCAGATTTATATTAAATCTTATCTTGTACAGCCCTTTTAGCACAGGGGCAATCAAATAATTTCGACACCAACGCCACACGTGTCCCGCATCCGATACACGTACAGCTTCCCCCATCGGAACCCAAACAACAGCCGACCGAGAAACGACCCCTTAACACTGAGACAACAGAAGCACAAAACCAAGAAAGGCAAAATCCGATCCAGCCAACCAATCGGATCCGATCACTCGGATCGACGACGTGGCGTCGGAAACTTTTCAAAATCCCGCCCAAAACCTCAAATTTAATCCCCCTCGTCCCTTCGCCGAAACTTTTTAATTCCCTCCAAGCCCCTCCGCCCCTTGCTCTTATCTCTCTGCGATCCCTCTCAAAAAATATCCCACGCCCTGTTGCCACTCCGCGCCTCATATTTCTCGCTATTCCCATTTTGCCCCCGAAGCCCTAACCCTAGATCGTAAGCGATCCCGCCCCCCCTTTTGCTCTAATTTCGTCGAATCGATCGGTTCTGATCGGTATTTCGTACGATTTCTCACGGATCTGCTCCGTTTCTTGCAGCTTCGGCAGCGATGAAGGGGAGGAAACCGAAGGCCAGCACGTCCAAGGCTACCGACAACAAGTGAGTCATTCTCTTTCGGCCTCTCTCTTAATTTTTTTTGATCTAGGGTTTCTGATGCGGGACCTTTGTGCGTTGATCGCAGGTTGGCGGTGAAGAAAGAAGCGAAGAAACCCGAGAAGAAAGTGAAGGCCGGGAAGGATCCCAACAAGCCGAAGAGGCCACCCAGCGCTTTCTTCGTCTTCATGTATTGACCAATTGTTACTATTTAATATTTGATTTTTATAGGGTTTCGGATGAAATATTTGGGTTTGACGCGGTTCATCTCGTGTTTTTTGTGTTAAAAGGGAGACTTTTAGGAAGGAGTTCAAGGAGAAGAACCCTAAGAACAAGAGCGTCGCCGCTGTATGCCCAGTTCCCTTTTAATTTTTTTGCCCTAATATTCGAATCGCCTTGATAATTTATTTATTTTGTTAATTAGGTTGGGAAAGCCGGAGGCGAGCGGTGGAAATCATTGTCTGATTCCGTGAGTTTCATTATTATTGCGATTTTGCTTCCACTCCTTTGGGATAATTTCTCTTTAAATCTCTTATTTTTTTGCCCGCGATGTTGTTAAATTTGCAGGAAAAGGCCCCTTTTGTGACCAAGGCCGAGAAGCTGAAGGGCGAATACGAGAAGAAGATGGCTGCTTACAACAAGGGCGAGAAAGTTGCCGACAACGATGAAATCGACGAAGAGGAGTCTGACAAGTCAAAGTCCGAGGTTAACGATGACGATGAAGGAAGCGGCAGTGGAGATGTACAGTGATAATGAATCTGCCACTAATTTACTTGTTTGTTCGTTTAATTTTGACTGAAAACATCGACTCATTGGCACTGTTGGGTCTGATTGCAGGAGGGGGACGACGACGAGGAGTAGACAGTGAAGATTGCTTTCTAATTTTGGCACCTGCTTGGTTATCGTAGGAAATAGGGCAAGTGGGGCTTTATATAGGAATGGATCTTTTGAACTCAGTCTTGTACTTTGGAATTTGCTCTCGTTTTGGTTGTATGGATTGAGTTCTGTTCCGTGTACTTACTAGCTCTTGGTCTTTGGGGTAAAAACAGTATTAGTGTTTGATGCTTTTATATAAACCTCTTAATACCTCTCCCTTGTTGTTTCTCAAACCTTGTTTATATCGGCGGAGAGTGTGGTTATGATTTGGTTGACGATTTTGGCAATGGCATGGGCTTTAGAAATGCGTGGCTGTCCCATTTGTCCGTTTGATCTAACAAAATCCGACTGCTTTTGGACCTTGAATATGATTGGAATATGGAATGGATTTTGTTTGCTGGGTTGATGATATTCATTGTTGGTTTGTTGGACCTTGTGTTGATTGCACCGTTCGTTTCTGAATGTCCTGATTTTGACGAGCGAGATTTGTTTGATGCACAATGTGAAATGTTTTTGTTTCGAAGTCTTTTAGGGCCTGTTCCATTGGGTTTCTTTTCGGATAGGATTTACTGTTTGCAATAGTAAATTCAAGGTGGAATTTTGAGGAGAGAGAAGATGAGTATTGTGTTTCTTTTGGTTGTTTTGGGTTGGAAAGTGAAGATGAGTTTTGTTTGTGGGGCCTATAATAGAGTAGTGGTTTCTTTGGTTGGATGAGAAAAGTGAGAAAGTTGGTTATGATGTTTTGTGGTAAGATTATATCCCAACCGCATTTGAAGTAGAAACTTGTGAAACCCATCAGTTAATTAATTATTAAATATTGAATAAATTACTATTAAATAAGTATATTTAAATACAATTTACATAATTAAATTTTAAAAGACCGAATTTAAAAAAAGGAATATTTAATTGAATAAGGCCGAGTAATTAGTAACGTAAGAACGATAAGGGCCTGTTCTTTTGTAGGAAAGTATAATTTGGGAAAGTTGAGAAGTGTGGATTCTGATGAGAGAGAAATTTGGTGTAGTGTGTTCTTTTGTTGGAAAGTGGGGTTGGATTGTGGAGTTGGAAAGTTGAAGTGGGGTCCACTCTGTGTAGTGTGTTCTTTTGGATGAAGAAAATTGGATAAAGTGGGACCCATCAATTCTCACTTGCTGCAAGCAAAAGCAAAAAAAAAAAAAAAAACAAAAGCTGCAGCTCCCATTGGCCGCGAGAGAAAGCGGGCCCACCTCATTGTGGGATTCCACTGTAATCCTCTGGTTTCGCTGAGAGCCCAAAACCAAGCTTGAGATTCTACATTTTGCTGCCACATAGGATTTTAATGCAAACAAAAACACAACTCAAAAGAACAGGCCGAAAATTTGTGAACGTGGATTCTCTCAAATAGTAAATGAATAGTGTAAATTTAGAGATTCCTTTCCAAAGATTGGACAAAAGAACAGGCCCTAAGCAACACAATCAACAGAAATAAAAATACAATTTAATGAACTGGAAGCAAAAAAATATTAACATTTTAAATGCACGTCAGAGATCTTATATCAGATAGCACAAACCAAAGTCACATACCATAATAGGTCAACATAACCAAATTACATATAATATACTTAGTATAAGTATCATCTGACATCCCAACATACAGTAATAAAGTTTTACATTTCAATCGCGATAATAAACAACAGTAACAAAGTAAGCAGCAAGTCGAAGATTGAATACAAAACCAACTTAATGGTATTGTATTCGGAGAGAATGGTGTCCATTTTCCACGCCAACCGCCCCTCAATCTCCAAAAGCCGTCTATCAGATACCGCTGTGGAAGAGGATGCATGGGTCGGGCTTCTTGCAAGCTCATCAAGCAACTGTAGTATCACATAAGGGCATATTCTTTTGTAGGAAAGTATAGGAGGGAAAGTGAAAATCATTGTTCATTCACTGTTCATTGGATTCCTCACTCACTTTCTGTTCTTTTGTGTTTTGTGTTTTCTTGGAAAAAAACCCGACGTGGCAGGGAAATTGGGATTCCATGGGGGTGTTTTGGAGTTGGGATGAAAAGCTAGGATTACACAAGAATCATAGCTTTGGTGGTGCCCTCAAGGTGTGTGGTCACCTCGGGTGAGAATATTGGGTTACCACATCCCAAAATCAAATGCTAAAAAATAACTCACAGATAATTTAGGCCGGGGTTAACCTTACCTAGGATCACCACACCCCAAAATCCAACTTTCCACCTCTAACTTTCTTCATCCAAAAGAACACACTACACTGAGTGGGCACCACCTCAACTTTCCAACTCCACAATCCAACCCCACTTTCCAACTCCAGAACACACTACACCAAATTTCTCTATCATCAGATTCCACACTTCTTAACTTTCCCACTTTATACGTTCCAACAAAAGAACATGCCATCTTTTGTTGGAAAGTGGGGTTGGATTGTGGAGTTGGAAAGTTGAGGTGGGGCCCACTCAGTATAGTGTGTTCTTTTGGATGAAGAAAGTTGGAGGTGGAAAGTTGGATTTTGGGGTATGGTGATCCTAGGTAAGGTTACCCCCGGCCTAAATTAACTGTGAGTTAATTTTTAGCTTTTGATTTTGGGATGTGGTAACCCCAATATTCTCACCCGAGGTGACCACACACATTGAGGGCCCCACCAAAGCTAGGATTCTTGTGTAATCCCAGCTTTTCATCCAAAACACACTCATGAAATCCCAATTTCCCCGTCATGTCAGCTTTTTTTCCAAGAAAACACAAAACACAAAAGAACACACAAACGGAAAGTGAGGTAGGAATCCAGTAAACAGTGCATGAACAATGATTTTTTCACTTTCTCACCTATACTTTCCTACAAAAGAACAAGCCCTAAGTGGACCACTCTGAGTGAGGTGGATCCTTCCATTTGTAAAAGTTGCATTTATTATTCCCTCGCACTGGACAGCTCCAAAAGCGACGACCAGGATTATTTCTGGTCCATGATGTCCTCCTGGTAACCCGTATCCAACAATGGCAAAACCTGATGTCATCTTCATCTGCATCCAACTCAGACTCTATAGGAAGTCTGGGTCTGGATTGAATAGACTGGCTGGAACCGATGCTCATGTGTACCTTGCATGAAATAAAGATTGACAACGGAGGCAGGCAACATATATACAAATAAATATTAAAAAAACAATTTTAAGTCTCAAGGCTACATACAGAATTGCATCAAGAAGCAACACCTCAAACTGATACATACAAATGAAGAACCCAAAAAAGAAACGGATACATCCATAAAAACCAAGAAATAAACTGAAAAAACAATTAATATTTGCTAAAACCAAACAATCCCCACAATGAAATTGCACCATACTAACTTGGTCCATACCCAAGTCAAGTAAAAATTATTTGACTTGTGCCCTCAGGTAAACATGTTTTGTAGCGTGAACAGCAGAAGGTATATGGCGGTTGCTCATTATAAATGAACCTTCCAGCCAAATACCCCTATATCTTCTTTTCATAGGGTCAATTTTCTTATTTATTGTTCATCATCATCGGGCGTAAGTTGGTTTTTGGGGGCATGGCTCATTGTTGCAGTAAGTGTTTACGGGGTGTTATTTTTGGATCATTGTATCAGATTTTTGTGCCATGGCTCCTGATTGCTGGTTGTACTTGTATGCAACATATACATAAGCCCTCAGGAAGAAATTAATTTTATCATGATAAATTGTTGGTAATAGGCAGTTGCTCCATCATATATTGGTGGGACCGAAAAGGTGCTCTCTCTCAAGCGCAAGAGTCCGTACAAGTAGTAAAATCTGGGAGTCCAGATGTCGAATCCACGGGAAGAAATCTGTTGCAACCACAATTCAAATCAAATAGAAAGCCAACGAAGAGAAACTAAACACTTTTAATGGTGGTGATGGTGGTGTGAATGGGGATACGTGAATGATACGAACAAGGAAAATACGTGAGAACAAATATCTATAAAAAGTGTGCACATGGTATGGGTTCGTTAGGATCAACGATTCGTATTAATTTGGTTGATAGGTATAACGCAATGAATTCTCCTTTTGGGAGCAATTCACCGGAAAATACCCAATATAACGCAATGAATTCTCCTTTTGGGAGCAATTCATCGGAAGATGCCCTTTTGGGGGTTCAAACACAAAATTCAATGAGATCGTCGCTAAAGTTATAATACGATATGAAACTCTCTTTTGGAGAGATCAAAACTACGGTATGAAACTCCCTTTTGGGGAGATCAAAACTCGCCCTTTTGGGGCGATCATCAACTAAATCAATTCTTTTGGAATCTGAAAAAGTCGATTTACGAACAAAGATTACAATTTTAACGACGTTTTAACGATTTAGCACGAGGAATACAACCAAACTAACACAAATAATATCCCCTAACTACTCCATACCATGCACAAATAAGATTTAGCTACTCATCATGCAATAATAAACAACTTTCATAGCAAAATACGTCAAGATTATAGCAAAATACAAGAGAAAAGCATCAAATAAGGGGTTTAAGTTAAAGGAAATATCACCAATTCTCCTTGAAAAGACTTCAAAATCTCTGGAAATAATAATACAAGCCTATGGAATTTTATAGAATTTTTCAGAAGGAAAATACGGCTCCTAGAGCCTCCAATACGCTCAAAATACGCCCCAATCTGCTTGTATACCCTCAAAAAAAACCCTAAAATACCTTTTATAAGAGATTGCGGGTTTATATACGCTTATCGGGTCGAAACCCGCTCCATTTACGCGCCCGCTTGCATCCTGGCCGCTCATCTCGATCGGGGTAAACGAGAACCGTTGATCGCAGCGGGATCGAACACGGTGATGACGCGTGGCAGAGGGATCGGATCTGCGTCCGCTTTGCATCCGAGTTCGCATCGGATTCCCCTGGGCCGTTGGATCGAGTATCGGAGGGCTAATAATCGGCCATGTCGCCAACGTAACTTCTCCGCTCCGCTCGCTGGTAAAGAAACGCGGGGTGATTCCTGGCCGTCCGATCGAGAGATCGACGGTCCGATGTCGCCCGCTCGCTTCGTTGGTTTTCTGCAATGTAGTCCGTTGGATCTCGGATCGATGGTCGATGCGCAGCCACGTCGCTTGCTCGCGGATCCGCTTCCGCGCTTCGCCTTCGACCGTTGGATCGTAATCCAACGGTCCGATTATTGCCGCGTCGCCCGCTGCTGTGGCGCGTTGGATTTGGGCGGGAGTGCGTGGATTGACGCCACGTGTCCTCGTACGCATGTAATTCAAACCGCCTCGTTTCTTCGATCGGAGATAGCTTCGGAGCGATCGGAGCCGTTCGATTCTCATCGGACGTACACAACAGCACCACGTCACCCTCCTCTGGTATCCATCTGCCTTCAATTTGTGGCCGTAGGATGCTGATCCAACGGATGAAAGGTGGCCACGTTTCACAAGCTGAGCGGTGCGGGAGTATACGAAGCGTATTTTCGTCTGTATTTCCGTATTTCCAACCGTATTTTGCGCGTATTTCTCCATTTAATTGGTATCCTGCATTTAAAAATACACAGTAATTAGCACAGATCTCAGAAAAATACAAATAAATGTTCGTTGGAATCGTGAGATCGAGACCAAGCTAGGAAAAATATAAAAAGTGCAGAAATACGTCGTTAAATGTTGTTTTGTGCTCAAATAGTGTGTTTTCTCTAATAAATAAATGTGTAGAAAATACGTATGAATTAGAGAACAATGTAGTATCACATGAGTACAAAATAGGGCTAAATGGGGGGTTAAATATGTAATATTGAACCCGAATCACACCCCCCCAACTAGCGATTTGCTAGTCTCTAGCAAAAATAGAGATAAATACGGATGAGTAATAAACAATAAGTTCTTTCAAATCACTCATGGCATGGCTCAATAATACGCATTCCAACATGATATTGACCATCAATATACACATCCATGAACAAAATCAATCACATGATATTTTCTCTAATTTAGTATGAATAAATAACATACATGCATCGTTTTGCACAAGCGAAAGTATAACACGTCGTTTTTCTCTAGTTTTCTTGTTTCCAAGGAGTTGGCCTATCAAAATAATCATTCAAGACATGGGTATTGAAGTTGCTTAGTATTTTCACCATTTTCTTTTCTTTTATTCGTTCCACGTAACGCGCATCAAGCAACATTCGCAGAAAAAAGTATAACTTGGATCGCTCCATCAAATGAGTGAGTTTCCTGTCAATGGCTCCCAAATCAGACGATAATAGGGCATTAGGCCAAAAAGGACCCCTCGGACTGTACTACTCGAGCCAACCAAGTTATTTATTAGTAACATACATATTCATTCAGTTTTCATCATTTTTCTTTTCATTTCTTTCTTTCTTTTCTTTTTTTTTCTTGTAAGCAACTCAAAACCCATTCTTTCGAACATAAACATTAATAACCATGGCCACATTCCTCTTCAACTTGAAGACTATTCTTAAAAATCGTGTATACTTAAGCTTTTTCCATCACATTAGCATGCATGAAATACATTCAAACTATTTCGAGATATTAATCATGGAAATTGAAAATTTTCTTGAATAGTATATTAACGGTGATTCCATGAAGGAAAAATAATCAACTCAAGCCATAAAAATTTTCAGAACTCAATTAATGCGTAATCATCCGTATTTGAGGCATATGAAGAGTTTTAAAATGATGAGATTTGGTGATTTATTCTTCTCAAAAAAATAAATAAATAAATAAATCCTAAGGTCTCATACACACCCCCCAACTAAAGATGGACATTGTCCTCAATGTCGAAAGGGGTACGAGTTTATTCACGCAAGCAACCTAGAAAGCATATAAAAACTACACTACTGGAAAGAACACACCGTGATCAAATGGCGGATCCCGAATCTTTGATGGTGGAGGAAGTTGTTCAATTTGCTCTTTGCGCTCCTCGGCGATTATTCTTCCTCCAAAAACTAATTTGGACCCCAGCAACACAACTCCAAGCATCTCTATAAGCTGTTTGCCAATGTCCTGCGAGAGATGAGTTATGTCAGTCCAAATTATTTTAAAATTCTTTTCAATAAAATTATTCCAAACGTAGTCATCAAAATAAGTGAAAGAAATTAAAGCAAGTTGACGACTACTCCCTGAAAGATCTGCACTACTCTCCGTACGATGCTCAGTCATTGGGGAGAGGGGTAAATGATTTTAGGACAAAACTGGAGGAGGGCATGGTTCTGACTCCATGGCGATAATCTCAAAACCCTTGTCCCTATCTGTCTCCTCCTCTCGTTCATCCAAAATTGCTAGTTCGTCCTCTCTTTCGCACACACTTTTTGCCATGTATATATTTTTATTCGTGTCATCAACGTGACATGGCTTGCTCGATTTTCCTGCAATAGAAGATAAAATCGTATTAGATTCTTTAAATTGAGTTTCAAAAGCATTACCTTCTTCTACGCAAGTGGCAATCAAATTAAGATCTTCAATAGATTTTTGAATCTGCCGGCTCCGAGCAAGGAAATTCTCCTGGAATTGATGGGATGTGGCCTCCTGTGTCTGAATAATCGAGTAAGCTTCCTCTTTCAAGGATTGCAAAGGTACGTCTACACTTTGCTCTTCTTGATCGAGGCATGAAGGCTCCGTTGAATCGCTCTCTGAAGTCTCTTCCCCGGTTTCTTCGTTTTCTTGCAGAGACTCCATGTATTCCCACGCCACTGTCGGCGTCATGCCTCCCAATAATTCCTGCAGCTGCGGTTGTAGTCCATCTAGGAAGAACGCCATAAGCTCTTCATTTGTGTACCCATGCTGCGGATAGCTCGATATAATGTCTGTGAACCTCCTCCAGGCCTGAAAGAAAGTTTCACAGTCAGTTTGATTAAAATTAACAATTTTGAGCTTCTCCATTCTATGTTTGTGTGCATTAACATACTTTGCATCATACAGATTGTTTGTGCAATAAAAGTTCATATATTCCATTTTTTAAAAATTAAAATAAAATAATAAAAAAAAAGTTTATGTACAGTAAAGTGGAAAGATCTCACCGAAGGTCCTCTAAATGAAATAAACCGTAGTCACAAACCATTCCTCCCCGGCAACGGCGCCAAAAACTTGGTGGGACCGAAAAGGTGCTCTCTCTCAAGCGCAAGAGTCCGTACAAGTAGTAAAATCTGGGAGTCCAGATGTCGAATCCACGGGAAGAAATCTGTTGCAACCACAATTCAAATCAAATAGAAATCCAACGAAGAGAAACTAAACACTTTTAATGGTGGTGATGGTGGTGTGAATGGGGATACGTGAATGATACGAACAAGGAAAATACGTGAGAACAAATATCTATAAAAAGTGTGCACATGGTATGGGTTCGTTAGGATCAACGATTCGTATTAATTTGGTTGATAGGTATAACGCAATGAATTCTCCTTTTGGGAGCAATTCACCGGAAAATACCCAATATAACGCAATGAATTCTCCTTTTGGGAGCAATTCATCGGAAGATGCCCTTTTGGGGGTTCAAACACAAAATTCAATGAGATCGTCGCTAAAGTTATAATACGATATGAAACTCTCTTTTGGAGAGATCAAAACTACGGTATGAAACTCCCTTTTGGGGAGATCAAAACTCGCCCTTTTGGGGCGATCATCAACTAAATCAATTCTTTTGGAATCTGAAAAAGTCGATTTACGAACAAAGATTACAATTTTAACGACGTTTTAACGATTTAGCACGAGGAATACAACCAAACTAACACAAATAATATCCCCTA
The DNA here is from genome assembly GCA_030789695.1 of Scilla litardierei. Taxonomy (NCBI): domain Eukaryota; kingdom Viridiplantae; phylum Streptophyta; class Magnoliopsida; order Asparagales; family Asparagaceae; genus Scilla; species Scilla litardierei. Next base: position 19,979,298 of record CM061140.1, read on the forward strand.
ACTACTCCATACCATGCACAAATAAGATTTAGCTACTCATCATGCAATAATAAACAACTTTCATAGCAAATACGTCAAGATTATAGCAAAATACAAGAGAAAAGCATCAAATAAGGGGTTTAAGTTAAAGGAAATATCACCAATTCTCCTTGAAAAGACTTCAAAATCTCTGGAAATAATAATACAAGCCTCTGGAATTTTACAGAATTTTTCAGGGGGAAAATACGGCTCCTAGAGCCTCCAATACGCTCAAAATACGCCCCAATCTGCTTGTATACCCTCAAAAAAACCCTAAAATACCTTTTATAAGAGATTGCGGGTTTATATACGCTTATCGGGTCGAAACCCGCTCCATTTACGCGCCCGCTTGCATCCTGGCCGCTCATCTCGATCGGGGTAAACGAGAACCGTTGATCGCAGCGGGATCGAACACGGCGATGACGCGTGGCAGAGGGATCGGATCTGCGCCCGCTTTGCATCCGAGTTCGCATCGGATTCCCCTGGGCCGTTGGATCGAGCATCGGAGGGCTAATAATCGGCCACGTCGCCAACGTAACTTCTCCGCTCCGCTCCTGGTAAAGAAACGCGGGGTGATTCCTGGCCGTCCGATCGAGAGATCGACGGTCCGATGTCGCCCGCTCGCTTCGTTGGTTTTCTGCAATGTAGTCCGTTGGATCTCGGATCGATGGTTGATGCGCAGCCATGTCGCTTGCTCGCGGATCCGCTTCCGCGCTTCGCCTTCGACCGTTGGATCGTAATCCAACGGTCCGATCATTGCCGTGTCGCCCGCTGCTGTGGCGCGTTGGATTTGGGCGGGAGTGCGTGGATTGACGCCACGTGTCCTCGTACGCATGTAATTCAAACCGCCTCGTTTCTTCGATCGGAGATAGCTTCGGAGCGATCGGAACCGTTCGATTCTCATCGGACGTACACAACAGCGCCACGTCACCCTCCTCTGGTATCCATCTGCCTTCAATTTGTGGCCGTAGGATGCTGATCCAACGGATGAAAGGTGGCCACGTTTCACAAGCTGAGCGGTGCGAGAGTATACGAAGCGTATTTTCGTCTGTATTTCCGTATTTCCAACCGTATTTTGCGCGTATTTCTCCATTTAATTGGTATCCTGCATTTAAAAATACACAGTAATTAGCACAGATCTCAGAAAAATACAAATAAATGTTCGTTGGAATCGTGAGATCGAGACCAAGCTAGGAAAAATATAAAAAGTGCAGAAATATGTCGTTAAATGCTGTTTTGTGCTCAAATAGTGTGTTTTCTCTAATAAATAAATGTGTAGAAAATACGTATGAATTAGAGAACAATGTAGTATCACATGAGCACAAAATAGGGCTAAATGGGGGGTTAAATATGTAATATTGAACCCGAATCATATATCACCCCCTCATTTAACATCCACCCATCTCATATACCGATCCATACAGTCCATATCATTTCATATGATTTTCAATGTATCTCACGAATATACATCATTGGGGAGTAATGGAACCATCAAGTCTAAAACCAACTATTTATGCATAACCAAGGGACATAGGGATCAATAATCATATTCATCATTGGGCTATAGGTAAACCATAACAAGGAGCCATGCCAAATAATCTGATACAATCAGCCAAACATAACAAGCCAAAAACACCTACTGCAACAAGGATTCATGCCCCAAAATTCTGATACAATTATCCACAAAGAACACCACATTATCACAACCGCATCATGGAGCCATGCCCCAAGATTCTGATACAATGAGCCAGAAATAAAACCCCATAAACACTTACAGTAACATGGAGCCATGCCCCAAAAATATGAAACAATGATCCAAATATAACACCCCTTAAACACAAACTGCAACCTGGAGCCATGCCCCAAAAATATGAAACAATGATCCAAATATAACACCCCATAAACACAAACTGCATCATGGAGCCATGCCCCAAAATTCTGATACAATGAGCCAGAAATAAAACCCTATAAACACTAACAGCAACATGGAGCCATGTCCCAAAAATCTGAAACAATGATCCAAATATAACACCCCTTAAACACAAACTGCAACCTGAAGCCATGCCCCAAAAATCTGAAACAATGATCCAAATATAACACTCCATAAACACAAACTGCATCATGGAGCCATGTCCCAAAATTCTGATACAATGAGCCAGAAATAAAACCCCATAAACACTTACAGCAATATGGAGCCATGCCCCAAAAATCTGAAACAATGATCCAAATATAACACCCCTTAAACACAAACAGCAATATGGAGCCATGTCCCAAAAATCTGTAACAATGATCCAAATATAAAACCCCTTAAACACAAACTGCATCATGGAGCCATGCCCCAAAATTTCGATACAATGAGCCAGAAATAAAACCTTATAAACATTTACAGCAACATGGAGCCATGCCCAAAAAAATCTGAAACATTGATCCAAATATAACACCCCTTAAACACAAACCGCAACCTGAAGCCATGCCCCAAAAATCTGAAACAATGATCCAAATATAACACCCCATAAACACAAACTGCATCATGGAGCCATGCCCCAAAATTCTGATACAATGAGCCAGAAATAAAACCTCATAAACACTTACAGCAACATGGAGCCATGCCCCAAAAATCTGAAACAATGATCCAAATATAACACCCCTTAAACACAAACTGCAACCTGGAGCCATGCCCCAAAAATCTGAAACAATGATCCAAATATAACACCCCTTAAACACAAACTGCATCATGGAGCCATGCCCCAAAATTCTGAAACAATGAGCCAGAAATAAAACCACATAAACACTTACAGAAACATGGAGCCATGCCCCAAAAATTTGAAACAATGATACAAAATTAACAACTCATAAACACAAACTGCAACCTGGAGCCATGCCCCAAAAATATGAAACAATGATCCAAATATAACACCCCTTAAACACAAACTGCATCATGGAGCCATGCCCCAAAATTCTGATACAATGAGCCAGAAATAATACCCCATAAACACTTACAGCAACATGGAGCCATGCCCCAAAAATCTGAAACAATGATCCAAAATTAACAACCCATAAACACAAACTGCAACTTGGAGCCATGCCCCAGAAATCTGAAAAATGATCCAAATATAACACCCCATAAACACAACCTGCATCTTGGAGCCATGCCCCAAAAATCTGAAACAATGATCCAAAATTAACAACCCATAAACACAAACTGCACCATGGAGCCATGCCCCAAAAATCTGAAACAATGATCCAAATCTAACACCCCGTAAACACTTACATCAACATGGATCCATGCCCCAAAAATCTGATACAATGATCAAGCAAGAACACCACAAAAACACAAACTGCAACATGGAGACATGCCACAAAAACTGATACATTGAGCCATACCCCAAAACCCCCCATAAACACATACTGAATCCAAATCCAACCCCGCGACTATATCTCCACAACCATGACATCTTCAGCTCACAACCATTTTCACCTCCCAGCCTGCTATACTACTAGTCTAAATCCAACCCAGCTACTATCTCTTCAATCATCATTTTCCTAGCAGATTGAGGCAAAGCCAAAAAGCTTCGTGCCTCCATCTCATCCTTGTTAGGGCCTTAAAGACCTTCAACAATATACCCGGTGTATACTCAGTAAACTCATAGACAAGCTGGGCAAGTGGTTCAGTCCAATGAGAGTGTGCGGACCTTATAGCATCTGCGACCTCTTTCATATTTTCTGATATTTCCTGCATGATGTCGGGATCTTTCTGCATGCCCCGTCTTCGTCGTTTCTTTTTACCCATCGCAGGTGGGTTTGAATGGCTTGGCCCTCCTTGATTAACAGGCCAGGTCGAAGCTTGAGTGGGAATTTCTTCTGTGACATTGTGTGGTGGCGAATCTATATGTGTCGGCTCTTGACTTACGGGCTCTCCTTTGCCTTCGCCTTCATGATACTCTCCACCAAACTTTTCAAAAACACCCATTGCTAAATCCCCCTTAGCAGCGTCATCACCAATGACGATAACAATATCGTCATACCATGGAAGTGGATCGTTCACATAAGCCCGCAGCCGATGGTTAGCCTGAACGATTAGAATATCAAATATGATAAAGGGTATGCAAAGCTATATCTAATAAAGTATCACATAGCATATCTATAAGGTAGAAGTAATTACCGTCGCCCACGTAGCATACGTTTCGGGATCAAGCTGAATAACCTTACTCTCCTCATCCCATCCAGCTCCGCTACGCTCCATGCACTCCTTTACGTCTTTGAGACGTCTCTTCAACGATTTCATGTGATTCTTCACATTAACACTTGTGAATGAAGTCCCATGGATGTTATTTATTTCGGCTGCAGCGGCATTGAAGGCTGTATTTTTAAAAGTCTTATCGGCTTTATACCCTTGACGTGCAAGCTCAGCAAGGAATGGAATGAGGGTTTCATCGTAAGCATTCGTCCAAAGTTTGTTCTGTTGTGCAGAAGATGAAGGCTTCTTAGACTTCTTCCTTGGGCTTGAAACAGACCCGTCAGCATCTTCGCTACGCCAGCTCAACTTCCTAGAAGAGTCACTGCCGGGTGTTCGTTCATTGCCACTTGGTGGCGTAGGCATAGAGAATGCACCTGGGGAAGCTGGGCTTCTGTAAGAGGGTGGCTCTCCCCCTTGCAGCATATTCATAAACCCCATTCTAGGCGACGATGGCATCTGCATTGACATGTGCATAGGAATGTTGAAATTTGGATATTGGGGATATCCCATGCCATGCCCACTTGATTGGTACACATGCCCACCTGATTGGAAGCCATGCTTGTGATAGGGCATCGTTGGCATCCTCTTGGGCATTGGTCGGTTGACAATGGGATCAACCCTTCTGTCAGCTTCTACCCATTGTGTCCCTTATACATTATCATAGCTGGGGAGCATGGGATCACTCCCATCCCGGTTTGGTTCACCCCCCCTGACCAGAGTTTGACGCGCCTTCCATCCATATAACATCAATCAAATTAATTGAAAATGCAACATTGTGGCTATAAACATCCAACCATCATATAACATGAACCTATACTGCATTCTGGTATAAAATTGCATAAGTGTAAAGCAAATAGTGGATAAGCAAAGGCATGAAAAAATTTGGCACAAGCAACAAAGCAACAATAATGCAATATGTCCGATACAAGATTAAAATGTTCAGCCATAGGAGTCAATTTATACGCCGACCCCCTCATAGCCCATGCTATATAGTGTTCCCGTTATTATTTTTGTTACAGAAGTCCACCCACATATCCCAAGCTATCTCCTCCCTACGCATTTTCCATTGATCACGTTGTTCGGTTTGTTCACGAATAGGCACCTGTTGGGATAGATCCATAACATCATCATCATGGTCATCGATACCATCTACAGCCTCCTCAACCCCATATCCATCTTCAGTTAGATGGGGGTCATGCGGATCTTCTATTTGGATGTAATTATGCAAAACACTGCAAGCAAGTACGATTTTGACCTGACGTTTGAATGAGTAGTGAGGCTTGGCTGTCATTATTTTAAACTTGTTCTTTAGGATACCAAATGTCGAATGGCGTAGGTTGAATAGCTCTCTTCGGTTTCTAGGAACCCGATCAGTATGGTCCTTCAAATAGTATCTAACGCCCCGGTATGGAAATATGAACCATGGCATTGTAGTATACCCAATATCGCAAAGGTAATTTTTACCTACATTCGAAAAATAAACCCAGTTTATGAGCCAACGATCTCTGAGAGAAGTATTTCGTATGTAAATGTAACTTTATGCCTATTACCTTCATACACTCGCAGCCCCAAGGGGGGTGGTTTAGACAATGCATCTTTTAGGACCGTAAAATCATTTGCGGATCCTCCCACCCGGCCAGTACGTATGTGAATCTTTTATTTGAAGTAACAGCTGCTAGCACATTTTGCGCAACCCCTTTACGACCTCTAAAGCGGGATACGAGACTGGCTGGTAGCATGGCATCTATGTGAGTCCCATCAATGAGACCAATGTAGTCCTACAACGTAATCAATGAGCCCAATTTTCAATCAACACGACGATACTTATTAGACTGACACATATACAGATAAGCACACATACCATAAAAATGGGAACCAATTGGGATTATTGACTATCTCTGGTAGTGTCTGATTAGTAGCTTGCTTCATGTACATATCCCGAATTGCACACACTGCCCCCATAACTTTGTTAAAATATCGGCTCACTGTCCCCCTCCCCTAATGAAACCCACTTGCATGACTCTATTCTTTGACTTGTGCCCTACAATATGCAGGAACAAGGCCAACTGCTCCTCGATGGATACATGTATAGTGTCCTTGAGAAGATCACGCTGACGCATTATTGCTGCAAGATTCATGAAAGCATGTCTTCGCATTCGTAAGTAGTCCAAACAGCTACTTTCAGACCCCCCACAGAATTCTCCACATGTGGGATTTTCTATGCAGATGTCGCATAGCTGAGGGCTCTCTTGGTCAGCCCTATCATTTTCGTGAAGTTGTAAGGCTACTACGACAAACGTTATTGCAGCCGCTGCAGCGGTACATAACTCACAAGCCGAATGGTCTCCTTGTGTATCCATGTCACACTTAATTGAATAACACATATATTTACTGTTAATTATATACATAACATAATACATATGAATAACACATTTCAGATAAAATTTTGCATATCCAAATCATTAGCCCTCAGATATAATGTGTAATCATAGTCACACACGCGGTTGCTTTGCCGTTGTTCCAGCATTTTCACCCCATAAAATGCACCAAAAAATATGATACAATGAGCCAAAAAGAAAACCACATAAACCAAAACCGCAACAAGGAGTCATGCCCCAAAAATCTAATACAATTCACCAAAAAAACACAAAAACCAAGGATAAATTTTTTTTGTATTAGGATCAAAATATGATACAATGAGCCAAAAAGAAAACCACATAAAACCATAATGCAATAATGGCCATACCCCAAAAATAACACCCCATAAACCAAAACTGCAACAAGGAGCCATGCCCATAAATCGGATACCATGCACCAAAAAATATCACCAAAAAACACAAAACCAAGGATCAAAAATTTCTTGTATTAGGATCAAAATATGATACAACGAGCCAAAAAGAAAATCACATAAACCCATACGGAAACAAGGATCCATAACCCAAAAATAACACCTCTTAAAACAAAACTGCAACAAGGTGCCATGCCCCATAAACCAAATTTTTTGTATTACCACAAAAATATGCTACAATAAGCCAAAAAGAAAACCACTTAATCCCATACTGCAACAAGGATCCATGCCCCAAAAACTAAGGGCATGTTCCATTGTGATTTCTTTTGTTGATTTGGTCCGAGAAAATTCAAAATTTGCACTGTAGCCATAAATAACATCCCATAAATCCAACCGGCAACAAGGAGCCTTGCCCCAAAAATCTGATACAATGCACCAAAAATGATACCCAAAAAATCACAAACTGCAACAAGGAGCCATGCCCCAAAAATCTGATTCAAGTATCCATTACCTTCCCATCACAAAACAACAACAAAAGACTGAAGGAGCCATGCCCCAAAAAATTATACATTGAGCCAAACATAACATCAACAAAAACCCAAACTGCAACAAGGAGCCTTACCACATAAATCTGATACAATGATCCTCAATTAACTCCACAAAAACACAAAAACTCAATGAAAATTTAAGATTACATATTTTATATTTAACACAAATAAAATCATAAACTTTCAGCTTACATGGGGATTCGACATTTTAAAAATCAAAATGGGGCTTCAAGGGAACAATCTTAACAAGCCATCCACCGTGTGCGAATGTCATCACAAATCCATTCCATAAAAAATCCCTTCCTTCGTTCCTACTTTTGTTTATCATCATTGGGCTTTTTTAGAATACACAATTCTTTACATTCATCATACAAATAAATCATCATACAAAGAATTCATGCAACCAAATACCACTAATTTCACAATAATATCCGCATATGCCCTAGGGGCCAAAGTTGAAACCCTAGCCACATGCACAACACGACAGCAAGGTAGCAAGGCAATAACACCAAGGCAGCAAAGATCATCGCATATAGGAACACATGGAAGCATCAAATGTCATCAAAAATTAATTTAGAGATGAAGAAAATATACCTCGGAGCTAATATCTCAGTAATAATAAGGTAAAGCTCACCGATCCTGTCGATTTCCTCAGATTCCAGTCCCTCGCAGTCAATCGAGGCACACACGAGGTGGCTCCGACTCCTACGAGAAATTTGGGAACAAATCGCAGTTAGGGTTCTGCTCGTAGCGTTGCCGGCACTGAAATCAGATCAAGCTCGGCACACCCCCTTCAACTCCGACCAACAATTCCGGTGGAGCAACCGATTCCAACACAAACCCGCATCCGTAGCTAGGGGTTTTCCCAAACCCAACTGAAACCCGCGGGAAGAAGGAGAGAGGAGGGGTGAGCACAGCCGGTGGGGCCCGAAAATCACGGGGAAAGGGTGGAATCCCCGTGAAATCCGACGATTTCAGATGGAGGAGCTGGGGTTGCCAGCTAGCAGAGAGGAGTCGCCGGATGTGAGAAAGCAGCCAAGACGAGTAGCGGAGCAAAGGAACACGCGAGGAGAAAATTCGTGAGGAATCCCCCAAATACAAGCAGACAAGACCCGCTACAGTACGTATTTCACACTTTCTCGTCCCAAAGAAACAAAAGAAACCCGCGTGGAACATGCCCTTAAAAACAGACAGTCAAAAGAGCGCTTGTTGCTTGTGAAATTTATTTTAGGATTCGGTTGCTTTACGTGGCTTCCTGTTTTGTACAAGTCTAATTTAGCACTTCTACCGGATCTTCTCTTGTTTAAGATTTGGATGTTTCTTTATCTTTCTCTTTTATTTTACCAGCAGGGATCAGCCGATTTTGTAAACGTTGAACTAAGATATTAAGATATTAAATTTGACAAAACCCTCGTCCAAAGCACCGGAAAGAAACATGCCCTCATTTGCGCATCCACCGTTCTGCTTTGCTCACATACCACTTATTTGCAAGTTTGCCATGTGCACATATCCAAATGTTTCTCTTTTATCTCGTGCACATAGTTACAAGGTTACTTTTAAGCTGCTCTTGTCGCTTCCCCGTACGCCCTAAAGGCCGGCCTAGTTGATAAAGGTCCACTCAAATAACCCATCTACAATCCTCATCAATGAGGGTCAGTTTGCCAAAGCTAAGGAGAGCTCGCCGAGACTCAAAGCAGTGCGGATTGCCAAGCTCGCCCAAGCAGAGCGACGTGTTCGTCATCTGAGTGGAAGAGAAGAGCCCTCCGGTTGACTGCACACGCTAGCTCGCTCCAGAGTAGCTCGCTCGGAGGCAGTTCACCTACCTCTTCATCCAGAAGCAGTCCGTCCAAGGAGGGAGACGACACGCCACTTACACCACTGTCAGTCTCACAACAGACAAGAGTCTGACAAAAGCACACCTGGCTGCTTCGTCGTTTGATAGCCCGCCAAAAGCATGCCTGACATTTATGGCTCGGACGACCTGACAAAAGCACCACCTGACGTTTACGGCTCTGACAACCTGACCAAAGTGTACCTGACACTGCCTGGCACCATCAATGTGGAAAATATCTCTGACACCACTCGCCACCTGTCGCTTCACCATTTGAGTGCCATCTGTGTTGATTCGACAACTGACAAGATGGAAAGCAACCACCTCTGGACCACATAAATACCCTCTCTACTCCAACGAGGAGGGGGCCGGTTGGTTGGTCAGTTAAATCTTCTAACTTATTTCAATATACAAAGGTCAGATATGTTCCACATAATGTGCCTTCCTCATAAGCCCGTCGCACTTCGTCGATCCGTCTTAAGGTTGCCAAGTGTGGCATCAAAGAGGCTACGGGCTGACAGCCTTGTTAATCCTCGCTGGAAGCTCGCCTTAGCTACCGGGAGAAGGCGACCTTCAGGCGATCTCAAGGCGACCTTGGACCATTCACCTCTGAAGCGAGTTTCGAGTCGTGTTAACCTCTCCATCACCCAAAAACTTGTAAATCATTGTACCTGTGATTTCCACTACAAACAAATTTCATTGTGTGTGGGCCTCACCCGCAACAGTTGGCGCCTTCTGTGGGAACTTAGGGTCACACCCATGACAAATCCCATATACTTCAACACTTTCCCAGCCCTGACATGGGCTAACATCCCATGGAGGACGAGCCACGTCCTCTCAGAGTGACTCCCCCGACGGATGTGCCCCTTGAGGGGACGGCGGAGGCTATTCACGCCTCGGCCCATGCTGTTCACCAAGGCTTTGAAGCCTTTACAAAGATGATGAATGATTGGGGTACGTGTAGATCCATGACGCCCACCATCTCCCCTTCATCCCCAGAACGTGAGGTGCCTTCATCCCCAGATCGAAGGAGAGGCGGCCACCCGGCAAAAGGACCTCAACGAAGAGATATCGGCTCAACAAAGATGTCACGATGTGAACATCGAGGCCGCTCAACATAGGCGGCTCGAAGAAGAAGCTGCTGTTCAATAAGCACGTCCATAAAGCTCCGATCCCAAATTGGATGCTCATCCGAGTAGGCCACCTGTGCGCCCTAGGGCTCGAGCCCTCGTATGACGACCGGGGATGCGAAAATACAGGTCCCCCTTCTCTCACCTACCGTTAAGTTTGACTCACATCCTCTTCAAACTTTTCTTGTGAGAAGAAGCCCCAAGTCAGGTTCAGCCTAATTGCAAAGAGCAAGCTGCCTTACTGCGAACACACCTCCGGGGCAGGTTTCCGAGTCGCACGCCCGAAGGGTCTCCCATGGCTGGAGACAGGTTACGCACCTTGACCCTTTCCTACCAAAGATCCGAGACATGCCACGTGATGCGCCCCCGAAAGTCGCCGGGGGCATAGGACCCCCAGGGGTGCTGGGAGGTCCACGACCCACATACATCCTCTCGAAGCCCTCTGGGGCAGGTCGCAGCCTCGCTACCCATAGCAGGTCGGACCTCACTACCCAAACCAGAGAAGAGAGCGAGTTACCTCGCAGTAAAGATCCGGGGCAGGATTCCGAGCCGTGCCCCCGAAAGCTCGCCAAGGGTTTGGGTCAGGCTACGTAACTCGATCATTCCCTGTTAGAGACCAAGAGCAGGGGCAGAAGCTGCGCCCCCGAAAAGGCGCCCTCAGGAGAAGGTTGTCCTCGACGAAGGTCGTCCTCCCCTGACGGGTCTCCCATGGGTCTGGGGCAGGTTTTTGGACTATGCCCACTCCCAAACCAGGTTTTATTCTATCTCTGACTTGTGTCGTTACGTTTTGACTAACACACTCTTCAAGTTTTCTTTTATGTGCGAGAAATCACAGGTCGAGATCGGGTCGACTACGTGCCCCAGGTTTTATTCTATCTCCGACCTGTGTCATTACATTTCAACTAATACACACTTCGAGTTTTCTTTTGTGTGTGAGAAATCACAGGTCAAGATCGGGTCGACTACGTGCCCCAGGTTTTATTCTATCTTCGACATGTGTCGTTATGTTTCGACTTACACACGCTTCGAGTTTTCACTTGTGTGAGAGCAATCACAGGTCGAGATCGGGTCGACCACGTGCCCCAGGTTTTATTCTACCTCCGACATGTTTCGTTACATTTTGACTAACACACACTTCGAGTTTTCTCTTATGTGCGAGTAATCACGGGTCGAGATCGAGTCGACTACGCGTCCGAGGTCAAGATTGCCCGATCCTTGGATGCGAGCTAATTCGCCATAAACCACACCTCCGGGCAGGCTTCCGAGCTGTGCCCCTGATTCGGGGTATAAATTGCTTATTTCTCCCCCCATTTCTGGGTATTTTATGTGTATATCGTATTAATTTTGGCGTTGATACGTGCGTTTTCGTGATTTTGTGGATTATTAACGCCTAATATATTTTTATACATAAAATACGATTTCTATGGACTAATTTTAGCTCTTCTTATTTTTCAGGTACTCCTGGAAATTTTCCAGATTTTCTGGAATTTTTTCAGAATTTTTTGGTGCTTGGGGCTATTTTTGGTGAATTTTGGAGCTACAAGGGAATTTCTGGGCATTAAAACAAAGAAAAAGGCTTACTGGGACTTGGGGCCCGTGGCCCGCTTCTGAGCGGGCCGCAGAGAATTTAACAAAAAAAAAATATTTTTAAAATTTTTTTTTCGCCCAGCGGGCCGGCTCGCTAGGCAATTTCCAGAGAAAAAACGGGGGGGGGGGGGCCCGCGCGCCCCCCCAATTGTCGCTGAACGCATGAGGGAAGAAAGTGGGGGCCGGGAAAATTTAATCCCGCCCCCCAGGTTGCCAAACAATTATTTTTAAGCCCAGATTTTGCCTGGGCGAACAGAAAAACACAGAAATGAGTATGGACCCGAATTAAATTGTGTTCTGTTTTTTCTTGGGGCTGAACACGTTTTTTTGGGACTTAGTTTTTTTGGGAGCAGTTTTTTTAGGGCTTGCCTTGGGGGATTCTTTTTCAAGGAGAAATTTCTAGGGCTTGGAAAATCTTGGAGAAGGAGTGAAGATCAAGAGAGAAGATCAAAGGAGAAGATCAAAAGGGGGTTCTCTTGTGCTTTAGCTTTTATGTATCATTTCTCTTGTTGAATTTTGTTCATTGTAAAAACATTTGGATGTTAACTTTGAAATCAAAAATGGTGATTTTGTTTACTATGAGTGGCTAGTCTTATTGTGTGTGTTTATGGTGGATGGTTGTATGTTGGGCTTACAAATTTCATTTCTAGCTTGAATTTTAACTCTCATATGTGAATGAAATGTTGAGTTAGTCTTATTCAAATTGGAACCCTAGTGGGAAATCCAAAGAGAGGTTCATCCTAGTGGACCCTCTCTATTGTGTTTATTGTAAAATTTTCTCAATGTCTCATTCACTATCTTTTCGCACCCAACGTGTTTGATGAAATGCCAAACTATCCGATCACTCTCTCCTTAGCCGGAAGAGGGATCGTAGTGATTCGAAATGAAGTTTGAAGCCCGACTACACCATGAAACCATGAACACTCACATTTCTCATCTTTGTTTGCTATCCTACATATTTCGTTGTTTGCATGCTTAACGGTAGGGTGTTCTAAAAATCTCATCAACCAATCCTCACCCCAAAAGGGTGGTATTTCTCACACCGTCTAGGCTAATTGTGATCACGGTTGATTGTAAGCAAGTTGTCCCCGTGTTCGACCCTAGGCTCACTAGGATATTTACTACTTGGCGACCTCCTACACTTGGGAGTTAGCACGTGCAATCTTTTGTTCACGCCAAGTTTTGGCGCCGTTACCGGGGACAACGGTTTTACCATCGACAATTACATTACTTTTAGCTTTGCTTTGTGACTATATCATCTTTTCGTACATAATCGTATATAAATTTCATTTTGTTTGTTTTCGTTTTACATACCAACGCTTGCTTGGTTAGTTTATGTGGCTTCGAACACCTCGAACACATAGACTAACGCGCACACACGTCATGGAGGAAGAAAACATGAACAATGATAATACTAGTAACCATGACACCAATTCTCAAGCCGATGTCCCTAGGTCTTTGAGGGATCTTCTGAGACCCACCAGGTCTAGTTCGGCTTCATGCTTTGTGTTACCTACGGATGCGAACTCCTTTAATTTTAAACCCGGGGTAATTCAACTCCTACCCACTTTTCATGGGTTGGAGAGGGAAAACCCATACCTTCACATAAAGGAGTTTGAAGATGTATGTTCCACATGTTTTGATGGGAAAACGAGCGCCGACACGATATACTTGAAATTATTTCCGTTTTCTCTCAAAGATAAAGCCAAGAATTGGCTTAATGCTTTACCACCCCGCTCAATTACTTCATGGTTGCAATTTCAAGCCGAGTTTCTAAAGAAATTTTTTCCCTTGCACATGACACAGGGATTGAAGAAGCAAATCAGGAGCTTTGCCCAACGCAACAATGAGACATTCTACCAAACTTGGGAAAGGCTAAAGGAACTTCTACTCTCATGTCCTCACCACGGATTTGAGAAATGCCGTGTCATCGGGTTCTTCTACGAAGGACTCTTACCGACATCAAAGCAATTTTTGGAAACAATGTGCAACGGGGAGTTTTTTGATAAGGAACCGGATGAAGCGTGAGATTATTTGGAGATGGTGGCGGAGAATGCACAAACATGGGACACAACTACGAAGTTTGATAGAGGCGACTCCTCTTCATCACAACCAACTCGTGGGGGCTTACACACTTTGAAGACCGATGATGCTATGGAAGCCCGGTTAGAAGCTATGCAAAAGAAGATCCAAGCCATGGAGTTGAGGGCGGTGAAGAGTGTAGCCATGGAGAAGAGTTGTGCTATTTGCGAGACTACGGGGCACGATACATCAAATTGCCCCACCATTCCCACATTGAAGGAGGTTTTGAGAGAGCCTAATGCGGAGGCAAATCAAGTGTTTGGACAAAACTTCAACTCCAACACATATAATCAAAGTTGGAAGAATCATCCCAACTTGAGTTGGAGGCCTCAATAACCACAACATCAAGGGCCACCACAACAACCTCATCAACCGTACAAGGCTCCTCCTTTCAACAACAATTACCAAGGAGGCGGTTTCCAAAGAAAGAGAGAGGAAGGGAGTGAGACCCAAATGAACTCCATGAATGAGACTTTGCAACAACTCATCCAAGTGCAACAAGCTCAAAGCCAACAATTCCAACAATTCCAACAACTCCAACAAACTCAAAATCAACAAATGGCGGAGCACTTGGCGAAGTTGACCGCAAGTCTAGAGAAGGGGAAGCTTCCATCCCAACCATTGCCCAACCCCAATATGAACTCTTCTTCATCAACGGGGGGTTCAATGAAGCAATGCCAAGCGGTGACGACATTGAGAAGTGGAAAATTTTTTGAAAATGTGGAGCCACCTAAAGATCCACAAGTGGAGGAAGTGGGAGAGAAGGAACACATAACGGATTTGGTGCTAGAGGAGGAGCAAGGTGAAGGCCCAACAATGAAGAATCCATCCAAGGAGCCCGCGCCTTATTCCACTCCGGTACCTTTCCCTCAAAGGCTCGCTCCGCCATCCAAGGACAAGTATCAAGCGGAAATCAGGGAGATTTTTCAACGATGTCAAATTAATATCCCTTTACTTGATGCTATTAATCAAATTCCAATGTATGCTAAGTTTCTTAAAGATTTGTGCACGGTAAAGAGGAATTTGAATGTGAAGAAAAAGGCTTTCTTAACGGAGCAAGTGAGCTCCATTGTGCAACACAACACTCCCCAAAAATGTAGAGACCCAGGATCCCCTACAATTGAATGCACCATAGGCACAAAGAAGATAGGTCAAGCACTTTTGGATTTGGGGTCGAGTGTTAACATATTGCCTTACCCGGTCTTTCTTCAACTAGGATTGGGTGAATTAAAAAGCACGTCGGTTGTTTTACAACTGGTGGATAGGAGTGTGAAGATTCCACGGGGTTGTGTGGAAGATGTGCTTGTCCAAGTGGACAAATTTTATTACCCCGTTGACTTCATTGTCCTTGACATCCAAGGACCCACATCGGGGAATCCCACTCCGATAATCCTAGGAAGACCATTTTTGGCCACTTGCAACGCCTTGATAAATTGTAGGAGTGACCAATTAAAAATTTCTTTTGGCAACATGACTCTTGAACACAATATATTCAATGCATGCAAATTGCCACCCCGAGAAGGGGAATACGATGAAGTTAACATGGTTGACTTTTTGGCTTTGGAACCTATAGACTCATGTGTTGAAGATTATTTCGGTTCCGAATTTGATAATGCTTTAGATTTTTTTGACTATATTTGTGAGCATATTGATGAATCTTTTCTTGTGCAGGAGACACATGCGGGACCAAGCACCAAATGGGTTCCGAGATTCGAGACATTGCCGTTGGACTCCCCACCTCAAATGCCGTCATCTTCGGAGCATCCCAAATTGGATCTAAATCCACTTCCGGAATATTTGAAGTATGCATACCTTAGAGAGGGTGAGACATTCCCGGTGGTAATAAATTCTAACCTCACACCTAAGCAAGAACACAATTTGTTGGATGTGTTGAGAACACACAAAAAGGCTATAGGATGGACACTAGCGATATCACGGGAATTAGCCCTTTAGTGTGCTCACATCACATTTATTTGGAAGAGGATTCAAACCCCTCGAGAGAGTTGCAACGTCGGCTTAACCCGACGTTGAAGGAGGTTGTAAAAATGAACTTTTAAAATTGTTGGATGCGGGTATCATTTACCCGATTTCGGATAGTAGGTGGGTGAGTCCCATCCAAATCGTGCCCAAAAAGTCCGGAATCACCGTCATTAGGGACAAGAATGATGAATTGATTCCTACGCGAACCACCACCGGTTGGCGTATGTGTGTAGATTACCGGAAACTTAATGTCATGACCCGCAAGGACCATTTTCCTTTGCCATTCCTTGACCAAATTGTAGAAAGGGTTGCGGGCCATGAATTCTATTGCTTTTTGGACGGGTATTCGGGCTATTATCAAATAGAAATTGCCCCGGAGGACCAAGAGAAAACCACTTTCACTTGTCCCTTCGGCACATTTGCTTTTCGTAGGATGCCCTTCAGGTTGTGTAATGCACCCGCCACATTTCAACGATGCGTTCTAAGCATTTTTAGTGATATGGTTGAAATTGTGGAGATTTTTATGGATGACTTTTCGGGTTTTGGATTTTCATTTGAAAGTTGTTTGTCTAACCTTTCTTTGGTTTTGAGTAGATGCATTGAGAAGAACCTCCTCCTAAATTGGGAGAAATGCCACTTCATGGCTACGGAGGGGATGGTTCTTGGCCATAAAGTCTCAAAGCAAGGAATGGAGGTAGACCGAGCCAAAGTTGAGATAATTGAAAAGCTACCTGCTCCAAAAACCGTGAGGGATGTGCGATCTTTTCTTGGGCATGCGGGGTTCTATCGTCGTTTCATCAAGGATTTTAGTGCCATCTCCCGGCCCCTTTGCCATTTGCTAACTCTTGATGCAGAATTTATTTGGACACGTGAGTGTCAATCTTCATTTGAATTATTAAAATGCGCATTGACTACTTCTCCCATTTTGCAGGTGCCGGATTGGAGCCTCCCATTCGAGATTATGTGTGATGCAAGTGATTTTGCCGTGGGAGCGGTGCTTGGTCAAAAGAGGGAGAAAGTACCATGTGTGATTTACTACGCGAGCAAAACTCTCAATGAAGCCCAAAAAAACTACACAACAACGGAGAAAGAATTGCTCGCCGTAGTGTTTGCTTTGGAGAAATTTAGGAGTTACATCTTAGGGTCACCTATTCTCATTTTTACGGATCATGAGGCCCTAAAATATTTGCTTTCAAAGAAAGACGCTAAACCAAGGCTTATTAGATGGATCTTACTTTTGCAGGAATTCCACGTCGTGATTAAGGACAAGAAGGGCGTGGAAAACTTGGTGGCGGATCATTTGTCCCGGCTTACCTTCGGAAACGAGCCCGCCACCGCACCAATTCATGATGCATTTCCGGATGAGCAACTTTTCGCCGTGTCTTCCTTGCCGTGGTATGCCGATATTGCAAACTACTTGGTTTCCAGTAAGGTTCCTCACTTTTGGTCGATTCGGGACATAAAAAGATTAAAAACGAGGTAAAATCATTCTTTTTCGATGATCCATACTTGTATAAATATTGTTCCGACCAAATTGTTAGGAAGTGTGTGCCAAATGACGAGTTTGCTAGTGTATTACATTTTTGTCATTGTGGTGCATGTGGGGGACATTTTTCCGCACATAAAACGGTGGCCAAAATTTTGCAATGTGGATTTTATTGGCCCACCATGTTTAAGGACACATACACATATTGTAAATCTTGTGTGCCATGTCAAAAGTTAGGGGGAATAACAAAAAGAAACATGATGCCCTTAAATCCGATCTTAGAAATTGAAATTTTTGATTGTTGGGGCATAGATTTTAGGGGGCCATTCCCCATTTCATTTGGGTACACATATATCTTAGTGGCCGTTGATTACGTATCCAAATGGGTGGAGGCCATTACATGTAGGAATAATGAGGGTGCTACCGTGCTAAAATTTCTCAAAGAAAATATTTTTGCACGTTTTGGAATTCCTAAAGCTATTATTAGCGATGGTGGATCTCATTTTTGCAATAAACCATTCTCTAACTTGATGAAGAGGTTTGGGGTCACACACAAAATTTCCACACCTTACCACCCCCAAACCAATGGCCAAGCGGAATTGGCTAATAAAGAAATAAAAAACATCCTACAAAAAACGGTGAATCCTACACGGAAGGATTGGAGTGTCCGATTGCCAGAAACACTTTGGGCATATCGGACCGCGTACAAAACAATTTTAGGAATGTCACCGTATAGGATTGTTTATGGAAAACATTGCCATTTGCCCGTGGAGTTAGAGCACAAATCATTGTGGGCAATTAAACAATTTAATTCCATTTGTGACTCATCCAATAATTTTCGTAAATTGCAGATTTGTGAATTGGAGGAGTTGCGGCGGGATGCATATGACAATGCCAAATTAGCCAAGGAGCGCATGAAATTTGAGCATGACAAAATGATTTTGAGGAGGGAATTTTTTTCGGGCCAAAGCGTGCTATTATACAACTCCCGGCTCCATCTCTTTCCGGGAAAGTTGAGATCTAGATGGTCCAGACCGTTCGTGGTAAAACATGTCTACAATCATGGAGCGGTGACCTTGGTGAACAAAAAAGATGGGAGCGAGTTCAAGGTCAATGGACAACGTTTGAAGCCTTATTTTGATTCGTGGGCTAAGGAGCGAAACACCGAGGAGCTTGCGGACCCGCCTTCGGGCGGCGACTAAATAGGTGTGTTTGTTCCAACTTTTGCTTCTACTACCCTTTCATCCATTGAGGACAATGCATATATTTAGTTGGGGGGAGGGTTGTAGGTTATTTTATGATGTTTAGGATGTTTAGTTAGTTGTTTTCAAAAAAAACAAAAAAACAAAAAAACAAAAAAACAAAAAAACAAAAAAAAACAAAAAAAACAAAATTTTTTTTGTGCGGAGACATCCCTTTTGTCATCTCCAATATCTTGCGAGCTTAACATCGACTATCTTTGCTCATTTGCTAGCTTTGTGCTTGATCCCTTACATGCTACATCTTAATGCATACATTTGGATTTAAATCCTATTTTGGTGTCAACTCATGAATATTTGATTGGCGTGCTTTAATTTCTTTTCCAAGTTGATGTCAAATGCTAATATACCATGAATGAGACTATTTCATATGTCGTGATGCTCTATTTGAAACAATTCGGGAAAAGTGTGGTGTAAGAAATTTCATGTTGGGATGAACGATGTAGGTTTGATTGGATAGGAGATGGCCAACTTGTTATGCATTGTTTTCCTCTTAGGAGTGGGTGGATGAATTTCTAATTCGTGAATGAGAATGAGAGTAATATAAGTGAATTGCCTTTCTAATCAAGTTTAGTAGCCGGTGCCCCACGAAACATTGGGGAGGACGCCAAAAACGAGATTTAGAAATCATTTCACCTTTTTGCCTATATTGCGTTATCGCGTGTATGCAAATAATAAAATCAAAAAAAAATAGAAAAGAAAAGGTGCATCGTTCTTCTAGTCTTACCAAGTAGTCGGTGCCCCACGAAACATTGGGGAGGACACGAAAGAGAAGATTTAGGGGAGTGCACAAAAATATAAAAAAAAGAAAGTAAAAAAAGTATGAATAATTGAGTGAATAACCAACATGAATTTTGCAAATCTCATTCCCCCACAACTTAGAGAAAAATTTCTTTTGTATTGGCATTTCCTTGAAGATTAGCATTTTTTGACATCGTGATACCCCGACACATGTGATACGGGCTTATTGCCTCACTTTTCTTTGAATTGGATAAAAGAGTGTGTCATTCGTTATGTACTTTCATACATTGGTTATATTGACTTTGAGATCACTTGGAAATAACTTTTGGAATATGCCATGAGAATTTTGTGAGTTTGATGCACGTTTCCATTTTAATCCGAATGTATCGCTTGATTTGCTAGGGACTAGCAAATAGCTAGTTGGGGGGTGTGATTCGGGGTATAAATTGCTTATTTCTCCCCCCATTTCTGGGTATTTTATATGTATATCGTATTAATTTTGGCGTTGATACGTGCGTTTTCGTGATTTTGTGGATTATTAACGCCTAATATATTTTTATACATAAAATACGATTTCTATGGACTAATTTTAGCTCTTCTTATTTTTCAGGTACTCCTGGAAATTTTCCAGATTTTCTGGAATTTTTCCAGAATTTTTTGGTGCTTGGGGCTATTTTTGGTGAATTTTTGGAGCTACAAGGGAATTTCTGGGCATTAAAACAAAGAAAAAAGGCTTACTGGGCCTTGGGGCCGCAGAGAATTTAACAAAAAAAAATATTTTAAAAAAAAGTTTTCGCACAGCGGGCCGGCCCGCCAGGCCATTTCCGGAGAAAAAACGGGGGGGGGGGCGCCCCCCCATTGTCGCTGAACGCAGGAGGGAAGAAAGTGGGTGGCCGGGAAAATTTAATCCCGCCCCCCAGGTTGCCAAACAATTATTTTTAAGCCCAGATTTTGCCTGGGCGAACAGAAAAACACAGAAATGAGTATGGACCTGAATTAAATTGTGTTCTGTTTTTTCTTGGGGCTGAACACGTTTTTTTGGGACTTAGTTTTTTTTGGGAGCAGTTTTTTTAGGGCTTGCCTTGGGGGATTCTTTTTCAAGGAGAAATTTCTAGGGCTTGGAAAATCTTGGAGAAGGAGTGAAGATCAAGAGAGAAGATCAAAGGAGAAGATCAAAAGGGGGTTCTCTTGTGCTTTAGCTTTTATTTATCATTTCTCTTGTTGAATTTTGTTCATTGTAAAAACATTTGGATGTTAACTTTGAAATCAAAAATGGTGATTTTGTTTACCATGAGTGGCTAGTCTTATTGTGTGTGTTTATGGTGGATGGTTGTATGTTGGGCTTACAAATTTCATTTCTAGCTTGAATTTTAACTCTCATATGTGAATGAAATGTTGAGTTAGTCTTATTCAAATTGGAACCCTAGTGGGAAATCCAAAGAGAGGTTCATCCTAGTGGACCCTCTCTATTGTGTTTATTGTAAAATTTTCTCAATGTCTCATTCACTATCTTTTCGCACCCAACGTGTTCGATGAAATGCCAAACTATCCGATCACTCTCTCCTTAGCCGGAAGAGGGATCGTAGTGATTCGAAATGAAGTTTGAAGCCCGACTACACCATGAAACCATGAACACTCACATTTCTCATCTTTGTTTGCTATCCTACATATTTCGTTGTTTGCATGCTTAACGGTAGGGTGTTCTAAAAATCTCATCAACCAATCCTCACCCCAAAAGGGTGGTATTCCTCACACCGTCTAGGCAAATTGTGATCACTGTTGATTGTAAGCAAGTTGCCCCCGTGTTCGACCCTAGGCTCACTAGGATATTTACTACTTGGCGACCTCCTACACTTGGGAGTTAGCACGTGCAATCTTTTGTTCACGCCAGCCCCCGAAAGGTTGCCAAGAGCTTTGAGCAGGCTATGTAACTCGACCCTTCCCTCTCAGAGACTCAGGGCAGGCTTCGAAACTGCACCCCCAGAGGGGCGCCCTCAGGTGAAAGTTTTCCTCGGCGAAGGTCATCCTCCACCAGCAGGTTGCCCATGGGTCTGGGGCAGGTTTTCGGATTGCACCCCCACCCAAGCAGGTTTCATTCTATCTCTGACCTGTGTTGTTACGTTTCGACTCACACTCTTCGAGTTTTCTCTTGTGTGAGAAGTTCCAGGTCAGGTTCGGCCTAATCGCTAAGAGCAAGCTGCCTTGCTGCGAGCAATCCTCCAGGGCAGGTTTTCGAGTCGTGCACCCGAAGGGTCTCTAAGGGCTAGAGATGGGCTACGCACCTCGATCCCTCCCTATCAAAGATCCGGTACAGGCCCCGTGCTGTGCCCCCGAAAGGAGCCCGGGGCATAGGATCCCCTAGGGGTGCTGGAAGGTCCACGACCCACACACACCCTCTTGCAGCCCTTCGGGGCAGATCATGGCCTCGCTACTCGTAGCAGGTCGGACCTCGCTACCCAAGCAGGAGAAGAGAGCGAGCTACCTCGCAGCAAAGATCCGGGGTAGGCTTCCGAGCTGCACCCCCGAAAGGTCGCCAAGGGCTTGGGTCAAGCTGCGTAACTCGATCCTTCCCTCCAAGAGACCCAGGGCAGGCACCAGAACTGCGCCCCCGTAGGTCGCCATAAGTGCCCTAAGGGTCTAGGGATTGCCTCCAGAGCATCCCCCACCTGAAGGAAGTCCAGGGCAGGCTTCCGAGTTGCGTCCCCGATAGGTCACTAAGAACCGTGAGGGTTTGGGGATTGCCTCCGAGGCATCCCCCACCCTAAGGAGGTCCGCGACAGGTTTTTGAGCTACGCTTCGATTGGTCGCCCATGAGTCCGGGGCAGGTTTCCGGACTACGCCCCCCACCCAGACATGTCTTCACTTTATCTCCGACATATGTCAATATGTTTCCACTTACGCACTTGTTGTGGTTTTGGGATGTGAGAAACCCTAGATCAAGATCGGCCTGATCACTATGGGTGGGCTACTTCACCGCGCTCACACTCCGGGGCAAGCTTACGAGCCGAGCCCCCGATAGGTCGCCCGGGCTTGCGAGGCTCGCTACCAAACAGAAGGTACAAAGAGACCCACTAAAAATTTGCTAACATGTCTACTCAACATTCAGTGTCTCCTCTGGACAAAGATCGTACACACCAAATGTTGGGAGAAATTATTACACCCTAAAGGCCGGCCTAGTTGATAAAGGCCCGCTCAAATAGCCCATCTACAATCCTCATCAATGAGGGCCAGTTTGCCAAAGCTAAGGAGAGCTCGCTGAGACTCAAAGCAGTGCACCCTTGCGGACTGCCTAGCTCGCCCAAGTAGAGCGACATGCTCGTCATCCCAGTCGAATAGAAGAGCCCTCCGGTTGACCCACACGCTAGCTCGCTCCAGAGTAGCTCGCCCGGAGGCAGTTTGCCTACCTCTCCGCCCAGAAGCAGTCTGCCCAAGGAGGGAGATGACATGCCATTTACACCACTATCAGTTTCACTACAGACAAGAGTATGACAAAAGCACGCCTGGTTGCTTCGCCGCCTGACAGCCCGTCGAAAGCATGCCTGACATTTATGGCTTGGACGGCATGATAAAAGCGCTACCTGACGTTTACGGCTTTGACAGCCTGACCAAAGTGTACCTGACACCGCCTGGCCCCATCAATGCAGAAAATATCTCTGACACCACTTGCTACATGTTGCTTCACCACTCGAGTGCCAGCTGCGTTGATTCGACAGCTGACAGGATGGAAAGCAACCGCCTATGGACCCTATAAATACCCCCTCACTCCAACGAGGAGGAGGCCGGTTGGTTGGTCAGTTAAATCTTCTAACTTATTACAATATAAAAAGTCAGATATCTTCCACATATCTGCGCCTTTCTCATAAGCCCGTCGCACTTCGCCGATCTGTCTTAAGGTCACCAAGTGTGCCCGACACCTACATTTTATGTCACTAGCTGACTTAGGCATCGGAGAGGCTACACGCTGACAGCCAGCCATGCCTTTCTGACCAGTTGTTAATCCTCACATGAAGCTCGTCTTAGCTACTGGGAGAAGGCGACCTTCAGGCGATCTCCAGGCAACCTTGGACCCTTCACCTCTGAAGCGAGTTCCGAGTCGTGTTAACCTCTCCATCACCCAAAAACTTGTAAATCATTGTACCCGTGATTTCCACTACAAACAAATTTCATTGTGTGCGGACCTCACCTGCAACATTCTCTATTATTACTTGTTGATGGGAAAATCCACCGAACAATAAATTTGTATTGATGAGGTCAATGTTACAATGATTTTAAGTGACAACGTTGATTGAAGAAAGACTTATGGAGCTTTCACATTCGTCGTAAGGATGATGATCCGATCTTTAGAGGCGCTATGGGAGCCGGACCGAGCTATCGCCGATCTGATGAAGAGTTCGCCGATGATATGGACGACGTGGATGAAGAAAAGCCAAGCTTAAGCCAAGCTCTCGTATCTCCATCCGAGCTATCCTTGATGGTGTCGATTTATTTTCTTGTCTGCAACATGAACAGCTCGTCAGGGGGGTCGGGCTTGGGTCCAACCAGTGCCCCATCCAATTCTTAAATTAGCCTCTGGGACTAAAATAATATAAATTATGTAGAATTGGGTTTTAGATTAACTCTTTGGGGGTTTTCTTCCCCACCCCCTCTTCCTTGGAGAGTGTCCCTTTTTATAGGATTTGAAGGAGTATGTGATGATTGATGATGTCTCTTCATCTTCTAAATAATTGGCTATTTTGTGGAATATGAAGGGTTTGGTTATTGATGGAGAAGCTCAAGGGTTTGATCATTGATGGAGAAGCTCAAGGGTTGCATTTATGTAGCATGATGTGACTTCTCATCTTTAGATCTCCTTGTCTCTAGGTCTTCTTGATAAAGTGGGAGAAGTCCAATAACCCATGTACGAATAATATGAAATTATACACGTAACAATTGCCCCCATCTCCCGAGCTTAACCATGTATTTGTTGAGGTCGGGTGATGTGAATAAAATGCCCCAGTCGGATAATTAAATTGGCTCATGTGTAACGCCCCGCTTCCCAGGATGCCCAAGAAGTACGAATCCGTCCCAGGTGATCCCAGAGCAGCGAGTGTTACGAAGGAAAATACAAAAAAACTCAAGCAGGTCCACTGCGCACTGCTGGGATAGTACCTGTAATGTTCCCAAAACACAACCAAGCAACCAACAACACAGATGGAAACTGTACAACAACTAAACCCAAAGAAAAGTCTTATTTCTAATACATCATCCATCTGTACATATACCAAGAGGCTAATGCTAACTTTATGTTTGCTTAGTATTTATACGCTAGGGTTGTTACATCATGAGAGATAATGCTCTGGATCACATAGCCGAGTAATGAGAGTTAATAATCAAGTAGTGAGATAAGTTGATCAATGAGTGTGGATGCTCATTTAGATAAGTTGGCTGTTGAGAACGATTGCTCATAAGTCGGCCATTTTAGAGCGATTGCTCATTTAGATAGCTTGGCCATTGAGAGCGATTGCTCATTTTGATAGATCGGCCATTGAGAGCGATTGATTTTTTAGATACTTTGACCAGCTAGATTGGGTTGCAAAGACTCAAAAAATTATCATCGGCGTTAAGCTTCATCGGCCCGCAGGAGCTTAAACTCCCGATCGTATAACTGAGGGGCTCGCGAAGATACATAAGATCGTCTTCGGCGTTAAGCTTCCTCGGCCCGCGAGAGCTTCAACCCCCGATCGTATAACCAATGGGCTCGCAAAGCTTCATAAGATCGCGGCATTAAGCTTCATCGGCCCGCGAGAGCTTAAACTCTCGATCGTATAACCGAGGGGCTCGTGAAGGTTCATAAGATCGTCTTCGGCGTTAAGCTTCCTCGGCCCACGAGAGCTTAAACTCCTGATCGTATAACCGAGGGGCTCGCAAAGGTTGCTCACGTTCATCTGGCAAGATTGGCCCGCACGAGCTTAAACTCCAGATCGTATAGCCGAGCTGACTGCGAGGAATTTTTGCCGAGCTAGTGATCTGTGCACTTTTAAAGAAAGTGAATTTGAGACATGGTTGGGAAAATGCTCATGCATTTGCCGAATGTACGTTAGCCTAATTTTCAAGTGAGATATGTTAGGTGGTATTTCACATGCAAGTTACATTGGAGAGAGACTCTGACCTCCAGAGGGTCTTATTTTTATCAATGATGCATCATGAAAAATTGCATGTCCCTATGCATCCACCGATAACTGGGATTTCAGTAATAATGGATGTGCAATCCATTGGAGTATTTTTCTCAGTGACTCTGCCAACCCGTTTTGTGTATGAATATGTGGCACTGGATGTTCAATTTCTATTCTCGTTGCAAGGCAGTACTCTTGAAATAATCGGGAGGTAAATTTCCCAGCATTATCCAGACGTATTTTCTTTATTTGGTTGTCTGGAAAATGCGCCTGCAACTTTATTATTTGTGCCAGTAGCTTTGGAAAAGCTAAGTTGCGGGTCGATAGTAGACACACACACGAGTATTTTGAGGATTCATCTATCAGTACCATAAAGTACCGAAATGGCCTACTTGGGGGTGGATAGGTCCACATATATCTTCATATATTCTTTTGAGGAAGTTTGGAGATTCAATATCCACTTTTAGTGGTGATGGCCTTGTTATGAATTTCCCATTGAAGTAGGGGATGCAAGGGAATTCTTCCTTCTGAAGAATCTTCTGGTTCTTCTAGTCATGCCCATAGGATTGAGATAAGATGATGTGCATCATCGCTGATCCAGTGTGGCCAAGTCTATCATGCCAAAGTAAAAACTTGGCTAATGTCAGGCACTTTAGGTGTTGCGTTAAATTAGCTTCCTCTCTCCCAATCTTTGTATGGTAGAGGCCTGATGAAAGGCTATCAAAACATTCAAGTATGAATTTTAGTCCTTTTTCTTGAGACGTTACATACAGAAGTTCTTGTTCGTTAACATTAGCTGTTTCCAAATGGATTCCGTTTAAACGGATGTCCTTAAAACTTAGTAAGTTTCTATTGGAATTCAGAGAGAATAGTGCATCCTTTATATTTACTTCTGTTCCATTTGTTAGCAATAAAGTTTCGTTCCCAGAACCTTCAATGATATTTGATGGCCCTGAAATTGTATTTACAGGCTTTTATATGATATAATGTTATGAAAATAACATTTATATTGAAGGATCGTATGTGTCGAAGCACTGTCTCCTAAGTGTTGGAACTTATCCAACATAGTTGGATCTTAATCCAACGTTAGGCTAATATGCGAATATATTATATATATGCTACATTGTTATTTATAAAGCCAGTTGTAAGTGATCACATTAATTTGGTCGATTATGTTGTGGGCCTTTATGAGTAGAGACAAGTGGGCCTCTATTCGTTGATGGGCCAAATTGGAAACCCTAGGGCTAATGAGGCTAGCCTATTTATATGTGGTCGTGATCCCTGGAACACACGAAAAAGAGAGCCATCTTTTCTACGTCCCGTTGCTAGAAGGAAAACCGTGAGAAGGGCAAAGGAATTCTCCAACTGTTGATTCGTGTGGATCTGGAAGATCGTCCGCTGCGTCATCCAGATCATCGTCGTTATGGATTCAGGTACGATTCCTATCAGAGAAGGTAAAGTTTTAAGATTCAGCATGCCTACATCTAGATCTGTATGTTTAGGGTTGAATACATATCTAGATCTTTAGTTTTATCGAGTAGTATCAAAGCCTACATGTCTGGATCTTATGATTTTGCCTGCTCATATATGAATCTGATAAAAATATGATTTTTAATCTATATGAAATCAGATCTGGATGTTTTATGGGGTTTTAATAAATTTTTTCCTGTTTAAAAAACATCAAACCCTATATCAGAGGCAACCCCGTCAGCCACATTCCGATACAGATCAAGAGGGGGCGGCTCTGCCGTCCTTGTCAGGAAGATTGTAACGACCAGTTTTCATAGTGCACTTTTCCGTAACAAGATGATTTCAAACGATTTCAAAAATTGAGTAAATGATTTTTTTCTTTTTTTCGTCACTTGAATCTGAAATTGGACTTCGTATTCATGATCCTCGCGACGACACGAACCCGTGGTATTATTTTCGTAATTTTTCGGAGACGTTAGTCTTAGAGGCAAAATCGTAAATTTCAATATTTAATTATTTTACTTAAATTACTATTTTAGTCACTTTTTTACTTATCACTAATTACCTTTTAATATTACCCTTTTTGCCCATCAATCGACAGTCACGAGGAAAACATTTTCCTCTCTTCCAATCTCAGTTCATCCCCCCTAACCACCCACTACCCCATTAATGACCATATTAATTAGGTTTTAATAATATAATATATTATTTTATCATATATATATACTCCTACGATTGGCACTCAGCAAACCCATGTCATCTCCCTCTACCTCTCTTCCCCACTTCCCTTTGGTTCGGCCCGAACCCATGCAAAGAAACCCCCCCAAAGTTCATTCTCTTCCTCATGTTCAATAATAGAGCAACCCAACTCCTTAGACCACGCTCACGGCCATCCTCCTCACCACCGGAGCCACCACCACCGTCCTCTCCACGTCGACGACCCCTCCGACGAGCCGTTCCCTCCTCCATCTCTATCACCATCCCTCTCTCCGTGAATCCCCTCTGCAAGCTGCCACGTACCCCATGTCCTCGTGCTGCCCCTCTAACCGTCGTCTTGACGAATCCAGCAGCCCGAGCGAAGCCCCCCATTTTGCCGCAGAAGCACCGCTCCCCACCGAGGGCGCCGCCACGCTCCACTGCCAGCATCCCCCCAAGCAGCACCTCCATCCTCCTCTGTTTTTAGCCAAACCCAGCACCCATTCCCGCGATCCCCTAGCTCCAAGCACCGTCGCTCCTCTCTCTGGCGACGACCCCCCTCCACGCTCCGACCACCCCCGAGCGGCGCACCCCGCCACCATCACCCCTCGCTTCACCAAGCTTGCAACACCTCAGAGCTCCGACGAGCCCCTCCAATCGCACCCCGCAGTGCCTGTGACACTCCACCCCACTGAGAAGCCCCTCCGACGAGCTTGCACCATCACCTGAGCCCCCTCTTACCGCCAGGCCCCGCCCGTCTCCTCCGCCACTTCTGACGAAGAACTACTCACCGCCAGCGAGCCTTGAAGACCCCCCAGAGTAGTCCTGTTAACCGCCATTCATTCGGTGCCTTATCCTCCATCTGAGACCGCCACGACACCGCTCACCGCCCTCCTTCGCCTGTCGACGAGGAGCCCAACGACGACCACATCATATGAGGCCGCATCTGCCCTTTGCCCATGCTACCGCGAGATTCGTCTGCTTGTCGTCTGCTTCCTCTGCCGCCCACTTTAACCTTCGATGACCATGTCCTCCACTGCTCCTCGCTGTCGTTGCTCCAGATCGAGCCCCCTCGCTCGATGTCGTACGTCGAGATAGAAGAGAGGGAGAGGTATAGAAGAGGGTATAATAATAGCATACGTACAAGAGTATGTGTGTGTGTATATATATATAGTATATACTAGTATATGCGTATTATAAATAGTATATATAATTATGTATATAATTATAATAGAGAGAAAATGAGTAAAAATTCACATTAAATAATATAAGAGTTAGAAAAATACATGGTAAGCACCAGAAAATTGAGCGTGACGTTCCGGACGCATTGGCGCTAATTTCATATCAATCAGGCGAGTATATTTCCCTCAGTATTTTTCTAAAGCTAAAATCTATTTACGTTGTTTTCTCTTGATAATTAATAACTTATGGTTTTCACGTACACTTACGTACGATAAATTTATATGTCGTAGTACTAAACAAGATGCTCGTTTTGACAGCTTATTTGAAGTTTTCCTAAGTGTTGTTCACTCTGAACAAATCATTGAACGTTTAAGATACATATTTTATAATTTAGAAAATTAGTTTTTAATTGATTTTAAGATTTTAAAAATTATTAAAAAATATCTGTAAGCTTCAGAAAAATATTTTCTTCTTAGATAAAATTATTTTACTCACTTCTAGCCTATCTAAAAATTATCAGTACATATTTTGACCCATTTTAAATGATAATAAAAATACGAACACGTTAAGAAAAATAGATAGAAAATAACATAACCCTTAACCGATGATCTCTTATGATTGCGGGTACCATTTCTCTTGCACGAGAACCCTTGGATGCTTTAGCTCCAGTCTCGACTTACTACGACAATCCTCAAACCCGTATGTCATTCTAATTCTAACTTTAGAAATTAAGATAGTGTACTTGTATGAACTTATGACCTCATATATAGTCGCAGAACAACTATTGACTAGAACCAATGATTAGGTACGTAATTAACTAAAGAACTAATCAACTGCAGAATGACTTTGACTTGAGAATACGACATTGTCAACTTTCAACTTTGATAATTGTAGCACGCAACCATCTACTTGGGTAAACTGTGTACTAATGAAAATACCACATGCTCGAATCATGGGATCAACATCATAATTGTTGGACTTGTCTTTATCCTCAATACCTAACTTTATGGTTTTCAATAATAAAGTCAATCAGTGATCCTGGTTTAACTCTCATAGTAAATAGAGTACTACTCTACTATTTGTTAATATAATCAATGGAGCGGATGTGATAATTGCTATTCTTAATATAGGTACCACCTGGTGTCTAAGATCGATTGTGCCAAAGTTTGGATCACCCTGCTTGTGTGGATAGTGACCTACTTGGCCAAACCAGACTGGCCGTGTATGCATGGATCAATGTTAGAATTCCAATTATCATTAGTTTGCAACCATTAATTATGAATACTCTTAAAAGAGTAACTCCAACCTTTTCATCACCATGACAACTCCCTCGTCTTGTTCACCTTATTTGCCATGTTCTGATGCTTATCACTTGAAAACCATGCATGAACTTTGGATACACTTGTTGCATGATTACTCATGTTTAAATAGTCACATCACTTGTTGCATGACATCTATAAATCAGTGAATGCTAATGAATTTTCAAACAGAATATCCTGTGGAATATCTTATGGAATATCTCTTGGAATATCTTTGGAACATCCTGTAAGAAACATGTAATTGATACACATGACACTGGAGTTTGGGGTAACTCATTGTAGAGAAAGTGCGGGAGCTATGACCGGAGTCACCTCTCTCGTCTCCTCTCCTCTCCTCTCGTTATTTCTCAAAAGTAAGTTGTAGTTGACGCCCGTAATTTGCTGCCTGCGATAAACGAGGTGACCCATGGTTGCATATCATACTCTCCTATGTGAGTCACGTAGTTTAGTTAATTAATGCTAGCACCAAAATAACCTCTTGATTGTATGTCTTGTTAAGTACTTTGCATGTTTACTATTGTTACAGTTCATGCCTGCTAGTCCTACTATTGCTATCACCATGGTTACTCTTGTACGTTACTCATTGTACTTGCACAGTCACCTTTTACGCCGCTTATCGCACTTGCATGCATGTCTGCTCCTATCTTACTCATTGCACTTGCATGATCATCTTTAATTATTTACCATAGCATGTTCCATACTTTTGCACCACTCTATTGTCACGCCCCGCTTTCCAAGTATGGAAGGCGAGACGTAAGAAGGTCCGCTCAGACTTGGAGCTGTAAAGATACAGTCTGATAAGCGTCTGATAATTTAATCCATTATCAGGTTCTTTGCATTACGACGAAACAACAATAATAACGATGAGGGATAGACAAATAAAATTATCCAACATTCAACATCCACAGATTTTATTCCAAACATTACAGGATTACAGTCGTAAAAAGAGTACAGAGTCTGAAAGCAAAAAGGCCTAAGCATGGCCGAAACTACAACAAGAAATGGTGCTACGCACTGAACAACCTAACAGCAGCTACTAAAAGTAAACAATGACTAAGAGGAAACCTCCTGTTGAAACTAAGGGTAGAATTCCGGTGTCCTCGAACTGGACGACGGCAAACTGTCGTCCTCAGCAACTAACTCAGGCTCAAACCTGACATGTGACACCCAAAGAGAAAAGGGCACATGTCAGCAAAAATCTCCAAAGAGGGAAAAAGGAGACTTTTGTGCAAGGAAACGTAAAGCACAACAGGTATAAGTTAAATGCAGCTTAACAGTTCTAAAATAATGATGACATGACAGGATATTTTAATGAATGGAACAGTTTAAACATGAACATGATACTTGCAATGGAGACACGTCGTAGTGAGAGCTACTAAAAAATATTCACGATTAACTTGTATTCACGATGTACACATGGTTTATGCCTTTTGGCTGAAATGGCTGTACGGGCACGCTTCTACGCTCAAGTGATCACTTAACCCTATCCCTCCACGTGTATCGAGCGTTGGTTTTCCAACTATGCTGTGCTCGCTTCTGGATCACGAGCCAGGAAGTGTTTTTGGTTTGGCATAGGGTTGTGTCAGTAAAGCAGGTGCCTAGCCTCAATCAATATGTAGGAGTCAAAATCCTACTCGCCGCAGCTTACAGTTTAAAGTTGCGTGTCATACACATTCATGATAAAGATGCATGAAATGACATGGCAAGATGCATGAACATGGCGATAAGCAGTTAAAAGTGCATACGGTTAATTTGAATTTAAACATGGCAGGCAGTATGAAATGATAGCATAACATTGGTGTCAGATCTAGCTTCGTTGTCAAGCTAGATCAAGTAGGGTGTCGGATCTAGTTTCATTGTCAAACTAGATCAAATATGGTCGTTTAGGCGACTATTGTAACGGTTGGTATTCACTATTCGTAATACGGCTGTGCGTATAGTAATTTCGGGTACCTGATTGGTTTTATTGCTTTGTGTGTAAGTCGTGTCGTTGAGTCGATAGGGCCGTAGCACCTTGGTTGCACCCTTAGCAAGCCGACCCTCGACGTATAATCTTTTGATTAATAGCTTGTAATGAAGATTTGTTTGTTCATTTTACATGATTATCACTTTTTTTCATTATGAAGGCCTAGAGCCATTAGTGTGTGGATTTGGATTAGTTAGGATTTGTGTGCTTGATTAGTAATGTTCATATTTAGAAATTAATTAATCTAGCATGCCTTAAAATGGATGTTAGATATTATTGATTGATAGGTTGTGCCCTATATTTCATTGAATCATGGATTACTCTTGGTGGGACCGTAGAATGATGGTGTACCTTAAGGGTCACACCTATGTGAACGATCCTTGTATTCTATTGACACGGATGTAAGGATCGATTCATAAACTTACGTCATGGATTCCAACCCATTAGTAAATACATCAATGTGTACTACTCTTGGTGGGGCCACAGAACGGCGGTGTGCCTTAAAGGCATTACCTATGTGCACAACCCTTGCATTCCGTGAAATAGATGTGAGGGTTGATTCATTTGGAATGAACCTAGTTCTAATTAACTCATAACCCTAATGACATCATATTCCATGTACTCTTCCTATCTGGACTAGCTTCCCTTTTTGGTCTCCACTCTACCTGCCCTAGACTTAGCTTGACAGTGTTACCACCCACTTATTCTCTCTACACATGTTAGTTTAGTTGGTTATACATACCCCCTTAGCTTTCCTTAGCCAATTGAACTTGTGATTGCAAAACGACTTGTCT